>VZTF01001471.1:127890-188450 GCA_013397755.1 Cnemophilus loriae
GGGAAAAAAAAAAAAAAAAAAAAAAAAAAAAAAGAAAAAAGAAAAAGAAAAAATTTTTTAAAAAGTTGAAGAAGAAGCAGAAGGAACAATCCCTCTTTTCTCTTCCCTATCAGCATCCTGAGCTGTGAATTACGAGTGAATGAGAGCTGACTTATTCCTTTTTTTGAGGGAGAAACTCACGCACAGGAGTCAGGGCAGCAGGAATTATGGCTCCCCTGGCCATCGTAGATGGGCCCCCCTGTGAGCCTGTAGTATTTTGTATGACTGTTTATGGGGCTAACTTTAATGTCTTAATATATATGTGCAGTGTGCCAGAATTACAGCTGCAGGGGGAACCATAACTTGGAACTTCCTGACTTCCGTGCGTGTGAAACCTCAGCTGCAATGGTAATTTACTCGAGGATTTTTTGGGTTGTTGTTGTTGTTGTTGTGAGTCGTTCCCTGCCCTGATTCTTTATGGATACAAGAAGGACAAGAAAGCAAAATGCTGGTTTGGTGCTGGAAATGATGGATTAGCACTGGGAATTCCAGGCAGGATGGGGCTGTTGGTGGAGGGGAGGTGGGAATTTCAAGGCCGTGGCTTGGAAGAAGAAAAGGAGGCTCGGAGCTGTCGGAAGAACAAGGACAGGATGGTTTAGGAGGGTTTGGTGTTGCTGGAACAGCCACATTACTGTCAGGGTGTGGGAGATCACCCTCGCAGGACCAGGCAGGCAGAGCTTGTTCTGCTCTTGTGTTAAAGCCAGGAGAGCCTGGGTTCATTCCCACTGCCAGCACAGCTTTATGGCTCCACGCTGGTCACTCAGGAGTAGCCAGGCACAGAATCATGGAATCATTGACTTGTTTAAGGTCGGAAAAGCACTCCAAGATCATCAGATCCAATTGTTCCCCCAGCACTGCCCAGGCCACCACTGAGCCCTGTCCCCATGTGCCACATCCACACGTCTGTTAAATCCCTCCAGGGATGGGCACTCCACCCCTGCCCTGGGCAGCTGTGACAGAGCCTGACCACCCTTCTGGAGAGGGAATCCTCCTGGAAAAGGCGAGGCAGACCCTGCAGGTACCAGCAGTGAGGATGGTGAGGACAGAGAGGGCTTCTCCAGCCAACCAGAGCAGGGCTGTTTGTCCAGCAGTGCCAGGCTTGGTTTAGTTTGAAGGCTGCACAACTTTTTAAGTCTTTTCTCTTCCTTTTCCTCATGAAAAAAGTTTGAAGTGAAGAAATTGTTCCCTTGAATGATGCCCCTGGTTTCCTGCGCCTCCATCTCATGCTGCTTCTTTAATGACTTGATCAGGGTGATGGCTCTTCTCTGCTCAGCTGAATCTCTCCATCTCACTCATTGGCACCTCCGAGCTTTAAGGTCTCTAATTCCGTGTTGAAAGCACTTGAAATCAGCTTGAAAGCTCGGAGGGAGCGAGGGCAGGCAGACTGACGGATGGACAGAGTGCCACACTCAGTTCGATTGCTCCAGTCTTATTTCCAGCAGCAGCAACCTGAATGGAAAAAAAATTAAGGCAAATATGATTTTGAAGGGGGGAAAAAGGATAAAATCGAGTTAAAGGAAAACTGGAGTGAAAAATTTCAGGTCTCCTGAAAACATTGTTCTTCCAGGGGCCAGAACCTGTCTCTGTTGGAGGCTCACACAGGAAGAGCAGGTGCAGGGCAGGTCTGGCTGGGCTGGCCCGGGCGGTTCCCTGTGGGTGTCTGGTGCACAGAGCTGTTCTTTCTGCCCCTGCCAGGCACAGCCCGTGCTGCCCAACCAGCAGAACACAGCCCTCAAACCAGGGCACTCGAGGGCTGCTGTGGGGTCATCGTGCTCTAAGAGCCTTACAAGAAATCCTTTTCCTCCTAGAAGCATCACGCCCCTCTCCCATCCCTGCCCAGACTGATTTATAATCAATAACACCAAAATCCTGATGCCTTCCTCATGCTGCTGAAAACAACAGAGTTACCCCAAGAATCCGTTTCACTCTCCTACACCCAGAAATGCAGCGGAGGGAAAGAAATCCCAGCCAAACCACGCCGTCTGACAGAAAAATAACCACAAGTCTGCCAGAAAAAGAACCACATCTCTGCTCTCTCCAAACTACTCCCAATGCTGAGCGTTTGCTGCCTGCCTCTGACTCCCCCTCTGGATAAAACCAGGCAGAAGGAGCGAGCCACACGCCTAAAGACAGCTCTTCCTCCCCTCCATGCAGGGATCAGGGAGGCTGAGAGGTGCCTGTGCTGCCCCAGAGCCTTTGGCAAACACGGCACAGCCCTGCCAAGGATTGCAGCTCGTTTTCCCCAAGGCTGGTGTAGCATTAAGTTCTTATATCCGAAAGCAGCCTTTCAAATTGCTGCCTGGTGTGTTACATAAATCCTCCCCAGGATCCTCGGAGACTGCAAGCAATTACACTGAGGTGCTGAGGAAGCAAGTGAGAGCTCAAAGAAAGGTTAAGAGAAGAGAAGAGGGGGGAAAAGAGAAAAAAAAGGAACAACAAAAATCCCAGCCCTGGTAGCAGCTTGGAGTAGGAGGGAGGCCACATAAGACAAGGCTGCGTGACTTGCGTGGAAATTGCTGCATCTTGGCCCACTCCAAGCAGGGCCCAGGGGAATGTCACCCATCTGCCAACTGTGGTACCTTTTGGTGAAGATCTGAGATGTTCATTTATGCCCTGAAATAGGAGAAGCTGTTGTCAGCAGAGGCCGGAGATGGTTCCTAGAATCTGTTCTCTTGAAGGCACTATCTGGGTGCTCCCCAGTCAAGGACATTCCTCTCTGTACAGACCTCCCTGTCTCCTCCACCCGGGTACGTGGGCATGCAGGGGAGCTCTGGGAAGGGCTCCTCGCTCCCTCTCACCTTGTCCTGCAGCAGGAAACGGCAGCATCCAACATCTGACTCCTCACAGCCAGCGGGAAGCACGAGAGACTTCCCTGGAGTGCAGCTCAAAGCCCAGACTGGCCTGCTCTATCCCTGGAGCCCTTCCACGGTCCATCTGCAGCCTGAGATGGAGGGAGGGACCAGGACCCACAGACTGGGTTGAAAGGACTGAGCTGAAAGTGCTGGAATTCCCCGGGGCAGGTCCGTGGCGCAGAGGTGATGTCCGGCCACGTCCCTGGTGCTCCGGGCAGCCGCTGCCCTTCGGGTCTGGCTCACTCAGAGCCACCCTGGGCCTCGTTCCAGTGCCTCCCGCCCAGCTGCAAATGGGAGCTGTTACCTTCCCTGCCTTCCCATTTCCCCTCAGGGCGATCATCTCCATTAGTGAGAGTCTCCAAAGTGCTTCCAGAGCAGCGTGTGGAGCCGCTGGCTCGAAGCTTCCCCTGCCCTTGATGCAGAAGTGCTGTTTTCCCAGGGCTGCCCTGTGCCTAATGCAGCCAGCACTGCCTTCTTCCCTCATGTTTTGCTCTCCTTCAGTCCCATAATGTTGTTATCCCTCACCACCTGACAGCTCCAGTGCCTGGCCAGAAGTAACTTTTGGGGGTTGGGGTTGAAGTGAATCCATCAAGTAGATTTACCAGGGCTGCCTGAGTCCCTGGTGCTCAGAACAGATGCATTTCCCTAATAGACACGGGCATGGATTTCACTGCCAGGCAGCTGCATTAAGGAAATGGATGGCAGGTCCTGGAGACATCTGAGCTCTGGGTGGAGAAGGTTTAATCCAGGGACACTGTCCTGGCCAATGTGTCACTGTCTGGTTGGAGGATGCAATAATAACTATCTCTCTTAGCTGTTCCCTGCAGGCTTGGCAGCTCCTGATAACCTGCCCTTATCAGCACTGGAAGTAAGCACAGAGAAGCTGGAGAAATCAAGCAGGAGCAAGGAAGGAGCCCACGGGTTAATCCACAACTGCTCAGGCCAGGCTGCCACACACCAGCGCCTCTGAGGGATCCCTGGCAGGCAGCACAGGCAGTCTGTGGACAACTGAATTAGCAAAACATCTGGAATCCTTCCAGAGGGGTGCCAGGGAGCTGCAGGACAGGGGGTGATGCGCAGACAGGGGGCTGATCCCCCCAAACCGTGCCAGGGAGCAGCAGTGGGTCAGGGTTTTTTCTCTCTTCAGGTCTAAACTGGGTAAAAACTCCACCTTTGGACCTCCAGGTCTCAGCACAGCCCTGTGCTCACGGCTATGTCCCCAGGATATCACTTCCATGATGTTTTAGCTGGTTCCCATTGCATGCCAGGCCCTTTCCCTATTTCTTTCCTAGGTGGGTGTAGCCCACCCCAGAGCTGCCTGGCTCCTCCCCAGCACAAGGAGCTGAAGAGGATAAAGCAAATCTGAGAAAAATAGAAGGAAAAGGAGAATCTGTGAGCCACTGACATCTTTCCGGCTATCTCCGAGCATCTTTGAAAGACTTTCCCTTCCTTTGACAGAGCCAGCCAGCCCTTCATCTGGGAACTGCACGAGTCTCAGGCAGCTTCAAAGCTGGGTGGCTGCATTCACATCCCCAGCTGCGAGGACTTTTAGAGTCTATATTTAGGCTTTTCCATAGGATAAGGGACGGGCAGCATGGGTTCTGCTGAAGGAAATTATGTTTCTCTGACCCGCTTAAATCCTTTGGATGAGTTAAGAGGCCAGTGGCTAAAAGGGAATGAGAGAGTATATGTACACACGCTCCTTTTGAATTTCAAAAGCCTTTTTTGAGAAAGACCCTGACAGAGAGCTATCAAGGCATAATGGTGACCAGGGGGTGCAAGTTAAAATCCCTGTGATAGATTAAGGCTGGTGGAGAGAATGGGAAGAAATGGGCAGTTCTCAGCGGGGGAAATTGTGATTGTCAAGGAGACGTTCCTCGGGAATATTGCTCAGTCTATTTCGCCCTGGTCGTGGCCAGGGCTGAGCAGAGGGGTGTGTGCTGATGACACGTTTGGTGTTTGTTTTCAGGACTTTGCAGGGAGCGACATCCCCAGCGCCGCCAGCCCGCTGTCCTGATTTCCACCTCTGACTGACGCTGGCCCAGCTCTGCTGCCAAGAAGCGCCTCTGATTTGCACTCCGGGCCCTTTTGTTCGCAGGCAGCGAGGGGAGCAGGCTGGAGAGGGCTCGTGCCGGGGCTGGAATGCTCGTTCCCAGCTGCCCACGTTCCCCGGCACGCCGGGCTGCCTCGGCTGGCGCATTCTGCTGCCAGATGTCCCCAGTGCGGGGCTGCGGCCGCCAGTGCCCGTGTCAGGAGAGCTTCCCAGCACGGGAGCGGGGGGTTCTAATTAGTCTGCGGCCCTGGCAGGATGTTGGGAGAAGGCAGTTAATTAGCAGGATGCGTTTGGACACCTCTTCAGGGAAGGCAGATTTGGGCTTCACGTTTTATTCTTTCTCCGTTTTCCCAGCCCACCATCCCCATGTCTGTGTCCGTCATCGTGGTCCTGCTCTTCCTCTCTTGTTCTGGGATCCTGCTGCTCCTGCCGTGGCAGCACACTTGGGATCACACTTTTCCCTGCTTCCCAGGCTCCGTGTGCCAGGCCTGAGCGAGCTGTGCTGGTGTCTCCTTGTGAGCAGAGCTGAGCTCCCAGTCCTGCTGAGACTTCTGTCCCTCAGCCTTTCTGCCTTTGCTCCCTTCTCCAGCCCCTCACCCACTCTCCCCTCGCTATTCCCCCACTGGAGTTGTGGTTAAATTGGATTAGAGTAATTAACTTTTGGTCACACTTTTTCAGCTCTTGACAGAGCAGTCAGGAGGGAGAAAAAAAGAAAGGAAGTTAATTGAGATGAAAGGAGACAACGTCAAGCAAGGAGTTCTGCTTAATTCGTGTTGGTGATGCCCAGGGAAGTGTTGCAGTGTTTGCAGTGGGCATGGAAAACCTCTGACATCTTCTTCATCACCCTGTGTCATATTCTGCCCTGCTTTTGGGGGAATGAGATTGTTTGGGTTGAATTACCTCATTTTTCTTCCCCAAATTTCCTTTTCCCCATGTGGATAATGACACAGCTTCACCTACACAGTGTGTGAATGTTAACTGGAAAAATCATTCTGGCTTGGTGAGCTCCAAACCCTGTCATAAACTCAAACATGTGGGCACTGCCTGGTCCGAGAGGCCCATTCCCTGTAAACAAGGATTTGGCCTCACTTCCCACGGCAGCTCCCAGACCCTGTGACATTTCGATCTGCTCCAGGATTTATGGGAGGGAAGATTGTGCCTCATCTGTTAAATGAAATGCCTCGGATCAGGCATTTCCATTTATTAAGGCAGTTATTATATTATAATTAAGCACCAGTTGCTGGCAGAAAACATATTTATGGAGGTTTAACCATGCAGCCTGAGAGAGATAAATAGAGGCTGTGGAAGTGCCTGGGGTTTCTCACTCTCGGGGAGAGGCACGACCTGGAGCTCAGGACACTTTCGTGGCCAACAGCTGGGTGGGAATTGTTGAAAAATGGAATGTTTTTTCAGCTAGCAGAACTGGAGCTGCTCTGCTGAGAAAAGACACTTTCCAAAGCCAGGGGAGCCTGGTTGATGAGGGCTCACATGAGTCGGGCGTCCCCTTCATCCCCCTGCTCCTGCTGAAAGCTTGGAGTTCTGGCTGCTGCGTGACAGAAAGCGTCACCTCCCTTTCCAAGAGCCATGATGGCAAACTTCCCCTCCTTTTCCAAGAGTTCTGCTGGAATCCTGCTCAGAAATCCCTGCCCTCCTTCAGGGCTGTGCTGGCTTCACTTCTCTGCCGCAGCAGCCGAGAGGGAGGGGGCAAAGGGAGCACGGAGAAATCGGGGGGAATGTGGATAGGAAAGCTCTCTGAAGCTCGGCATTAGGCAGGGATTTGGGAAGGCTGGGAAGATATAAAAGGGACTCGAGAGAAGCGCTTTCTCCGGGATTAAGACCACGGAGTCCATCTCACTGTGGTTTTTAGAGCTGCCCCGAGGCTGTGTAACACGGCGGCTTCAAAGAGGAGAGCGAGAGGAACAGGAAATTAACGGGGCCTCTCCCCGTGCCCTGCGTGTCCTGCTGCACTCCGACTTCACAAGAACTCAGGGTGAGCAATTAATTCGGGAGATGTGGGCCAGCCTGGAGGTCACGGGCAGCTCGGCCCCTAGCTGGGCACATGTAAGTCCATTTCATGCTCAGCCTGTGGCCAGGTGCTCCCTCCTGCCCACATCCCCCACGTGTACAAACCAGAGGGTTTAAAACCTCAAAAACCTCATCCCCCACCAGAGCATCTTCTCTCCTTCTCCCTCTCCCGGCGTGTCACTGCTGCAGCTTTTTTTCGGCACGTAGTTAAACCCAATAAAATAATCATTATTGCTGCAATTATTTCCAAACAGATTAAATATCTGCCACGCTCCCAGTCCCGGTGTAAAACAGGAGGAGCCATAAACCACCTCAGTGCATAAAAACGGGGAAGGGAGAAGGAAAGGATGACATTTCATCTGGCTTCCTCGTGGGCCCGTGTAGTTACTGGGAACATTTGCATATTTTTAATGCGGTGCCTCTTTAATAAATTCCTCCCTCCAGACACATTAAAAACGGGGCGCTTGCCTGAGCATCCGGATAGGGAGCCTCGGCAACTCCAGACTCCGGGATCAGCCGCAGAGCAAGCGGGCAGGGGGTGTCTGTGGGGTCTGGGAGGGGAGGAGAGCAGGCAAGGGAAAGGACAGCACATCCCAGCACTTTTTATTTTTGTGTACACCATCAGCCAACGCCATCTGTTTAATTTTTGACCTTTTTGTTGTCTGACCTCCTTTGAACTTCACTGGAATTCTCCAGGGTAATACAGTTTCTTTGCATTCAGGGGCAGGATTATTTGCTATTAAATTGGAATTCAGGAAAGAAGGAGACTTAAATTCTTCTCCTGACCTGTTAATCTGTGGGGAAGTAAAAATATTGCCTGTAATTATGGGGTTTTCTCTTTTTTATTTTTGTTTTTTGTTTTGTTTTTTTTTTTTTGGGGGGGGGGGTTTTTTTTTTTTTTTTTTTTTGGGGGGGGGTTTTTTTTTTTTTTTGCTTTTTGGCTTGAGTTCAGGCCAGACCCCAAACTTGCTCTTTAAGCCTCTTATGGCAAACACCTCTTTTCTGAGAACGTGTTGTGTGCTCTTGTGTTCCTCCAGATCCATCACATCCTGTCCACTGTCCCCAGCCACGCTGCTGCCTGTGGGCCTGGAATATTCAGGGAAGAGGGAAACCAGCCTGGATAAATATCTGGAGCTCAGCAGTGACTCCCACACAATCCCAGCAAGGCTAGAGTAATCCAAGTCCTTCAGGGCACTGCTGGAGGGATTCACACATGGAGTAGAGGTCAGTCAGGTCCCTCACCCTGCCCCAGGCTCCCACCTGGAGCTCAAAAGGATCTCCTCGGCTTCTGTCTCCCTGATGCCTTTCTTCCACCCTATTCCTCTCTTTATCACCCTTTCTCACCCCAGTGGGGTGCCCAGGGAGAGGTTTCTGGCAGTGTGAGGGTGGGATGAGGGATGTTGTCCGCAGCTGGAACTCCAGCCAATGCAGTTGTTCCTCCTCTGCAGTTCCCAATGGATGAGGATGGTTCTTCTGAAACTTCTGGGGACTTTTCCCTAGGAAATAGTTAATTGCCTGACCATTTCCATCTCTCCACAGAAAAGTCGCTTTCACTTTTCTCCCAGAACACCTGGAAAGTGGAAGATGTCCAGTCCACAAGTGCTGTGACCCAGCAAAATGGATCCGTTCCTATCCAGGTGGGCTGACCCGATGCTGGACAAGACCTGTGATTTGGAACAGCTGATCCTCCACATCCTCTTCACTCCAGGGGCTCCCAAATCCATTTCCACATTGCAACGGCAATTCCTGGCTCCTGAGGAGGAGGGAACCTGGGGTATATCCCAGGGGAGGATGTCCACAGTGAGCTTCAACTCTGCTGGAGCATTCCAGCATCCTCAGGAAATTCAGCACCTTGAGATTGGCTTGGAACCCCCCAATTCTCACTGAGCTTCGTTGCAGTTCCTGGCCAGCTTCAGTGCCCCTGGCAGGGAGATGTTAATAAATCACGAGGAGAACATTTTGGGGTCCTCTCTGCCTCGTACCCGTGTGGGTGTAGCTGTGCCTGGCAGGCTGAAGGCACAGAAGGTGCATCTCAAATCAAGAATAAGAAGAGTTTTAGTTAATGCACTCCAGAAGGCACTTCCACGGCACCTCCACTGACTATTTTATCAGCAGAACAGAGCACAGGAGAAATTGTAGATGAAACAAATACAGAAAATACATTAAGAGAGTAAGTAATGAGATCTGGGTGAAATTGCATCTTATGAAAAAGTAATCTGCAGCTTAGTGTGCAAGGAGGAGGAATTTGATGGAATAGAGGGGCTCTCAAGAAAGGAATGAAGGAGCACATTACAAACAGACAAAGACAGCCAGGTGTGTTGGGGAACGCAGGGAAGCAGTTAAATTAGGATGTAATGGAAAAGGTTATTTTAATATTCTCTTTTATGGATATCGGTGTCAATATTATCTCAGGGAAGGAGAGAGCGAGGGAGGAGGAAAGGGGTGTGTGTAGTTGTGAAGAAGGCAAATAAATTGCAGCCTGTACAAGTTCTGGGGTCCTTTCGTCAGAAGGGACAAAGACACAAGCGGCAGATCTGGCTGGTGGCATCGTGGAGGGACGCAGAGGTCATGGGGTTTGCAGCCACAAACATTTCCCTGCTCACTCCTGATGGGATGGCAGCTCCTGCCTGGGAAGGGGCAGCCTGAGCTTCCCGAGTCCAGGGCTTGTGTCTGGCTGGGATGGGGGGACAGTGATCCCCCGCAGGATGGGATCGTTTGGAGATGCCTCTTGGCCCAGCAAAACCTTCTCCTGCAGTGTGCATTTCAGAGTTTGGCCTTTTCCTGCAGCAGGGTTTGGGGTGTGTCCCAGTGCCACTGGGACGGGATGGGGACAGAGGGGCTGGGGCACACAGGGACGTGTTCTTAAAAGGGATTTTCCAACTCAAGGCTGCTGGAAATGCTTTCACTTTAACCATGCAAATCTCAAATCCAAGGCAGCCCCCTGGGCTCTCTGTCCAGGCCGTGGAGAGGCAGAATCACCTTCTCCAGAGGTTTTGTCACCTCCCACAACACAGCAAACGTCCACTGCCAGCACCTCTGCTTTAGGTGCAGAGCGGGTCAAGGATCGTGGATTTGGGGTGGAGAGGTGATTTTGGCCTTTAATGACAGACACAGGATTTGCTGCTGAGGCAGAAACAGCCCAAATTCAGCCTTGTGTCTCCCAGCTCTCCCTCCCCCTTCTCCCTCCGCCTCTGGCACAGCCTCTCCCATCCCGTGGCCGAGGCCTTCCCCTGGCGGGTGACACTTCACACACCTGGCACTTATTAGCCTCTCCCGAGCCAGCCCTAATTAAGTATTTGCCTCATTAGACAGAGAGCTGAGGCCCTGTTGACTTGCCAAGGTCAGTGGGGTGCACCTGTGAGCTGAACCTTCTGTTTATTCCTCTCCTTTTGCGGGAAGCTGGAAGTGCTAAAGCCGAGGAGCTGTTTAGGACACGAGGCAATTGGGAAGTGCCACTTGTGTCCCTCATTAGTGAGGAACTGAGCAGAAATCTTGGCATTCTGGCCATACTGAAAGGATTTGCCATTCCTACGTGTCGGACTCTGTCCCCTCCTCCAAAAATCTTGGAGTGGGATTATCTCCTGCCACTGGGGGTTTCTGGAGCAACAAGAAATCTCAATTTCAAGTGTTCCAGGCAGCAGCCAAGGCTCCCTGCACGGAGCTGCTCCCCTCAGGGTTCCCCCTGCTCTTGGCTGGCTACAGAAGGAGTTGAGGCTGGATTCATTTAGTCCAGAGTGGAATTTTTGCTAACTAAAGTTTGATGAGCTCATTTCCTACCTGCTTTGCAATCTGACTCCAACACCTGCCGTTCCCAAACAAGCTGGGAAATGAATTCATTTCAGCCCAAGCCAGAGTGGGCAATTTTCTTTTGTAGTTTTGAATTCTTAGTGGATGGAGAAATCAGCAACGATTTCATTTGGGAGTGAAGGAAGCGCTTTGTTCGACATCAAATGAGGAGTGGGAGGGTTTTACCCTTTTGAGTATGGTCAGGTGTAATGGGAGTCAGTGTGAGACGAGAATGAGCCCTGTGAGCTGAGAAATTGGAGTGGTTCCTATGAAAAATGTCACACTGAAGTGTTTCAGACTCGCGGTGGAGGGGAATATTGCTTTCTGCTTTGGCTTTTTCAGCTGAATATTGCCAACGCAGATAAATCTGGGGGTGTTTTTCGAGCCCAGCCTATGTGGCAGTGTCACCCAGCTCAGATGGGGACAAAGATCTGAGTCAAAAGTCCTTGACCCCAAGATTTAGTACCCCGAGGGTGGTTTTTTTTCACTCCTCCCACTGACAGGACAGCTCTGCCCTGCCTTAGAACCATCTCCAAACCTCGTTTTTGGAGGCAGGACACCCTCCTGAGCTCTTCCAGCTTGTTCTCATGCTGGTGTTTGCACAGCTCCATCCTTGACAGCTCCTCCTGTTTTGTCCCTGAAATGAACCACGTTGCATCCACTCAACACTGCTGGAGCCAAAAAAAAAAAGAGATAAATTAAAGGAAGCTTTTTTAAAAAGGCTTCTCACCTGGGCACCTTTGTTCCTGCCTCGGTGAAAGAGAGGACGGTGTTTTCATAGGCAGGGCTGTTGAAATGAATGCAGATGAAACAGTTCAGTGTAATTAATTAAATGATCTCCAGCACCTCCGGAGGATCAGCAGCGTGCAGAGGACATAATTGGGTGTACACCGGCTGAATACATCATCACACACACATGTGCAGGCTGCGTGCCAGGTCCAGCCACTCCAACCCAGCAGGATTTCCAGTCCTGCAGAGCCGCTGCAGCCACGCTTCGGGAGAGCCCAAGGCAGGGCTGCCTTCCCCGGGACTTCCCCGAGAGGAACTTGTCCTGGCGTGAAACACCACCCGTGGAACGAACAAAAAAAAAAAAGGAATCACCAGGTGTGTGCCACGTGGACACACATTTGCTGGGATGCATTTGGGGTGGGCAGGAATCACCTGTGCAGCAGCACAAGCAGGGATTGCTTGCCGCTTTCAGAGCGGTTTCTCTCCGTGGTGCTGATTATGAAGTACCGAAGCAGAAAACACGGTTTGTTGTTTTGCCTTATTTATTTCCTTTTGTAAAGGCATTCTGGGGTGGGAGGAATTCAGTGCTGGCAGGAGTGTGATGGCCTGAGCAGCCTCACATCTGCGTGCCCTGCTCTGGGCTGCTCTCAGCTTCTGCCTTCTCTGGGGGGCTGACCCAGAACTTGCTGTGACTAAAAGATCTGTCAGCTAATCTCGTTGAATTTTAGCCTGCACCATGCAGGGTCAAGGCAGATCACAAAAAAAAAAAAAAAAAAAAAAAAAAAAAAGCAAGCAGAGCTGTGAGGGAGGACAGCCGGGCACTCACAAAGAAAAAGTGATTTAAACATTCAAGAAGAAAAGTGGCCAAGGAAAATGATTTTCAAAGGTCCCTCCGTGAAGGCTGTGATGGGGAAGGAGCACAATGCACGACGTGTCTGGCAGCACAAAAGCTGCTCTGAGAGGGAGCAGAACGAGCTGCCTGGTGATTAAACTTCCCAAATCGCCATTGGAGGAGCAGAAAATAACTGGAAATAAATCGGGGTCAAATTTCCTTCTTCCTTCTTGCCACGGGCAAGAGGGAAAATAACTTGGAGGGCTCGGCACTGCAGTGCTGGGCCGTGGGCACGAGGGGAAGAGAGCACCCGAGGCAGATGTTGAGGCTGGAACGTCCCTGTGAGGCAGCACAGAGCTCCTGAAGCCACCAGAAATCCTGGATATTTTGTAAGCCTGACCCAAGAAGCTTTGAAAGGACCCCCCGTTTTCCAACACATCTCCTGAAAACCAGGCTCACTCTGCAGGACAGCCCTCGTGGCAACTTCCACTTTGGAAAAATCTGGGTTTTCATCCTCTCCTGCCTGTTCTGTGACTCTCTCCTTCCCCTGTCTCCCCCTTTCTCCTGCCATCCAGCAAATCATTTCCTTTGGCTCCTTCTCCAAGCATGTCACAGAATCCACAAGATCTGAAGAGGGGGAGGAAGGGGAAAAACGCAGCAGTAAGAACCCGGTTTATTATTTACTATGCTCAGCTGTAAGCAATAAACACAGGCAGGGAATGTAAATTCTGCCACTTCCTTACCCTCTCTCTATAATTCCCTGGTAAATTCGCATCATTCACTGTCGGCCTTAACGTGCCTCTATTTGTCTGAGCTCCCCATTTCTCTGGGACTTTTTTTTTTTTCCCCTGATGAAATAATATCTCCATGTATAGTTCTCTTCCTCTATCCTTAGCCTTGTAAATTAAATTAATTTCAAATTCAAAGGGGTAATATCCTGCTAAAATGATCTGCTGTATCATTGCAGGTCATGGTGTTGAACTGTAAAATAAAAGCCTGTTTATAACTTATCATTTACAAGGCTTTCTTCTCCCGGAAACTACCACTGTGATGGAGAGAGCTGCCTGAGGAACTGGAAAAACATCCATTCTCTATAAAACCAGAGGGAGGTGTTCACATATCCTGGGAATGTGGCGTCCCAAAGATTACCTACGTGGATTTGTTCACTCCAGTGCTGTTGCTTGAGCATCCCCCTTCCCCCAAGGCTTTGCTCTTTATCTTGGTGCTTTGGGGAGTTGAAGGAAATCCAGCAGTGAGAACCCCTTGCTCCCAGTTCCCTTCACTGCGGCCACGAGCAGAGGCAAAAGGAGGAAAGACAAAAGATCCACGTCCCATTTCCATATCAGGGCTCCTCAATACATTGCAGGAATGCACAACTCGGTTTTTCCAGAAGTGGGGGGGGTGAGAAGTTATTATTCCGAATTTCCTCATCTCTCAGAAACAGCAGAAACTTCTGTCAGAATTATCTAAAATAATTCTCTTCACTATTTCCTTTTCCCTGATATATAGAGAATGAAAAGGGAAGATTGAGGAGAAGGCTGAGGTCAGTAAGGAGCAAGGAATGCTGAACTTCAGTCAAAAAGGGCTCCACTCCTCCCAAACCTGTTCATCCAGTGAAGGAGCCCGATAAAAAACCAGGAGATGGAAAATCTGCTCCAGCTTCCAGGAAGCATCTCTGGACTCCCCCACCCTTAGCACTGAGCAATTTAACAAACCCAAGTGAGAGACACACAGGAGCCACCTCCTTTTGACAGGGAGATGGTGGAGAAAAGGCTCCGTTTTGCCACCCAGGGCCCATCCGCAGGGACCATCCCAGCGGTGCAGCCCTTCCCTCCCCGCAGCTCCAAGGAATGGGATTTGCAGCGTTCCTGGGAGAGGCAGGGCCGGTCCCCTCCTGCCTGGCTCGGGTGGCAGCAGCACATCTGCGGTGTCACCGACTCCCAGCTTCCTTCCAAAGCTCCTAAATGGTTTCCTTTCAGTCCCTTAATGAAGACACTTCCCTCACACGTCACATTCCAAAGATTCCTTCGCTGGGGCTGCAGCTTCACCGGTAGTTCTGTAATTTATGAGACTCTTAGTGGCTTAATTACGCCGTCAGCTCCATCTGTCACTTAAGTGATATGAGGAATGATGGGATGCCATTAGCCAGCTAATAGTTGCTGTAAAGAGTTTTGTTTTATGCCATTTAATCACGGGAGCATAAACAGTTTTTGCTCCCCGATATCCACGCTTGCTTTCAGAATGATATTTGAGAGGCCAGTCTTGACATCTGTCCTTCTGCCTGAAAAAGTGCTGGAGGAAATAAAGGGAAACTCAGCAGCAAGAGGTCTAATTAGATTTACCATCGAGATCATGAGCATTTGGCTTCATCTTTTTCCGTGCTGATGGGCTTTTTATTTGGGTCTTGGGGCCTCTCTTGCTTCTCTCATGGTCTTGATCTCTCATGGTCAAGGCAAGGATGTGGTGTCTTCATCCCCATGAGGGTTTGGAAAATTCGTGTCTGAGCCCCTCAGCTCTGTCAGCACATCTGCCCTCTTTGCATGTGTGTGGAGCAATATTCATTTAGTAGCAGGGGAGATGAGGGGCAGGAGACCCTGGGTTTGATCTGGTGGAGGACAGAGTCACTTGATTTCCATTTTAGACGGCAAAATTCAAAATTTAAAGCTCCTAAATCCCTCTTGTTTAACCCTGGAGCTACCTGAAATCTAATTTTCAGCGTTAAAGTGTTTCAGGCACCAACATTTCCATCTCTGAGCCCACTAAGGACAGGTTCAGCCCTGGCAGGACTTCGCAGCTCTGAGGCCTGTCTGAACCCCTGGCAATTTTTGGCAAAGTCTTTGTTTGCTGTGACTTTGCTCCCAGTCTCGGGAGCTGTTCAGAGCTGAGAATTCGTGGAGGGTGAGGGCGTGGTAACTGGGAGGCAACTGGAGCCAGGGGAGCGTTTGCACCTCTCTCAGCTCTGCTATTTTAATCCCAGACAGAGCTGTCTCACCCGCCCTTGTTCTGCTCCTGCTCATCCCACGTTGGATTCGATTCCTGCAAGCATCACCTGGCAGGAGGAATCCTCCCGCTTCAGCCGTGCAGGGTTTTAGCTTTTCCTCCCCAAAACGAGCATTGCCAGGGCCGTGAAACCCAAACCCCTCCCCGGGTTAAGCCGGCAGCGCCCTGCGTGTCCAACACCCTCTCTGCAACAATCCCATTCCCGGGAGCCGTCAGAGCCCGAGAAGAGGCAAATTGCTGGGAACACGCAGTTCCAGTCCTCCTGGATGGTTCCCAGGTTTCCATTAGAGCTCTGTGACTCCTGGACGTGCCCGACATCCCCGCCAGAGAGGGGTTAAGGGGTGCTGGCTGCTGGTCACTCTCCTGCTCAGGTAAGAAGCCATCAATCAGCAGGGACCCGCTGCAGCCACGCAGCAATAAAACTGGAGAGATTATTTGCCGCCGTGTCATTCATAATAAATGGATCCCGGGGTGCTTTGTAGAATTAATTAATGGACAAAGGAGAGGGAAATGAAGGGCGAGAGACCAGGAATTGAAGCTAAGGCTTGAGATGAGGTGTGGAAGGGTCTCCTGGAGGAAATATCTGCGGTGGGAGTGCTGGGGGGCACCGAGCACCACAAGGCAGAGAGAAACAGCTGCACATTTGGCCCATAGAATGTGTCGGCCCCACACTGCTGATGGCAGCTCAACACAGGGGCTCAGAGGAGGATGTGGGTGCTCCTGGCTGTTCCATGGATGGAACTCCTGCCTTCCTCTATCCCGGTTTCCTCCATCCTTGTTTCCTCCCTGTGTTTTGTGGGACACTGCCCAGCTCCATTCACCAGTGGCTGTAAAATACACGGCAGTGTCTCAGGGAAAGGCCCTCCACAAATCCCAGGTTTTATGGCTGATTATTATTTATGGGGACACGCCACTTAGGGACTCCCCCTCTGTGAAGATGGTGTCATGCAGCAGGGTGAGCCCAAGGACGTGGCCAGGGCGACGGGGATGGAGCCAGGAGGGGAAGAAGGGAGAAGGTTCCTGTTTTATCGAGGAGCATCGGTTTGCCTGCAGTCCCCTCCCACTCAGCCACCAGCATTTCCAGGCTCTGCACAATTCGTGGAGGGAGGTGGAGGTGGTAGTGGTGCTCCTGAGGGACAGGTGTGCTCAGCCTTTGTTAGACACTGGAGAATCCACCTGGGAGCAAGACACTGGATTGCCCAGACTGGTGGAACAGACTCAGTGGGAAAATCCCCGCCACCAGCGTCACTGCTCACCAAGGAGCTGCTGTGGGATGTCCCACGCCTGGCCCCAGGGCCAGACACTGATTTTGGGTAGGGACGGACCCAGAGCTGCTGTTCTTCAGCAGAGAGGGTGGTTCAGCTCTGCCTCTCGCTGCTGGGAAGCCTTGAGCTGCAGCTGAGCCCGTGCTCATGCCCAAAGCGTGACCTTCAGCCCTGGTGGGCAGCGCTCTCCAACTTGGAGGACGTCACTTGGATCTGGGAACAGCACACATCCCACGGAGCCCATCAGAGCAGCCGTGTGAGGCAGCACGAGTCCTCCAGCCCTCCTTCCTTCCCCCTTCGTTAAATCCCAGCGCTATAAACCAAAATGTCAATTTTCTTTTTAAACATCTTTTATGGCAGCTTTGATGCAGCTTGGCAGATTGATAGCCCGGCTGACTGACGGCTCCCATTTATCCTCCCATCAAGCGTGCAGGATTCCCCGGCACAGACAGCCCTGACAGGGAAGGAGCCCTGCGAGGGGGCAGCGTGCCAAGGAGGTGGCGGTGGCACTCTCCGTCAGCGCTGGCACCGCTGCCGTGCTCCTGCTGGTGTCTGCTCGCCATCGGGCTGGATTATCCAGCGCAGCCTCGGATCTGCCTCCTGCGATCCGCAGCAGGCTCGGGATGGACCTGGCGGAGGGGAGACGCCGTGCAAATTAACGCGGCTGCTAATGAGGGCTGGAAGCAGCCGCACGTCCGGCAGAGCCGGCTCGGCGTCAGGGCAGGAGGGAGGTGGGCAGAGCTGCACCGACACCCCCGCGTGCAGCCAGGCGCTGCGGAGGGTTTGTTGTGATTTTGGGGAGGGTTTCTGCGCGAATCGGGGGATTTCATTCCTCTGGGACAGCCCGGTGGAGCTCCCGGCCCGGCCAGAGCCCGCCCTCGGGGGTGGTGGGGTCAGTGCGGTCCCTTCCAGCCCGTGCTGCCTGTGGGACCGAGCATCCCCGCAGCGCCCGAGCTCCTTCCCAGCCTTCCCGGCTGGCGTGCGCCTTCCTCCGCACTCCTTTCATTTCTCCTCGCAGCAGTTCAAAGGGAGAAGAAGAAAGCGGGCGGCTGCGGTGCCAGACAAAAGCCCCGGCAGCGGCAGGCGGCGCGGGGAGCGATGGCCCCGGCTGTTCTGCTGACTTGGTGCTTCCACCCGAGCGAGAAGGCGCCTGGGCGGGCTGGGATGAGCCCTGCGGTTCGTGCTGACGAGGGTGGGATTAGCATAACAAAGGCTGAGTTTTGCAGCATCCGGTAGATAAGCTAAGAGATGCGGCAACACAGTAAATAGACTCTTTTCTTCCCCTCCTCGTCTGTTCTTCCCTCTGTCCCTCGCTCGCTTCATCGCCAGGCTCCCCGGCACCTCTGGCACGCTCCGGCTGCCCGCGGCATCCAGAACAATCCAAGCAAGGAGCCGATGGAGCTGCCGCCTTGCCGGCTCCCCGAGAGGGTGCTCGTGGAAAGGCAGAGCTGCCGAGAGCCGCGATGCTCCCTGTCCCACAGCACGGCGACAAGGGACAGCGAGGAGGGGACGAAGGCCACCTTGGCGTGGGGGGTTGGCCGAACTGGCCCAGTCTTTGAGGTGGCACAGCTGGACTCAAGGACAGGCTGCCAGCACAGCGTTTTAGGCAAAGGTCACCACCCCACGGAGATCCTTCAATCTGATTCCTGCACACAGCAGCTCCTCTTCGCCTTGGCGCCCTTTCAGCTTTTTATTCATTTTTCATGTATTTGTAGGCTCGTAGGTTTTAAGTATGTAGTTGTATCCTTTCTAGTGCTTTTCCTGCCCTTTCTAATAAGCCAACCCTTTCTAACACGTTCCCGGAATTCTGTTCAGTCTTATTCTTAAGAACAGAATTTCTGACAAGGATATTTTGTTTTCCACCAGGACTTCAGAAAATAGGGCAAAGAAGCCCCTGGACCATCTCCGAGGGGCTCACCCAAGGGTGGGTTACTGGGGTAACTGATTTCCTGTTGGATGCACCTGCTGGATATTCTCATTAATTAACTTTATAGAATTTACAGAAATCCCTTCTCATGTGCACAGAGCCGTATTTGTGCACCTGAAAGCTTTCATTAAAGACTTGTTTTCATCTTCCCATTTTGACACTGTTGCAAGGTTTCTGCCTTTTGTTTACGGGCAACAACCTCCTGTGTTTCATCTCGGGGCCTTGCTCAGGGGGTATCCCGTGTGGAAGGGCTCAGATTCCGCTCCTCGCTGCAGCAAACGCGGCCACCTCAATTATTCATTTCACACATTCTTCGGCGGCTGTTGCTGAATTCACTGTGAAACTGCGTGAGAACGCACAAAACAAAGGAGTTATTGTCTACTTGAACTGCGTGTCTGCGGCAGAACAGGCTTTGAAAACGGCCTTTTCCCTGAGAAAATTCCAACAGGATGATTTTTTCTGGTGGCTTAATTAGAGCAAAAAAATTATCAAAACCTCGGTATCTTTCATTAAATTCTTTATCGGTGGTAAACCCCCAAAGTTTCGATTTCTTGGCTTAAGAGCTTCTATCAGTGGGACTGAATGTGGCCGGTGTTTGACCTCAGACATCTCCCTCGAAATTCTCGCCAGGCTCTGGACACAAACGAGCACTTCCCAGGTTTGCAGACACCGTGCAAAGCTCGGTTTCATTTGCAGCCTTCCTCCCGAAAAGCTGTTTCATTAGGGAAGTGTCACCTGTCCTTCCCTGTTCGTGCAGGAGACCCTGAGCGTTCATTTGGGAGCCACGGGCAGCAGCAGAGGTGCTGAGCGGTGTCTGTGCCAAATTAACTCCATCGGGCCCGGCCTCTCTTCTTTCCTAAAACAAAGCACAATCCCCACCACCGCTGCCTCCTCAAAGGGAAGGAGGACGGGGTTGCCCAGGTGAGCAAAACGACAAAAATATCCTATTCCTTGTTGGGCCTTTAATGAAGCATTTACAAGATCAAACAGGAAGAGGTGCCCTCCCCCGGCCTTCTTAAGGCTGTAATTAATTGCCAAGTAAGTAGCATATAATTGCTTTCCCAAGAGCACCCCGGAGAGCAGGGCGATACCTCGACAAAGGTGCCGGAGCAAGCGCAGGTTAATTAACGCTAGGAATTAAGTGGCTAATTGCATTGTTCTGACGGGGCAGCCCACCCTCCCAGCGGGGTGGCATTCCCAGGGTGTTTCATCCCAGCACCAGGATGAATCCCTCGTCGTGGGTCCAGCCCTCAGGGATGTGTCAGGAGATGGTGGCAGCATCCCCGTGGTGGTGACCCAAAGGACCATCCTGCGAAATCTGTCTTCATCTGGGCCCTTCCTGCTGTCCCTCGGTGTGTCCCCTGCATTTCGGTGCCCTCTGGGCCGGGTGACACCTCCTCCAGCTCACACATCCAGCCTCGAGCCTCCCTCCCTCCTGTCCAGTCTCTCATCTGTCTTCTTGCTGGGTTTCCAGCCTGGCTCAGGGTGCTCCCGAATTCCCTGCTCTCCCGAATTCCCTGTTCTCCCGAATTCCCTGCTCTCCCGAATTCCCTGTTCTCCCAAATTCCCTGCTCTCCCTGTGCCCAGCCCACCTGGAAGCATTAACCCAGAGCCTTCGAGCACTGGATGTCGACTCCCTCTGGGAATGCTCTTCCTGGCACTGGACATCTCTCCATGGGCCGAGCAGCAGCATCCGTGAAAGGAATGAGGAGGAGGTGTCTACAAACTGCTGGTAGACAAAGCCAGATACTGAGAGGTGAAAGAAGCAATGGGGGGGTACCATAAATTCCACAGGAATTCCACTATTTGACACAGACTGTTACTCACTCAAGACTGTGCTAAATCTCTGGACTTCGAGAAAAAGAACAGAGACACGAGGAAAAAGAAAAAAAGAGGGGGGGTACACGTTAGAAGGGAGTCTGTATAAGGTGATTTGGGAAGTCTGTACCTCTCAAGTACCTCAGCCAGTGGGGAAGGAGAGAGGGAAATGCGGCCGGGAAATTCGGATAAAAAGGAGGCTGCATCCTCCAGCAACTTGAGAGACCCCATGGGAAATACCCTATGGCCTCTCCCTTTATTCCAATAAAGTTACAGGACTCCTCTGTCTCCTTTTTGCACATAAATCTCTGGTGTTTGTGGATCAATTTTCCTGACGCGATGAAGGCACAGGGGATCGAGGGAGAAGTCTGGCTGTGCCTGGTGCTTCGTGCCCAGCCCGTCCCTGTGCCCGGGCTCTGCTGCCCCCGCTCCCCCCGCAGGTACAAGGCACAAACCCTTCTCAGTGAAGAGGCTTTACGAGCCTATTTCTTAGATAACAGCGCTTGCCTTAACCTCTCCCCTGGCTCTTCTTCCTCTGTTATGTTGCTGTTAATTCCGGGGATATTTCTTCATCTCCTGACAGTCCAAACGCCGCAGCCAAGGTAATAAACAGCACATTAGTTGTGCTTTGTTAGAGTGAACGAGGCTTTCCTGATAAAGAGTCGCCGGGGCCGACAAGAGGAGTTGCTCTCCCGGGCAACATCTTCATTGTGCTCGGCTCCGAGTCATTTTCTGCCTCTCCAGAGCCTCGCTAACTCTGGGTGAGTCCGGGATGGCCCCGTTCCCACCCGGCTGTGGCAGGGGAAGAGCAGACCCGCACTGTGGGACAGGTCACTGGGGCTGTGAAAAGAGGAGGAGGAGGAGGTGAAGGAGGAAGAAGCAGAGGAGAAATTGGGTGCCCTGAGTTGCCCCAGCAAAAGCTGGGATGGCCAAACTGGGCAGAGTTGGTTCTCAGGGTGTTCGGAGGTGATGCCAGAGGCTCCACCAGTCCAGTCAAGGACTCAGCAGGGGTTTGCCAACAGCCCTCAGGTTACTCTTCACTGAGTGTCTCCAGGACAGACCCCAAGGGGCACAGGAAGTTCTGTTCCTGCTGGATGGCTTCGAAGAGGTTCCCCAAAGAGGAGCAGTTGGGTCTGTGCTGAGCTGAGACATCTCCCTGCACTCACAGACCGTCACCCAGTGAGTGCCCTCACCTTGGGGTGGGGACCACGGGGGGCCTGGGGGACATTAAGGCTCACTGGTGGGAGAGGAAAACCTTGAAGCTCACGTTTGAGTCTTGCTCAGTGCGTAAATGCTCGTCTGAGCTGGGCAGCCAGGCGGGGTGGCAGCTCCTCACCGTGCCCTCAGAGCCAGAACGTTTGTGGGCGTTGCAAAAAACACATCATAACCCTGTTTGTGTCACCACAAACCAGGTGCCTGCCCCCAGACTGAGATTAATTCCTCAGCTCCCTGCCCTTCCCCTTCCCAAAAAAACCTCGCTGAGCATCCCTGCTGTGTCCCAGCCCGGTCCTGCCTGCCAGCAGTGAGTGAATGCTGGAAGGAGGATGATGGAGTGTGCCAGGCAGGAAGGGAGAGGAGGCTGCTCCTTCCTTTTGGCCTCTCCATTCCCACTTCTGTTTGGACGTGTGGGAAACCTCTTCCCAAAGGGGCCTAATGTAGTAGCAGAACCCTGGACATACTTCCAGGCTGCCCAGCGTGGCATTACCCCAGCAGCTAATTAAAGTGGGGCCGTCCCAAAGTGATGAGTTTGCAGGGAGGCTGCGGGTCTGAGAGAGATTGATGTTGCATGGCTTATCAATTTTCAATCTCAACACAGCCAGATATTTATCAGGCTGCAGAGAACAAACACTTGTAATATTTAAAGGGAGAAGACTTTAATGAAATCCATTGCAGATCACCAATTTCTGTTCCCCTGGGCTCATTCCTTTCCTCTTCTTTCAGTCATTTGTCTTTTCTTTCAGTCTTATTTTCATTTTATTTTTTTTTTAAGCATACAATAGTCAATGAGGGAAGGAGAGTTTCATTTCAAATGCCGGTTCCCTTCATCTCCCCCCTCCTCCTCTTTCCATTCCGAAAGGTTTATGCATTTATTTGGATAAAAGGTTTTAAACAATAAAGAACTGTCTGCAGTAATTTGTGAAGGTAATAGATTATCCTGGGAGGAGGCCTAGGCTGAAAAATTCCCTGCTGCAGAATTCAGTCCTTGTCATTTAGTTATTTTATTAGGAAAGGGAAAGAAGGAGGCTAGGAGAGTCGGAGGGAGAAGAACACGATCGCTGGGCTCAATTATTTGCCGGAGTAAATCCTCCCATTTTCACCCGAATCTGGGCCTTTCCCTGACTCGCTGCCAGGTCAGGGCCACGCAATCAGCGCCGAGGGCCGCCAGGTCATCTCCCCAAAGTCACCTCGGTGGGAAATAGCTGATGGCTCCAGCTCCGGGAGGGCAACTGGATACGGTCCGGGATGAAAAACACTCCCCAGCTTTCTCCAAGGAGACCTCGAGACGAATTGCCCGATCTCCAGAGCAGCCCCCGGCACGGGATGGTCCGGCCAAAAATCATCGGGAGCTCCGAGCTGGTCCCGAGCCTGCCGCTCAAAGCTCAGCTTTAGATTACAGGTCTGGTCCTAAGCGCTCATTAGCACAGCGGGAAGAGCGATTGTAATGAATCCGGGCTGCCTAAATCGCTAATCAATAGCGAGAGGCTTCGGCTGATTCTCCGCAGCACCTCCAGCACCTTCCCCCACCGCGTTAATAAACACACGCTGCTCCTGTCTGGGCCAGCGCCTCAGACTGACTAATCACCTCCAAACAACTTGTAAATGCATGGTTAATGAGAACTGCATGAATAATTGCTTTTTCATTTTCCTGCCTAACCAGAAAAAAAAAAAACAAAACACCCCAGAATGAGATTTCTTTCTCGAAGCAGCCCAAAATAGGAAGTTTTCCAGCGTTTTTTTCTTGCTGTAAAGGAATTCGTGTGTGTGAGCCCTCTCCACCTTCAGAAAGCCTTTGAGATGAAATGGAAGAGTCGATATAATCCAAAATAAACCAGATTCCTGTTTGTTTTACACTCGTTTTCCTCCCTTTTGAAAGTATTTTAAAAATTAGGTTGAGGCAAATGTAATCTTCGAGTAGTGTTTTGAATGGAAATGGTTTTATTCTCCCATTCTGGGAATAAAAGATCTCTTTGAAACCCGATGTGAAAATCTCCTGGCATAGAGGGAGGAAAAAAAAAGAAAAAGCCTTTTCTATCATTTATTAAAGATGTCTGACAGAATCTCAGATCGCTGCAGCCTTCAAACGCTGCTGCCACTCCTCCTGCAGCTCTGGCACTGGGAAGATGATGGGATTGGGAGGTGGGCTGACCCTGGCTGGGCCCAAAGCTGCTCCATCCCTGCCCTCCTCAGCTGGAGAGGAGAGAAAATACAAGGAAAAGCTTGTGGATCGAGATAAGGATAAGCTGGAAGCTTCTGGCAGCCCCTCCTGTATCGCCCCTCCTGTCAAACCCTGCCATCCAAACCCAGCACAGACTGCGACCCACAGATGGAGACAGACCTCCAAGGATATTATACCTGTGGCCAATTTGGCATTTGCAGGGGATTTCTGGATTTATCGGGTTGGTTGCTGCCCCCTTCCAGAGACAGTTCCACCTCAGGAGCCTGGAAAGCAGCACGGGCTGAATGCAAATAGGATCTGGGTCCCGTGTATTTGCATCCACTCAAACTTCTGCGAGGGTGTCTTATTCTTTTTTAATGGTAAATTTGGGGTTGGCTTATAAAACCAATCCTTAATTGAGTGAAAGAAATTCAAGAAGCTACAAATACCCTAAACCAGACTAGTCTGCAGCAGCCCATAAGCCTGTTTTGCATTAAATCAGGTTTTCTCTGTAAATGAGGCCTTCACCATAATTGCTCTGGAGCAGCTTATTCTGATTTCTTCGCCTCTTCGGCTTTGGTAATTTGTCTTCAGCAAAACACTGAGGACAGACAAAGCCCAGGGGAAGGCAGAGGACGCTCAGCAGGACAAGCCTTGCTGGCACAAGCTGTTCCTCCCCTCCTCCCACCTGCCCAGCTCCTCACCTGTGGCAGGAGGACTCGGGGGGAATTCTGAGCCCAGCCCAGCATGTCCCGAGCCCCGAGCCCAGGGGCTGGCTCTTGGAACGGGGGCTTGGGGGCTCTCTGAGGGAGCCTGGTGACTTCAGTGTCTCCACCATCCGTGGTGGGGAGATGGCAAATGGGTGAGGGAGGGCAGGCTGGGAAAGCGGGGTTGGAAAATGAGTTCTTTTAATTCCAGTCCTGCCTTATCAAAATTCACCTTGTATTTATTTACCAGTCCTGGGTTCTCACAGCTCCTCACCCTCAGCAGCCCTGGGGGAACTCTCAGGCACATTCCTGCCCTTGTTCTGTGTGGCCAAAAGCATGCCCCGGAGCAGAGGGTGTGAACCCAGCTCTGTGCCCCCAAAAACACCTGGGCACGGGCACATCTGGGCAGCCACATCCCCCTCTGGCTGTCACCCCATCCCAAAGGCAGAGCTCTGCCAGGACACGGGCTGTGCCTTCTCACACCTGCAGCCCTCACAGCCGGGGGACAGAGACCAGAGAGCTGCAGGAATTCCCTGGTGCAGGGATCAGAAGGAGACAGAGAAATCCATGTGCTAAACACCAAACTCCAGCAGGGATGCACGGGCACTTCCATGACCAGCCCATCAAAGGGGTTCTGTATCCAGATTTGGGGTGATGCCTGTGGTTCCACCTGTTGGTGCTCCTTCACAGCCACCCAGGAGGTCCAATCCCTAAGGATCCAGGGAGAGTTGGGGGGGATTGCAATCCCTAATAATCCAGGGGGACAAATCCAGGGGGTCAAACCCTCCTGGAGGCAGCTCAAAATAAAGAAGCAACATCCAGCACAGTTTGGTGAGCACAGCTGGGCTCTCGAAAGGAGTTCAGAGCTAATTCCACCTCTGCACTGAAGACTTTCGATGACTGTTAATGAATTTAAATGATGGGGATTTTCTTTTCACGCTTCATTGCATATGCTCCTCACATTAAGATGCTAATTAAGAATCCATCAGCCCAAGCTGGGAATGACGTGGCCACTGAGCAAAGAGGAGCTGTGACAGTGGCTTTGGGGCTACTCAGTGGGACCTTTTATTGAGTCTGATAAATGATTTGCTTCCACAAGACTGCTCTGTACAGGTCCCACGGGGAGCTGAGATTTGCTGTGGCTCTCATGTGTCAGTGGCTTGTTTGATCCCACTGGGATGTCTGAGGGATGCTTGGGCAGCCTGGGCTGTGTGTGTGAGGAAAAGAGGGCACAGAGAACAAATCCCTCAAGGGCCAATGAATATAAACTCACTGACAGAGAAAGTCCCCGAGCAAACTGTCCCCAGCCAGCTGCTGGAGATTGTGAGATATTCTGGGTAACTACACCATTTTCTGCTTTTCTGGTGTGTTTTCCATGTTTATACACAGCTGCTCTGGGCAGGTGGTGCTGTTGTGGTGTTTTCAGGTGATCCAAAGCAAGGCCTTAAATTATTTTGCTGGGTTTTGTTTGCTTTTTGGTTCCAAGGATGCTGCCCAGGTGCTAACGCATCCCACCCTCAAGCATCCTGTTTGTAAGGAGGGTTTGGCACTGGGGTGTCACGGCATTCCAGGTGGGAAATTCCCCCCTCCAATCCACCAAACCCTGTCAGGATATCTCAGCTGCAGTGGCTGAGAAATTGCTTTTATAAATTATAAAACCTGGGCTGAGCCAAAGTCTGCGACTGCTTCTTAAAAGTCAAGGGGAGGGCGAGAGAGAAGAAAAGGTTTATAAATCATGAAACCTATTAATCTAATCCTAGAACAAATTTACCAATTCTAAAATGGATTTTCAGAGATGATGGGAAAAAAATGGATTTTGCAAATCTTAACAATTAGTCCTTCTTAAAGAGCTTCTTGCTTCCCGGAGCAGCTTTGTGCTCGGGACAGTTTGGTGAGAGATTGTTCCCAGCTGCCTGTGGCCTCTCATTATGAGAGGGATTGCAAATGCTAATTCTGGAGCTGAAAGTCTGCTCAGTCCTCCCAGAATTGTCAGCGGTGTGAGGAAATGAATTCTTATCCTTAACCACTGCACTGCTGCTCTGCTTTCTGAAGAAAATACCTGTAGCTGCAAATGATTTTTGAAGGAGTGGTGACACAGCTGAGATCTCAGATTTGATCCTAGTGATCCCCAAACCTCAGGAAAACACCAGGAGAAAACATAAACCTCCCCAGTTCTATTTTGGGTCCAGTTACTCTCTCCTCTTCACTCCTGGAAAAGAGAAAAGTTTTGGTGCTGGCGTGGTCACTTCAGAGCCGTTCGTTAAAGGTTTTCACAACACCGTCCCTATTTTTGTGGCATCCATCCAAAAACTAGAAGAGCAGGGGGAAAAAATAAAAGGCTGGCCTGAGGAGCGAGGAGCTCGTTTTGCAGTGAAGCCTCTTGGCTTATTAAGCTCAGCAGAACAGAAGTTGAGTGGGCACGGGATCACTCCCTCTGCGCGCATCGCACCGCACGGCACCGTGGGGGGAGAAGGACGCAGGCGCTTAAATAGGAAATTGCCATGGGGGAAAACAGGCAGGAATCCATTTCAGATGGCAGTTTAGCAAAGGTTCTGCTGGCAGAGGAAGGGACGTGGCTGTCTTGGGTCGTGCTGACCCATGAGAGAGACGCAATATCAGCTCTGGGCTCCTGGGCAGCGCGTGGCGCCACGCGGCGCCAGGGGCGGCGGATGTGGATGGAAGCAAACACGGGACACGGTCTCGGCTGCTGCTGGGAGCTTGTTTATCTCGGAGCTGCTGGAACATCCAGGGCCCGGCTGGTGGGGGAATTATGGAGAGGCTGTCCGTGCGTGTGACAAATCGAAAGGGACGCGAGGAATTAGGAAAGGGAAACGTTTATTTTCTGCCTTTCGAATGCGTGTCGCACCCAGTTGAGAACAAAATTAATTCGTTCATTAAAGGCACTCGCCGTGGCAGATAAAGTGGCAGAGCCAGATTGGGGGTGGCTGCTGCCTCACCAGGGGAGGCTGAGGGCACTGATGGCACAACAGGGACCAGAGCAGGCTCTGGTGCTGGGACGGCCTGGGATGGAAGCTCAGCCAGGAGATGCTCCCAGCCAAGGAACCCCAAGGGGGAATTCTGTCTCAATCAAGTTTACACAAGAGGTTTTTTCTGCCTTTGCTGCACAGCTGCTCATGGTACCTCAGATATTTGGCTCCTGGGTTCTCTGTAGAAGCTCTCACTTTTTCCTTTCCTGTTTTCAGTGTCAGAGAGAGACGGCGCCGTGTGCTGCCTGCCCCAACCTGGGGGTGATTCCCTCTTCAAGGGAGGCTCTTCCCCTTTACCAGCACAGCAAGGAGAACCTTCCCAGGGCTCTGGGGACAGCAGAGGTGCAAACTGTCCTGTGTGAGGAGGCCTGTCAGCTCCCCAGGCTCGGAACAGGCCACATCCCACCAGGAGAGCAGGGCAGGCACCGTGCCCTGCACAGCCCCTCTTCCTCCAGAAACCCCTGGTGCTCAGCAGCTCCGGTGGCTCCCACACATCCCCCCTGGAGCCCCCTCCCAGCACAGGCAGATCCCCCATCACCCACGTGCCCCAGAGCTGTGATCATGGAGCAGTCCAAGCTGAGGAGTGGATCCTGACACCCTCCTGGTTCTCCCAGCTTTCTGGAGGCAGCGATAGGGATTTACTTGCGCTGGGCTCTGACAAATCCTGTGTTTATTTGGGAAGTCGTGAATTGTGCAGAGGCCAGGAAACCAGGGTCTCAAAACTCACTCAAAGGCCACCTACAACCTCACCTGACTGCAGCCAATCTCCCAGCCCTCTTGGCAGCTGGATCCACGCCAGAGCATGAGTGAAGCTGAGTGCCACAGACAGATCCTCTCCCTCTGATACAAGCACTCCCTGTATCCTTCTGGAGTGGGCAGGGTGGTGGTGCCTCACCTGGAGCGAGGCCAGGACAACACACTGGACAGCAGGGCCAGCTCTCTGTGGGGACACAAATGTCCCCAAGTCCACCCCCACAGCTGGGGAGTTCCCCTGGACCCCTCAGGCCCAGCACTCCGGCAGCACAGCCTCGGGGTTATGGGGATGCTGAGGCAGCACGGCTCCCAACCAGCCAGAAACACCCACTCCTGGATGGATGACAGCTCCACGGAGCCAAGCAGGGCAGCAGAGGAGCTGGAGCTGCACAATGCAGGGAAAAGAGCATTTTGGAGAGTGTGCCGCTTCCCCCGAGAAAAGCCTCTTCTGGGTCGGAAGTTCACGTCCACAAAAGCCGGCCTGGTTTGTGCTGTGCTTCTGGATTCCTCTCACACGGGAAGGGCCGTGAATGATGTCTTCTGGCAGACAATGACCTGGCTGAAGTGATTCATGACTTCATCAGCCCTTGGCCAGACTGCAGCCCTGCCTGTGCTGTGCCCCAGCCAGCCCCACGCCGTGCCAGCGCTGAGCCCGAGCTGCTGCTGCCCTTCAGGTGTCCAGATCCGCCCAGGACAGCCCAGGCCCACGTTCTGTGTGGTGCCACGAGGGGACAGCCCCTGTGCTGGACGGCAGCTGGGCCAAAGGAAGAAAAAATAAAGGGTTTGTAATCACTGAGAGCAGCGCAGAGGCTTTGGTTGTGAAGCTGATCTTGGGTTTTCCCATAAAGAGAATCCAGGACCCACGTGTGTGGATGCACAAAGCCTTTTTCCTCTGTTTTGCAGCCACTGCAGCCAGCCAGCATCTCCAGGATCTTCACTCCAATCTTGCTGCCACTGCTCTTTTGTGAGCCTCCGTGCTCTGCCCCCAGATATTCATCACTGCCAGCAGGCAGGGAAGTGGGAGCAGCAAACAGGGAACTGAGCTCTCCTGCTCAGCACCACTTGTTTATTCATCGCTGCCTCTCCCTCAGCTCCACAGCACTTTTCATCTTCGAGGCAGGAGAGTCCTTGCACACTCCAGCCTCCAAAGGATCCTCAGGCACGCTGGGAAGCAGCCACCTCTGGCTGTTTTGTTCCCAGCTCTGAATGTGTGCTTGGAGAGAGGGAAAATGTGCGATCTGAGATGAGAAGGGGGCTGTGATTCTCCCGCTCCTCCTTCGGCGCTCTCCAGACAATGTGCAAGGGAAAAACAATTTGTGCAGAAGAAACAGGAGCAAGGAGCTCCGTGGCACTGGCAGGGAACAAAACACACGGGAGGAAAAAAAGGCTTTTGAGGAAGTGTCAAGTTGGGAAGAGTGGGAAGAGGGGGCAGAGCTGAAAATGCACGGAGCTGGAGACTGCAGAAGGGAGACAGGCCCAGCTGGGAGGTCAGTTCAGGATCTGGGTTTGATCCTGTGGGTGTAAGATGTTCCTTGAGCAAGGAGAGGGAAGCGTGCATGGGATGCCAGCTGGGAGCAGAGAGGATTTCTCCTCTCACAGGGTGGCACAGGCACCTCCTTGAGTGCCAAGGCACAGCGAAAGGGACAGTTTCCTCTGCTGCTCTGCAGGAAACTGCTCTGCTCAGCTCCCTGCTGCTGCCACACAAGCAGACATCACATTTTGGGGGGTGAAAGCGGAGCCACGCTTCCTTTTGTTCTCCATCGTGGACCAGGAGCGAGGCACTGCACACGCGGGTCCCTGGGGAGGGGACAGGAGGGTCCCCTGCAGTGACTGACACCTGACCGCGCCTTATTGAGTAGCCATCGATCGGCTGGCCCTGCCCACGGTAATGATCACGGGGTCGATGCTAACTGGTCCATTTGCATCCAGAGCCGGATGCCTGTGCGTGTGAGTGGGTGCCAGCGAGGCTCATTTGGGCTGAGTGAACGGAGCTTTAATTCAGCCTCTGCATTCCCTTGCACTGCTTGGACACCCCAGAGCTTCCCCTGTCCCCAGCTTCTCCGGTTAGAGGAGACAGCGAAGGCCTGGAAAAAGCATGAAGGGATGAACTCCCAGATTTTGCCGTATTTGCAGCCCAGGTCTGGTGCCTTATCTCCAGCAGTGTTTCCTGAGCAAGCACAGAGCCCCTAGCCCTGTCTGGAGGAATACAAACAAAATCTGTGCACCACGTGCTTGGGCCACCGAGATTTCCATTTCGTGCTTCTCCTTCTCTGCCCCCACCCACAATTCGATTCAGACACTGGCTGGGGGAGCAGCCCTTCTCCCTCGGATCCTGCAGGGATGGCTGGTCCACCCTGAGGCTCCGGGATGGCCTTCCTTAGGTAAGCTCTGCCCTTCTGCAGCCGTGGTGCTCACACGCGGCCCAAAGAGCTCCTCTGAGCTGCCTGCAATGGGTTCCTGTTATCAGCAGCTTCTATCTGCAAAGCAATTGATAACAACAAATAATTAAAAATGCGTTTCTGTTTCAGCAGCCTCTGGGCGCTCTCTGTAGCAAAAAACGAGCTCGCCAGTGTGGAGGCCCATAGCAAAATGTGTTTTTCTCAGCCATGAAGTGTTGCTCCTGAACCCTTTTACATTCTGGTCTGTGTCCATCTTATCTGCTGCTGTTCCTCAGGTCAGGGGCTGCATCTTCTCTGCTTCTGCACCATGGGATGCCAAATGCAGGCAGTTTGTTGTTATTTTTCCACCCTGTTTGCTTGCTTTGCTTGATTTTGGAGCTGAAATGACATGTGGAGGGGATGGAAAAGCTCTGTTGCTGCTCTTAAATAATTCCCTGTGTAGATGGGCTTCTTCTGGAATGTGAACGGGCTTTCCTGATTTAGCTAAATCCACTCCCAGCTCTAAGCTGCTGCTTTGCCTGGAGTCAGAATGTTTGTGAGGGGAGGTACCACAGGCCAGCTCACACGGGAGCTCCATCCCAAAATTCCAGCCTCCGTCCCTGCAGTGTTTGTGGTCAGAGCTGACCGGGGGCATCTGGGGAGCAGCCCCAGAACGTCTCAGAGGGCACTGACCCCAACCTCTGTCCCTCTGCCACCCTCCAGCATTTCTGTGGCATTTATTGATCAGCTTTTAGAACAAAATAATGTTTGCAGAGGTGGATGTGCTGTGCTGGGGGTCACAACATCTCCCACGGTGTCTCCCCACACAGGCCGGACCCTGCTGACCTAAACATGGATCCAGCACCCTCTGGAACGCTCCTGCTTCTCCCCCGTGTCCCATTTCCCACCCTGGTGCTGCCAGGGATGTCCCTGCTGGCCGTGCCACCAGCGCGTGGTGCCCGCGGGGCTCCAAGCGCTCCCTCCACAGAGAGGTCCCCGAAGAGGCCGGGGGACAGCACGGCCACGTCCCCTGCCCCAGCGCAGGGTGCAGTCCCCGTCTGCAGGATGCTGGGAGCCACTGGGTGTCAGTAGCATCCCACTTCCCGGCCGCTCGTGGCCGTGGAGGCGGGAGGATGAGTTTTCCCCCAAGGAGAGCGGCTCCATCCCTGCGGAGAGCAGCTCCTGCAGGCAGGGCAGGGTGGCACCGGCCCTGTCCCTGGAGCTGCTGGCTGCTGGCTGGGTTTTCCCACCCCGGGGAGGGATGGCTCCGCTCCAGGAGCTGCAGCTGAGCAGCGGGATACCCTCAAATCCTTGTCGAGTCCTGCCTGCGTTGGCCGAGGTGGCTCCTTCTCAGAAGCGCTCCCAGAACAAGGGGTTTTCTCCAAGCCACCTCTCTTCCTCCAGCCCTGGCTCAGCTCTGAACCTGTCCCTGCACTGTCTGTGTCACCCCTACCACCCCATACCCCTCCTCGCCTCAGCCCGAAGGTTGAGCACCCTTGAGGTGCTGCTGGCTGGTGATTTTCTGATCATGTCATGTCTTTCTCCCCAGCCTTTAAAAGTTACTAAAATGAAGATTTTTTTTTTTTNCATATCACGTGGTGGGGTGACACTCCTGGCTCAAAGCAGAAGGAATGCAAAGTCCTGCGCCCCAGGCCAGCCAGCGAATCCAGAATCCCAGCACCCATGGAGAGCTGGCTGTAGCTGCCAGCCCACCCTCACTCGGCCCAGATCTGACCCCCTGCCTTCAGCTGTGTGAAAACCTGACTGAAGAGCTGCTCCTGTTGCAGGTAGAGCCCTTCAGTTCCTCCTGGTGAAGGTGTTCCATCTGCTGTTAATAATTCACCTTTCCTGGGTTGAAGTGAGGCTGTCTCCAAACCTGCAGCTCTGTCTTTCATCACCAAGATCAGATCTGCTTGTTCCTGCTTCCCTTCTCTTCCCCACGACTCTCATGTCCTCCTGCAGCCACCAGGCTGTCCAAGGATGAGGGATCTCTCTCCTGCGTGCACAAAATCCTTGAAGTTCTTAAAACAGAGGGGGAAATGTCCGAGGTCTCCAGAATAATGCTGGGCCCTGCTCCTGGCCAAGTTGCTGGGCACAGACTGTGCAGCCTGTGGGGTCTCTTGACTCGTCTGGTCGTGGATGGTTGGATTTCCTCCAGACCATTCCCTCCCTGGGATGCATTTCCTCCATCAGAGCTGGACAGGCTGCAACTCACCCAAAGTCAGGAGGGGAAGTGGAGTTCATACCCAGCCCTCCTCCCACGCACAGAGAGTGAGGAACCCCCACCTCCTGCTCCTGTCAGCAGCTCCCTGCTTTTCCCAGAGCTCCTCGGGATGGAAATGCCCGTTTCTGCAGCCCACTGCCTCCCAGTAATTGCTGTGTAATGCAGTTTCCAGGGCCATTATTCCTTGGCTGCCGGGCACTCAGCTCGGGGAGTTAATGGTGTAATGGGAGCTGTGGTGTGAGGGGGACAAGCCCCATCAATCCTTCTCCGTGTACACAAACCCTCGATTAAAGGGGACGGGGTCAACTCTTGGGCGAGGGGAAGGGAAGGGCTAAAAGCCCTGTTTGGAGCTGCTGCGGGGCTGTGGCACTCAGGCCTGACACTCAGCTGTTCTCCTGCAGCCAAATCCTCTTCACGTAACAAGAGCTGTTTGTGCCTCTCCATGCTGGGAGGAGAAGAGCTCGGTGAGAAGCGGGGATGGCAGAGGAGGAAGAGTCTGACTCGGCCCTCGCAGCTCCATCCTCCTGCTCCTCCTCCTCTCCTGCTGCAGGGCAGAGTTGGGACCCATCAGCCGTGGTGGATTCACCGCCCCTGGGAGATGAGTGTGTCCCAGAGTGGGGTGGAGGAAAGGCAGAAATGTCCATTTTGTGAGGGGACGCTGCTGATGTCGCCCTGCAAGGGGCAGGCAGAGGGTGATGCTGGGCACACACCGAGTGATGCCAAGCTCCAGTCCCATCCACGTCCTCCCTCCCTTTGCTGGGTGCAATAACAAAGCCTGGGCTGGTGGATCTGTGCCCTGCAAAGCCCAGGCTCAGCTGGGACAACGCAAACCCTCCGTGACCTGCCGGGCTCCAACCATGCCAGGGTGCAGAGCAGCGCTCCCACCTTGTTTAACATCAGGCAGCCAACGAGGCTTTCCCTGCCCAGATGAGGAGTGATTTGCCTTCACTTAGGCTTGATTGATGCCTGTCTGGTGCAGTTATCAGCGAGCAGAGCTGGCATCCCACCTGGGGGACGCGGGTTTTGCAGCTGCAAGGTTGGATTTAGGATGGATAGGGCTGAGCTGCAGCTCCAGTGGACACCTTGAGGTGCTGGAGGCTGCGGGGTCAGGCAGCTCCCAGCCCGGTGCTGACTCCCACAGGTGGTTTCAGCCCTTCCTGCCCCTATCCTGCCTCATCTGGACATGAGCAGCGCATGTTCCTGATGCTGCAGGAGAACCTGGGATTGCTTGGAGCCTGGCAAATGCAATGCCCTGACCTGCTGGGAGCTCACATCCCTGCCTGTCCCTGCCTGCCGGGACAGTGGGGAGGAAGAAAGTGGGGCAGGAAAAACCAGTACAGTGATGTAGGACAGAGAAAACTTTTTGCTCTTTCTCTTCAGAGACTTTCTCCTTCCCCAGGGTGACAGAATTCCACACAAGTGTTTTCAAATTTGGGTTTATTTCGCAGCAGCAGAGTGGTTTTAAGCTTAGATAGGACTGAAACATTCCAGTTCTGGCCAAGGGCTGGTGGTTCTGTGGCCTGGAGGAAATTTGCAGGTGCTGAGACTGCACAGTATCAGTTCATGTGCTGAACGTGGAGTGATTCTTGTTCAGAGACACAGAGCCACAGTTTGATGCCCCCCATCCCACCCCAGCCTGGTGGAGAGCAGCACAAGGAACAAACTGGTGCTGAAAGAAGAGCTCCCTGCATCCCTCAGCTCCTCATTTCTGGGCTTTGTACTCCCCTTTTTTGTTTGCTTCACTTAAGCAGCTTCGACAACCACTTAAGCAGCTTCTTGGTGGGCTTCTTTTTGTCCTCCTGGCCCAGAATATTTCAAACTTCATTGTTTTTCTGGAAATAGCGATTTATTTTTCTCTGCTGTTGCTTTCTGCTTTCATCTCTTTCCTGTTCATGTCAGCAGTCCCCCTTCTTGCGAATCTGGTTTCCCCTGAGACATCCCTGATTTTTGATCCCCTTTTCCACACTCCAGGCAGCTCCGTAGTTTTTCAGCCTTTCTTTCCTCATTCCCAGCCCTTCACATTTATTTTCACTGGGACCTCTGGGTGAGGTGCTGCCTCCCTTACCCCACCCTTACCTCGGCACAGAGATTGGGAACAAGGGAAGTTTCCTCTGGGATGGAAGGATGGAGTCCCAGGCTCTCAAGGAGGATGTGCCCTCCTGGAATTAAATCTCTGGGTGGTGGAGCTGCCCCCTTGAGCCCTTTTAAGTGTTTGCTTTCCCTTTTTCTTGTCCTTCCCCTTGATTTTTATTTGTGGACCTCGTTTCTCCGATTAACCCCGGGGCCGGCACGGCTCCTAAGAAAGATGCTCTCACTTCATTAAGAGATAATGGAAGCTGTCAGAGGTTTGAAGGATTGCACTCGTGATGGGAGCAGGAGGGGGAAGAAATATATTCACAGCAAAGTTACATTTTCATGTAAATTGTTTAAAGATTTAAATGGTTTCTATTAGGAAGGGTCACTGGGGCTGTGCAGAGGCCTAAATTAGTCCTTCTGTGCAGAACTGTAATATTGTCTATAAAAGAAAAGGAATAAAGAAAGCTGTTAATTTTTTTTTTCTCTTGCTCTCACATTTTTCTCCCCCTGCCTTTCCAGCAGCCTTCCCCGATCTTCTTTCGTTCTTGGCTCCTCCTGTTCTCATCTTCAGGCTGGACTTGGCAATTTTGCTGTGTCCTGGCCCTGCCTAGAGCTGAGTCCTGCCCAGGCAGCCCCAGCCTGCAGTCGCTGCTCTGGCGGTGCCTGGCTGTCCCCAAACACCTCCTCACGAATGCAAATCCTCTGTATTTGGGTTTCCAGGCACACAGATGCCCCACGGGGAGCGGGAGGCCCGGGTGATCAGTTAATTTGTTAATGACTATCCCAAGTGGGTTGTTGGTTCGCCTGGCTGACATGTTAGGTGGAGTCACTGCTCCGTTCCTTCGCTCCGGGCTGGTTGGTAATTCATCCACAAACACATCTTCATATAAATAATCACAAGACAGCAATTTGCTCGGCTGTTCACAGCTGAGCATGTTTTCGCACACACCAGCGCCCGTCTAAATGTGATGGCACCTGTGGGGATAGGCCTCTCCTCCCCGTTTGGATCCCAGCCCTGCTCCGGATCCAGCCTGCTTCCAAAGGGATGCTGCTGCATGGGGAGGAGGGGGTTTGCCTTCCCCTGGGAGCACTGCCTTGTAGAAGGGGGCACTTTGTGCAATCTCCGCTGGCTTTGCACCCACGTGGGACTGTGGTTCGGCCTCGAAATGCTCCGTGGGAGGTGGTTTCACCTGCAAACACGTGAGGCAGAAATCAGAAGGTGCCTTCCCTCCCCAGTGCCCCCTTGCTCTGTTCCTTCCTGAAATTTGGTGTCTCTGTGGCCCTGGCTCTGTCTGTGTGTGTGTGTGCCCTGGAGCAGCGATGGAAGACTTAAACCACCTGCTCCTCGCTGCATTCCCACCAGGGCCACAGGCCAGAGGAATAAAAGCTCTTTGGGGCAATCAGTGATTTCATTTACAAGGAGCTGGACGGACTTTTCCCCTCAGAGGGCAGGAGCAGAGCAGGAGGCAGGGAGAGGTGTGTGCTGTGTCCCACAGCGGTCCCTGGGAGGGTGCCCTGATCTCCGGGCTGGAAAACCTCCTCAACTCCCCAGCATGCTGCCTGCAGCAGAGTTCAGCCGCCCTGGCTCATCCCTGCCATGCAGAACAGCAGAGATCAAATTCATCTCTCAGCTCTGGAGGCCCAGCTCCAATTAGGGGAGGTGAGGTGCTGATTGCTCTTCACACACACACACGCAGGAGGCTCCCGCGGAGACCTCTCGGGGTGGGAGGTCTTTGGGGAATAGCAGGAGGGAGATGGGTTTGCATGCAGATCACTGGGAAGGCAGCAAAAGCAGAGGCTAAAAAGCTGTGGCTGAGAGGATGAAACTCTCTCTGTGCTGGGTTCTGAAGGGTTTGGGCAGAGGCAAAGCTAGGCCAGCCTGCTGGTGGAGTAACAGGTCTCCAGTTTTGATCTCGGGAAAGAAAGGAAGAGATGCCTTTTGCAGTTTTCAAGAGCTCAGCAGCAGGCCTGCCTTTCAGGAGGTGGAAATCCAGAATCCTGAGCAGATTTCAAGCCAGGTGTAGAGCACAGAGGGAGGCACGCCCCAAACACCCACCCCAAATGACAGCATTACCATAAAAAGGGCACCTTGCAGCTGGCTGCTTCTAGGGTAGAGAGACTGCTCAGCATCTCCTGGTCATCAACCTGAAGTTCCCCTCAGTGAGACAAAGCATCCTCCCCTTCCTGAACAGATCTGGCTTCTGACTCAGTTCCTCATCCCCTGCTCCTCTGAACTGCAGTGTGTCCCACAGATTTGCTCTTTTCCTGGTGAAGGATCCTCTAATTCCAGCTGAAGGGTGTCCTTGGGTGTTTTATCTCCATCTCTTCAACTGCCAGCCTCAAATAACTCTTTTCCCTGTTTCCCCAAGCGTTCCTCTCTCAGCTCTCTGTTCAGGCAGCAGCTCCATCCCTTCCCTCTGCACTCCACTTTTGGCCAAACCCTTGCAGGTCCTCAGGGAAGGATCTTCACCCCACCATTGTCCCACCTGTACTGGTTTCAGTCAGTCTCTGGTGAGCGTAGTAGGTTCAGGACTCCAAACATGGCTTTGAGCAGTGACAGAAATTGTCATCTTCCTCTAAAGGGAACATTTCCCCTGACACCTCCTGCTGTGGAATTTGCCTTTTCCAGAGCCACATTTCATCAGAGATTTACGGGAGGCAGGTTCATCTCTGCCTTTCCCTTCCTTGTTTCCAGTGTCTGAGCTCCCAGCTCAGAGCAGAAGCTCCTTTCACAGGAGATCCTCTGCAACTGCTGTTCCACAAGGTCACCCAATTTCTCCCACAGGAGAAATAGATTCCCTTCAGCTTTGGGGAATCAGCAATCTTCCTCAACCCAATCTGTCTCCCCGTGCCAAATCCATCAACGGAGATGCCAAAGGGATGAGTCCCTGGGCCACTGTTTGAGGAACTCCGCTTGTACTGGTGGAATCCACCTCCTGCACTGCAGAGCCCACGTGGATGAGCTGTCCCAGGTTTTCACACCTGAAAGAGCTTCTCAGAAAGGGTGCCAGTCAGTGTCACCAGGTTTGCACTGATGAGTTCAAGGTCTACCAGAGAAATCTCGTTTCCATCCCAGGAGCAGCAGCCCTGAGTGCCTGTCACCAACTCCCCAAAGGTGGTTTTGCTCCTGGGCTTCTCAGGAGAGGAAATTTTGGCTGTTCCTCCAGGCCCTATCTCATTTTCGGCTCGTTACTGCAGAGTGTGGCCTTGTGGCCATTGGGGGTGTGTTTGAACAGCACATGTCCCGTCCTCCACCAAAGCTTATTATTTTAGCCTCTGTTCTGTGCTCTCCTCCAAAAGTGGCTGGAAATGGAAGCGAACTCCTGAGGTCAGAAGAAAGGCTCTTTTAGCTGTCACGATTACTCTGCCCCATTTCCCTGAGCGTGGGAGCTGTGTTTGGTAAACTCCAGGCATATGGTCCCACTCCCAGTTTGTTGGATGCAGGAAAAGTCCTCGTTGCCACCTTGGTAATTTCATGTGCTAATTCATCCCAAACAGCCCCAGCTACTGACCTGCTTTAATATCTCCTTCCATTTCATTGAGATGGCATCAACTCCTGATCGCTGGCCCCACGTTTATTTTCTAGGTCAACCTCTTCCGCAATGTCTTCACATCCCCTGAAATCCTACTAAAATAGCCTCGTGTCGTCCTGGATCAGTAACCATTTGGAGACAAAGTCTGTTTATTATCGTGCTCAGGAATAAGTGGTGCCTGCAATAAGCAACATTTGCTCTGCAATCTGTGCCTCAAAAATTAAAGCCTCCATGATGACTCAGTCCCAGTCTGACTGGGGAGATCTAAACCCAGGCTCCAGCACGACCTACAAACTCCTTGCAGAATTCTTTCCTCAAACAACTTTTATTTTCACCATACTTTTCCGTTGGTCTATCCTTGCCAGAGTCTGATTTCAACAGTCTGATTCCAGTCCCTGTGTGTGGAGGCAGGAATGATGATTATGAGATATCTCCAGGTCCCTCTGTTTCTCCCAGAGCTCTCCTGAGATTTGTCAGCCTTAATGTCAGCACTCAACACCCAAACCTAACCAGGGGGGAATTTGCTCTCTGGAAATAGCTCAGCATCCTCAAACCTTTCTCATGGCATCAGGCCTTGATGAGCCTGTTGGATTGCAGGAGCAGCCTCTAACGATCACTCAGACCTCCCTCAGAACTCCCTCCAGCCCGGGATTGGTACCTGCAATCAATTCCTGCGGGATTCTGCTGCTGTTTCTGTCCCAAGGTAAAGGACAATCAACAGCTTTTAGCTTAAATTCTTCTTTTTTCTTCTTTTTTTCCTTGCAGACCCCACAGCCTTCTGCTCTTTGGTCCCAAACAAGCAGCAGGCTCAGCATTTCTTCCCACAAGCCCCCCCTCACTGATACCTGCCTGTTCCCACGGCTCTGCAGGACTGGTTTTCCTCCCATCTGGTTTTCCTGCTATTTTCTGGTTGTCCCATTTTCCTTGAGCAGCATCCTGTCCCTCTTTGGCTTCAAACCATTGTACTCTCCACTGTCTCTCCCTCTTTTCTGCTGAGCTGGTTTCACACTCCCATTGAGAAGATCCTGCCAGGCTGGGGCTGGCATCTTTGGATGTCAGCACTTCCTTTCAGGAACACATCTGAGAATGACAGAGATGCCAAGCCCCCTGAATCCTGTTTATTATTAATTGATTTGTAGGGCATTTCTTCTCATTGCCACTGTTTTTCCAGACTTAAGCAGTGGAAAATCTCTCCAAATTCCCTCCCAGGCACTCTCACGTGAGGTCTCCTGTTTGCTTTCTCCTCCCTTTCACGTTTTTTATTTCCCCACTTGCACTCGATGCTTTATCCAACACATTTTCCTGAAGCTCAGCAGCTGGAGAGGCTGCTCGGGGAAGGAGCTGTGGGTGGCAGCCCAGGATGTGGAGGAGGAAGTTTTCCTTTATTCCTGGCCTGCTGAGGGGGTTGAGCGAGAGGGATGGAGCTGGATGTACAGGCTGATTCGGCTGTCAGTGTGCCACAGCACCCCGAGAGCGGAAGGGACATCCCAGGTAGCCAAAACCACCCCATTCCTTCCTCCCACTCCCCCATCCCTCGGCTGCCAGCACCTCTGAGCTCACACCACGTCTCCACTGACCCCCGTGTCATGGAAGGACACCATCAATATTATATTTTTTGCAGACATTATCTCAGAGTCAGTTCATGCCTTGTTGCAGGTCGGGCACGCGGCCGCCTGCGTGATCCTCCAGCCGTTGGCGTTGCCCGGCGCCGCCTGGGCGTCAGGAAGCTCCTTCGGCTCCTCCACGGCCTCTCCGCAGAGCTGGCGGAACACCGGCAGCCTCTTCTTGGAGTCGGGGGAGCCTCTCGCATCCGTGGCTTCCACCTCCGCGCGCGTGGAGAAGGGGAGGAAGGCGGGGAGGTGCTGAGGAAGGGAGGAATCGCAGTCTTCATCTGTGCTGAGGTAGTGCTGGGCTGTAGGGTGGCAGGACACGGGGCCGTGGGGGACGTTGCTGGCGCCCGCCCCGTCCAGGGGGTGGGAGGCAGGGATGTTCCTGCAGCTCTCCAGGAAGATGTAGCGGATGTCCCTGGAGGTGTGGTAGGGTGTGCATTCCGGCGAGGACGGGCTCCGGGCTGCGCACTGGAAAGCTGGTGCCGACATCGGTGCTGGTCTTGGGTGGGGATAAATCACACCGTTAGCGGGGGTGGGGGTGACAGAGCAAAGCAGGAATTCTCAACAAACCCTCACGTCTTTTCCCCCACAGGAAAAATGTCAAATTTCCAGCATCCTCTCTCCCCCTCCCTTCTCTAAACTGACCAAGCTGCCTCCAGAACAGCAGCACAACTCCATCATAAACTTTCACAGCAAAATCAGGAGATACGTCCACCACAGGAGATATTATCCACCAAAAGTAAGGCTTTGCTGTGTCTGTAGATTAGGGGCCTGAATCCCAAGCTCCAGTTCATAGCTGAGTACAGCCACCACCAGCCTGGGTGTGGGAGGGTGCTGTCAGAGGCAGACAGGTTGTCTCCATCCTTCCTGGAGCTCCCAAGAGGAATGAGTAACCACCGAATGGATTTAGGATCTGAAACCGCCTCTTTGGGGAAAGGCCGACCCTGTGCACTCCCAGCCAGCCTTCTGTGTTCTTCCATCACGACCCGCTGAATATTTCAGCTCTTTCCCAGGTTTTGTGCATTTGTAAAATGCAGATTCTTGGAGGGGGGGGAAAATCCCAACCTACTCCGTGCTTTGATACCTGGCTGGAACCTCCAGAGTTGACAAAGAGAGAAGGCGACCAACCCGGTTCATGGATAATTCATCTCATGCATAACTCATGGCCACACATTTCATGGATAATTTAGGATGAGGGCTTGCAAGATCAGGATCTCACATGGAAGTGAAGGGTCTCTCCTGAACAAGGCTGATGGCAAACTCTAGCTGTGGGACACAGAGTTTCTGCCTGTGGCAACGTGCCAGTGGCTGGGAGAGCGGGAATGGTGCAGTTCCACCGATGTTGGCATCTCCCAACCTGGCCGGACTCAAAATGTGTTTGGCAGCGTGTCCTGTCTCTGAGAGTGGCCAAAATCTGGTCAGTCAGAGGAGGTGCAAGCATCCCAACTCTACCAGGAGGTCTTAAAATCCTGGAGCATGTCCAGAAATCCGCAAAAAGCGCCGTCCTCTGCAGCTGTGGCAAACAGAGGGATGGTGCTGCCAGAGGGGCTGGACCTGCTCCCAGCGGATTGAGGCAGCAGCTGGGATGTTCCCTCAGATGGGTTCAGGACCATTCAGTGACCGCTCAGGACTGCTGGACTGCGGGACACCGGTGCTTTGTGCCACCCCAGAGCTCTGGGACAGAGCAGTGGCCTCAGCTCCCACAGGGTTTGGCTGCTGGAAACGCAGCCAAGTCACCCAACGTGCTCACGTTGGTGCCCGGCTCCATCCATTTTCCTACAGCTTTGGTTGGTGTCCCTAATAGGAGCAGGATGCAATTAAGCATTTTTCTCCTCGTTCATTATGGCTGCTCTTTTCTCCTCTCCCAAGCACAGTCCAGAACGGGATGGCTGATGTTTGCCGGTGTGAGAGCAGCAGAATTTCACGCGGCGAATGAAGGAATTTGTGCTCTTAGACTTGGCCACACCATGGGAAGTTGTTTAAAGCTCCAGCAGGGAAAGCACGCGGCACCCAGCCGGAGCCCAGACCCTGAGATTCACAGGAGGCCGGATCTTAAAGCTCAACTCCCAGGCATCAAACATTTAAAGAGACCGGTGGAAGGCTGAATTATTCAAATCACCCGACGTGAAATGTTTCCCTGCAAGGAGAGGAGCGCTCTCCTTCCCCGGTTCATTGTCTCTGCGGGGTGTCAGAAATGCTAAGGCTCATCCTGCCTTCCCCATCCCCCCTGAGATACTTGGAACAAGTGAAGCACTCCCAGCTGCCAAGAAACATTGAATATTTATGAATTCCCTTAATCACAGAGGCAGGGACCATTCCAACCAGCCTAGTTTGGCGATGTTCTGGCCTTGCCTCCTGGAGAGGATCAGGACTTGCTCTCACAGGTCTTTTTCACCACCCTGGAGCTGCTCAGCAGTGGCCAGGACAGGTGGCAAAGCCCAGCAGCAGCTTCAGGGGTGGAGATATTTCATTCCTGCCCCTGCACTGCCTTCTGGGATAAGAAATGCAAATTAATTTGGCTTGGGAGCAGAGAAGCAGCAAGTCCTGGGGAAAGTGTCCTGACTTCCCTACTGCTTTCTCATCATCGTCATCCCATTATTTCCCTGCACGTGGTGTTTGTTTCAACCACCAAAAGAAGAGCAAGCTCAATACAGACACCAAAGCAGTGATTTTTTTTTCCCCCTCTATTTCTTCTTTTTTCCCCTCTTTCTTCTTTTCCCTTTCCCTAGATTACAGTACCAGAGGGAATTGGGGGAATTAATCATGAGGAAAGAATTTGTTCTTTGGTCGAAATGAAATCCAAGTAGGAAGAGCAGGGGGTTCACTTTTATCTTCTTGTGTTCCAGCGTGCACAGAGATACATTTTTCAATTCCTCCTAAGCATTTGGTATGAAAGGAAAAGTTCTTGGGGTTTTTTTATTTTGGTTTTCTGGGTTTTTCAGTTCGTTTTTTTTGGGGATTGTATTATTTTGTTGTTAAAGATACTTATTACCTTCTTTTAACTGGCTCTGTCACGGAATGTTCAGAGACTCTGGCTGAGAAAGCTTCTGAAACTGGGTGTCTTTCATGCAGGCTCTTGTGTAAACCATTTGTGGGTGCTCACAGCCTTCCCACAGAAGAGATTTGTCAAAGGCAAGTTACTTCCAGTTGAGTTCACTGAGCAAACATCTGGCTTTTAAACAAATTTCCAGGGAGGAAACAGGGTGAGAGGCCGCCGTTGTGATGGAAGGCTCTGGCTGGGAATAAACCCGAGGTCTTCAAAATCCCAGATTTTTTAAGAAAAGCTATGATGAGGGTGGTTCCAGCCTGGAAAACTCTCCACAGGGAATGTGTGTGCAGGGAAGCCAGGAGGGGTCGATGAGTGCCATGAGTCAGCTCTCTCCCTGCTCCCACTCCCGGGGCCATCTGGTTTGATGGAGACTTCTCTGCTCTCAGCTCTGCCCTCCCTGGAGCCAGCAGGAGCAGAGAAGCTGCTCAAATATTTATTAAAAAAGCCGATGTTCTTACAAGACTCACCGAAATCCCGGATACTTCTCTGTTTGGTCCTGACAGGAGATTAATGTCTTCAGAACACTTCCACGAGGAGCTGGATGGTATCCACCCTGGCTTTGGGGATTCTGGCAGGGGTTGTGCGCTGATGTTGGAGCGTTCCGTTGTCACGCCGGCGGAATTCTGGGCTCGTGTCACAAAGGAGCAAGGCCTGACCTCGTGTGGCACCAGTGTGAGGCTTTATCTCTGCTGAGACGCTGGACACGGCCAGGATGGGAGGGATCCGAGGAGCAGAGATATCCCAGGATTTCCCAGCACCTGGCTGGAGGTGTCACTGTCCCTGATTAAGGAGCTGCAGGTCCCGTGGGGAGCAGTTGTCCCATCGGATGCCGCGCTGTGGTCTGGTCACACCAAAGCGGTCACAGCTGCTGACCACACGTGTCACAGTCCCCTCTGTCCCACGGCCAGACACGCAGCCACCCCCCAAAGGGACACCTGAGCACTGGTGACACGATTAATGTGCCCGCACAGAGCTGTGGAACCCTTGCAAATGTGTGATTTTTGGGGACATTTTGGCAGCGCCCTTCATTTCGAAGTTCCCCTGAGCAGAGGCTGCTTGTCCTGGGATAACTCCTGAGCGAGCAAAGATCCTTTCACACGTTGTGCTAACGCCGCTTCCAGGATGAGTGACAAAACCCTGGCCCCTCCTGTCAGCACAGAGCTCCAGAACTCTCCCGGCTGGTGAAGGTACAGCAGAGCCCGGTGAGCTTCCGAAGGGCTCCGGCTTCCTGTCCTGAAACATTCCCTGCAGCTGTTAAACAGCTTGCTGCATTAAAAGCCATGAATGAAGCGGAGTCGTACTTGTAAGGAAATAGGTTGCAGGATTTTTAGCACTCTGGGAATTGGGAGCAACAGTGCTTTGTAAATTAGATCTATTAAATACTTAGCGATATCAAAATTTCATGCGGTGCTTTTCTTCAAAGGAATCCGAGGTGGCTCTGCTCATCAAGCACTTCTCCCTTAAACTGACCTGGCCTTCCAGAATCACTTGAGAGATCCTATTTGATCCCAAGCTAATTCCTAATGAGATTTCCTACTTCCCCAAGGCCGGACCAGAGCCTTTTATGCAGACATTGCTCAGCTTTGAAGATGTTTTTTTCCAAGACCAAGCATGGGCAGAATAGTCCTGGTCCTTGGGAACCACGAGCCTGGATGTGAGGGAGATGGTTCGTTCCTGCAGCGGGTGACTCCCGCTGTGACATGGATTTTATTGAGGAGGAGGCTGGGATGGCCCCGCTGAGTTTTGGCTTTGTGAGGGTGGTGGTTGCAGACCTCCAGCTGTGCCCGATTCCCCAAAGAACAGCGGGAAACGGGACCCCTGCAATCAGCACGTCCTCGTCACAAATGAGCCAACGATCCTGGGGATGGGAGCGCTCCTGGCGCTGCCGGTGGTGTTTGCTGGGATTATCAGCTCGTCCCAGGGCTGCCTGGAGCTGCAGAGCTCCTGTGGAGCAGCAGGGATCACCCTGGCCTTGGAAAACTCTGCGTTTGTGGGATGGAGCCTTGGGAAGCGTTTCGAATGCACAGCAGATTTATGAAAAGCCAGCCCAGATTCCGGACTGGAGATTCAGTTTCAGCATCTCTCCAAACTGGAAATGGGCGAGTGGAGAGAGAGACCCTCCCACGTGGAGCTTCCCATGCCCAGGCACCCCTCAGAGCTGGCGAGCAGAGCCCTCCTCCCGCAGCCACGTCCCTCGGCGAGGTTCTGCGATCCCTCTTGTTTGTCCCCGCCGTGCGTTGGTACAACGGGTCAGGCGCCGGGAAGAGGCTGCCAGAGATAACGCACACCCTGTCATAGTAACAAGATCATCAGAGGGAAAATTGGGGAGATAATAAACCGGCAGGAAAGCTGAAGAGTAAGAAACAAAAGAGGAACAGAGAAGAAGTGACAATGTTATCTTTGTTTAATGCTCCTCTGAGTCACCATTAGTTATTTAAGATATTCATCTGCCAGCTCCCAGCCCCGTCAAATTAAGAGATCCAGCGGGTGCTGGGGATTTTTTCATTGCCAAACAAGTTGCTGTGGTCCAAAGGGAGAGGGATTTTCCAAGAATGACGGATGCACCGCGCTGCAGCTGGCTTTGGAAGCCAGGAGGAGGCAGTGCCACGTGGGAGCACACGGGATTTCTCCTGAATATTCCCGTGGTGGTTGATTCACAGAGGCCGTGGCACAAGGACAGGAAGGGTAAAGACAATGTTAGGGATTAGGACAGCAGCAACAGCCCATTCCCACAGCTGGAATCCAGATGCTGCATGGACAAGGCACAGTGCTGGGAGCATCCCGGGAATCCTGCCCTTTGGAAAGAGGTTGCCAAGTAGGGGAAAACAGCTCGGATGTGCTGCAGTTCCCCAAGGAGAGCAGGAGCAGGTCCATTATAGGGTAACCAGGAGAGGTGGTGCTGTGGGAACTGAGGGGGTGACCAAGATGTTGTCACAGAGAGCATCAAACCCGACCCCCAGCCCCTCACGCACCTGGGCCAGGTGACACCTCCGAGCCACCTCACTCCTCCTTCACTCCCAGAGACAGATCTCCAAGCCAGGTGGAGACACCCGGGAGCCAGGTGTGCAGGACCACGTGTGCACCCACGTGTGCGTGTTTGGAGAGGCCTCTTCCCTCCACCTTGTGCTCCTGTCAATTAACCCGGGATCCAGGAGAGCAGCAAGAGCATTAATTTAACATACGGGCTCAAAATAGTCCAGACAGTGTTTCCCTCAGGGCTTTGCAGGCAGAGAGGAGGCACCTGGCAGGGAGAAGTGGTGAACAGGGAGGAAAGGAAGGAGTCACGGCTGCCCAGCTTCCCTTGATTCGTGTCTGTGGCAGAGGAGGGGGTAAAAAAGGGTGACAGGAGGGACAGAGAGCCCTGGCTGGGTGAGTTTTCCCCTTGCAGAGGGGCAGCTCTGCAGGGCAGCACTTGGAGCAGCATCTCCCTCCCGGGGAAGCAGAGGGCTGCAAACCGGCGAGGCGTGGGATTAAATAAATTAATGAGCTGAGGAAGGTGCATAGGAACAGTCATCTGGCTGGTTCAAAGAGCCCAACCCACCAGAACTGAGGATTTATGGCAGGGGTCAAAGGCTCCCAGTCCTTTCTGGATCCAGGCTGAAAGCTCCACGGGGTCCCTCATTCCCGAGCGGCTGCACATCCATTGCCAGCATGGAGGAGCAGGACAAAAATTATCCCAACCAAATAATTAGCAGCACAGCAGCCAGGAAGGCTGCACAGACTGATAATGTTAAAACGTTAAACAGCAGCTCTAGCATTGTCAGGGGTTTCTGCTGGAGCCAAGACAGAGCAGGGGAAGATCTGAAGCATCGGACGGGGGAAGTCTCCACATAACCCGGTTGCCAGTGGCTGATTTGGGCCCTGTGGAACTCCTGCTGGATAATCTGCTGGATGGGACCATTTGGGCACGAGCCGTTCCAGCAGGAGCTTCCCTACGCTGACGAAGGAGGCTCAAATCCACCCCTGTGCCCACAGCAGCCTGGGCTGGCGTTGGGCCGAGCAGTTTCCTTGGGCAGATCCCGAGCTCGAGATATGCCCCCAAATAAGTGGGGCCTCTTTCACGGCTGGGAAAGGATGGGAGAGCTGAGCCAGCCCTCCTGCAGAGAGGATTTTAGTGAGGCCAGGACAGACCCTGCTGCTGTCGGGAGCGGTGCCAGCGGCCGCCCGTGCCCGCTTGGCATTAACGGGGTCTTCCTGCTTTGCCCCACGGCCACGTGCCCAGCGAGCCCCCTCCAGCCCATCTCACACACGCTGTCAAACATCTGCTCGGCCCTAATGACTCTGCCGGCCCTAATGACTCCGCTCGGCCCTAATGACTCCGTCAGGGCCGTGCTGGAGGCGGTGACCCCGGGCTGGAAGGCACCGGAGCCCGTCGCCAATCTGCCAGCCCAGCTGTCACCCCCGGGCACAGCGAGGCCACCAAAGCCTTCACACGAGGCTCTTGCAGCTGCAAGCACCTCCAAGAGGAGCCAACAGCTCCCTGGGGGATGTCTTTGGAAAAGGTTTTGGAGACCTCGGTGCTCTCACTTGCCAGCCTTGCGCAGTGGAAAGAACCAAACATAAAAACTGTGATGTCCCCTACTTTTATTTTATGTGTTTATTTTATTTGGGGTGTTTATTTTCGAGGAGATTACCAGTAAATTTAATGTCAATGCAGTTAATCCCCATATATATTTACTGAGGGCAATTAGCTGGCGTTTCTATTAAATATACACAATAGAGAGGTGGATATACAGTTTATACAGTATAATTAGATATATACACACACATAAATAGATGCATAACTCTGTCTGCAGCGTGTACGGGTGAGGGGTAATGTGCCATGACAATATTTATCTCACACCATATTTATACCCTGAGAGCTGGAGAAGCACAGAGGGGCTCCACGGAAACAGCCACGAGCTGTGCAAGGGAGATGGGGGCAGTGCCAGGGGGATTTTGGGGGAAGAAAAGGGGTTTGGGACCTGGGGAGTCAGCAGCAAAGGGAGACTAAGGCAGCTAGAGGATCCAGACCAGAGGGAAGCAGCTGCTGATCCAGGAGCTGCCCTGGAGCAAGGGGCGCAGGACGTGGGTTGGGTGCGTTTCCCCACTCTGCTCGTGGTGTTTCTGTGCATTTTGCTGGGATGGATAAATTCCCGTTGCTGTGGTGGATAAATTCCTGTTGCTGTGGTGGATAAATTCCCATTTCCGTGGTGGATAGGTTCCTTTTGGATATCCTGTAAATCCTGAGTGCGAGCGGGCACAGAGTGGAGGAGCCCTCCTGCCCCTTGCCTGGTGCCACAGCATCCCCTGAGTGCAGCACCAGCCCCGAGCAATGAGCAGGGAAACCTGGTGCCCCTCAGCACAGCCCAAGTCCAGTCTGGGTGCAGGTGTGGGAGCAGATGTTGGAGGGAAAGGCAATCTCTGAAAAGCAGAAGCTGCCAATCTCCCTTGGCTTTTTCTCCAGTATTCTGTCCTGGGGTGAAACCCTGCCTTGTTCCAGCTGGAGTCTTGGTGGTTGGGGAAGTGTGGTGGGGAAGCGGTCGGATGATTTTCTCTTCCAGCCTGGCAGCTGCCCTCTGTTCGGAGGGTCCACCAGCCTCTCCAGAGCAGAGAGGCTGAGGGAGATTTGGCATTCCATGGTCCTGCAGCTCTCAGGTCCTCTGGAAGCACAGGACAGCAGCTGAAGGTGCCAGCTGGGCTAAAGGACCGAGGAGAATTTCCTTTATTTCCCACCCCTCCTTGAGAAGTGCCATGAGATGTGGAGTCAGACAGCATTTCTAGACCTCATCCCACCAGGAAGAGGGGGCACTTTGGAGATGGTTTGAGACAGATTTTTAAACCCAGAAAAATCTGACCCCTGTGGAAATTTTCACACCCTTATCCCAGCATTAGAGTGGGTGCAAGTGTTTGCCCAACGTGCCTCTCCCCACAAGGCCATCCCTTACCTGGGTACAGCCAAGCCTGGCACTCTGCAAGCTTGCAGAAGCCTGCAGCATTTGCTAAACATGCAAATTATAGTTTATCACTAGCAGGAATAAAAACCAACACTGTCATTTCCCCTGTTCAGCCTCTCCAGCAGTCGTTCCCGCTCCTGCTGGAGCTGCTCATGCGTGTGCCTCCACCTCCATCATCCCAAACCCCTGTGAGAGCAAAGAGCCTCCCTCTCTCTGCATCCAAAACCTGTGGCCCATCCCAGAGTCAGTCCCGAGGGCCAACCCTTTTCTGCTTTAAAAACAAAGTCAATTTATTCCTTTTTGTCCTCCTTCCACCTGTTCCTTCTTGGCTGCCACCAGCCTGGTTTTCGATCATGCCCAGCTCTCACTGTGGGTTGCACAGGCAGTGTTAAAATCCTGCCTGCAGCTACTCGTGGTGTGAAGCTGCCTCCAAAAGACTCTGAGAGTCCTCAACATTCCTCTTTCCCTGTGAGCTTCTCCAGCACTGTCCCAAATATAAATGACTGGCTGAATGCTGGGATCACGATGCCTCCTGCCTCCCCTCAGCTCCACATCCTGCTCCTCCAGGACAGAGACAGCCCAACACTCTGGAATTAAACCTCCTCCTCCTCCTCATCCTCCCTGCGAGTTCTGCTCAGGGAATTGGATTCCCAACCACTGTTTATGGCTATCGATTCCTGCACTCCTCGCTGCGGCAGGAAGTGACCTGTAACCAGAGCTGCAGTGGTGGGTTTATCAATCTCCTGAAGATAATTAGGAACACGGGAAGGTGGAGAAGGGAATGAATGGTGTGAGTGAGAAGAGTTTGTTTACCAGCCAGTGGGGAAAACCAGAGCCAGGCAGGGAAGGCCTGCATTTCATCATGCCCAGCCTGGAGGAGCTGGCTTTGGATACCGGGTCAGGGATTGGGAATATCTATCCTGGACTCTTGTCCCACTGGGAGCAGATGCCAACTCCTGCCTTAGAAAGGTCTCCTCACCTTGGAGAAGCCATGGGAGCCCAGCCTGGGTTTGGAAGGGTTGGATAAGAATCTACGTGACCGTTCATGGATCCAAAACACAATAAATCCCTTTTTCAGGCAGATCCCATCCCTGCAGCCCAAACCAGCCCCTCTCCCCATGCCCTGCTGAGGAAAGCACTGCTTGGCAAGCTCAGAACCAGCCCCACAGGGATAATTATCATTTTGGCCTCTTTGCTGTTGGAATGTTGCCTGCAATTAACTCCCACCCTGGCAGACAGGCAGAGCGTGGCCCTTCCTGGGAGCAGGGCTGGGTTGGGGACAGGCTGGGATCAGTGCCTGGTTTAGTTCCACGGATCTCCCCCGATTTGTGGTTCAATTGCTGTAAGCAAACTCAGCAATCTGAGGGTGATTGAACGACCCAGTGCTGCCAGAACAAACCCCGAGCTTCCATTAGCAGGGTGGGAGCAGCAGGTTATCTGCAGGTGCGCCCAAAGCCCTCGTGGTGCCCTTCACAAACAGATTTCGAGGGTGCAGGAGGTGGCTGGCAATGGAGAGTTAAAAATGAGAATTAAACCCACATCTCCTCAAGGCTAGGACAAGGCCTTACCCCCAAATAATCACTTTGCTGCTCCTCCATGACCTCTCTGCGATGCAAATAGCTTTGCAGTGGAAGGGCTAATTCATTCTCACAGCTAAAAATGATCATTGCTGCGAGAAAGTGTTCTGGGCGTGAATCCTTTGCGCAGCAAATAGCAGTATTAACAGGTTCATTTTCTCCCAGCAATGCTATCAAAAGCTCTTTAAGCTGCTTCCAGCACACAGCACAGACGCAGCAGCCTGCAGAAGGGGTGGGAGATGCGATTGCAGGCAGACCTCCCGCCTCAGCCTGCAAAGCCAGCCCAGCCCCGTGCTGGGAACACCCAGCCCGAGGGCTGGGAGAGTCCCTGTCCCCTCCTGAGGTGCCCCTGTCCCAGGGGTGGCTCCACTTCTGAGCAAACATTTGGGAAATTTCTGCTTTTCTGGAGGTGGGCACACAGCACTGCTTGGGAATGGGGTGGTTTCCCTGGACAGGACAGTTCCATGTCCTCCTCCCCAGCTGACTTTGGGATTGCTGGGCATCGTGGTTTGTTTGCATTCAGTCATCACCTAATGCTGCTAATTGGTGTGGCTAATTGGTGTGGCTAATTGGTGTGGTCCCAGCTCTGAACCTCCCATCGCACCTCAGCATCTCCAAGCTCTGGATGGAGGCTGGGTGTAAATCTTTATCTCTTGCACTTTTCCCAGAAAATGAAGGAATAAGTAGTTGAAGCCCTGAAATTATTGGATGGATCATTGCCAAAAACTGGGAGGGAAACATGAGCTGCTGATCCCGTGTTTATCCAGCAAGCAAAGCACAGGTACAGCTACAGGTGCTGTAACTCAGGTGTGGCTGTGGTGCTCCAGCTCAGGTGGGTTTAGGAGTTGTGTGACAGACTTGATGTGGGGCTAATTCCAGCTGCATTTTAGACATCTTCCCAGGGACTCGGTGACTTTAGTGCAATGCCGAGCTCTTGAGCAGCAGAGAAACACAGAACAGTTTGGGCTGGAAGGGATTTTTCAAGGTGGTCGAGTCCAACCCTCCAGCACTGAGCAGGGACATCTTGACCAACATCAGGTTGCTCAGAGCCCCATCCAACGTGGCCTTGAATGTTTTCAAGGATGGAGCATCCACCACCTCTCTGGGCAATAAAAAAAAATGCCTTCCTTCGATCTCATCTCGATCTCCCCTGTTTAATTTCAAGCCGTTCCCCCTTGGAATCGTGTATTCTATTACAGGATGGCACATTTGGCGTTTGAGGCGTGGAGGTGAGGGTTTGCAGCGGGAGAGGGGACAGGGCTGAGCAGCCTCTCCCCGCTCCCGGAGCAGTGCCAGCACCAGGCTGTGGGTTCCCAGAGCCCGGGGATGTGCTGAAAGCAGCAGCTGGCTCTGAGCAAACGCTCCCCGAAGGTCAGCAGCGCTGCTCCCTTCGCGGGAAAGCCCACACGCCTTCCCCATGACAACCTGTTACACGCTCCGAAGGAAAACAATATTGCTCTTTTTTCTTTTTTTCATTAGTTCCTGGGTTGCCTCTTGCGCTCAGCAGAGCTGCTGCTTCTGCCTCCTCAAATCCAAATCGAGGCTTTTGGGGTGACGGGAGTCAGTCCTTCCGTGGGAATTCGTGTTGGCCAGTGCCGGCAAATCCTGGGGAGAGCTAGGTGAGTTTTCTTGGCATTGCTGGGCAAGAGCAGCAATGGGGAGAAGGGAAAAGCTGGGAGCAGATCAATCTCTTGCTCCAGTTTCTTACCACAGCGATGCCACCCTGGAGAAACCTGGCAAGGAAGCAGGAGCTGCAATTCTATGGGGAAAAAAACGGGTAAAAGAAGAATTATGGAGAATTACGGCACGAAGATTTGGAAGAGGAGTTGCATGGAGATGTCCCTCTGTCCTCCACAGCGTCCACCTGGCACGAGGAGCAGCTCCAAGGCAGGGATTGGAGCTTGAGCACCACCCTGGTGCTCTCCAGGGGACAGCCAGTGCCCAAATCCAGCCAGCCCCGAACCCCTGGCTCCAGGGGACATTTAATTGCCCCTTATCTCAGGGACAACCTGACCCCAGAGCATCCCGAGGAAGGGCTAAACTCAAATCCCAGGCTCCATTCCTGGATCCATCACACGCCCCCTCAAGCACCTTGGGCAAACTGCTGAGGCTTTCCACGGCAGAACAGCATTAACAGGCCTGGCCTACTTCGCAGGGATGTTTTGAAGACAAATTTGTGTTTCCCTGGGGAAAAGGGACTCGTGGAAAACCTGTTCAGCAACGGAAAGGGGGCTTAGGCTCCCAGTTTGTAAATGACGTGCTAAGGAGCCATCTCCAGGGAGAAACTCGCTTTTTCTTCCTCTTTTTTCCTTTTTTTTTTTCCCCATGGGAGAAAAAAAAAAAAACCCATCGAGATAAATTCCTGGCTATCAAATCAAAAGATCTTCGGTAACCTCTTTGGCTATTAAAGTCGAATAACGATCGTAATGAGCACTGCGGTTTCACTCATCTCAGAAGATAAAATAAAAAAAGCCAGGCCAATTTCTTTTTGCTTGCCAGCAGATAAGAGCCTGACCCAGATTGGCAGAGCTCAGCTGCCTCCACGGCTTTGATTTTTCTTGGGGGAAGCTCAGTTCTGGCTGTGGGACCCCCAACCCTGAGGTTTCAAACCTGGTGGAGGCCCAGGTGTGATGGGGAGCACCCGCTTTGCTCTCCTGCTTTTGCTGCTTCCTGAGCACAAAATCAGTTTAAAGACCACAGAAAAGGGAAAAAATAAACCCCTGCTCCAAGCTGTGAGCGCTGATCCCTTGGGAATTGCAGCCTGAGGTGGAGAGAAACAGCAATTAATGCTTTGGAGAGGACGAGGTTTGTGCTGTCCCTCCGATGCCTTTACATTAATTATATTTAAAAGCAGATTCTGCCAAGCCTGACACTTCAGCATCATAAAAAGTTCCTTTTGTCGCTTCTCCCCCTTCTTTTTGGCATCCCTGTGAGCGGGCAGGAGAGATGGAATGGGCTAAAATAATGCGTTCTGATTGAGTAATGAATAAAGATTAATGAATTTTTGCCATCGTCAATGATTCTGTGGTAAGTGCTTCAATAATATAAAATTATTTTCTGCTCCAAACTATGATTAATGATACCAACGGAGCATTTGAATCATGGGCCTTGTTTTTTCAGTAAGTTCACTGATTGAATAACTAATACAATAGTTTACTCTTAATTTTTCTATGGGCAGCAATCACCCACTAATTAATTGGGGCACCAGGGTTGAGCGCACCTATAGTTTTGTGTATCAAAACTCTCTGTCATCTCTTGACTCCTCACCAACAAAAATAAAGGAGCAACAGCTTCTTTTCCACTTTTTTTTTTATTTTCCACATCAGAAACATGTTTGTTAATTATAATAATTACTATTTTCAGGGCAGTGGGTTATTGGTGGGAGGTAAAATGGGGGACATGTGCAGGAATCTCATTTAAGGTGAGATGGAGACAGAATGAGCAGGGCCCTGTCCCAAAGCCAGAGGGGGAAGAAGAAAAAATGGATTTTTCACCCCATTTAGGGGCAAAACCATCCCGTTTTGTAAATGTTTCACATTCACTAGACCTTCCTGGACAAGGGGTCCTCATCTGCACCCCAAAATCTCCACACCTCTGAACCCTTTTTGCCTGTTTGGCACCAGAGAGAAATCAGCCGAGGCCTCCCCGCCTCTGCGGGGTGTTAATGAAGCGTTTAATCATTTACGGTTTCTTTTGCTCTGCCTCCTTTTTATTTCGGTTTGCAGGAATCAGAGAAACACTGGAGCGTGGCAAAAGGCAGCTATTGAACGTCTGTGTGTGTTATTTGCCCCCATGATGGGGAATTAATTGCCTTTTGATTAATGAGCCCTTCAGAGCTGGGCCTGCGCTGGGCCTGAGGGGAAGGAGGAGAGAGAAGGGGAAGGAAATCGGCTGCTCTGCTCCAACCTTGGTGTTTTCTGGGCTGCCAAGAAGGGGTTAAAGAGCCAAAAGCTGGATGGGGAGGGATGGTGAGGAGGCAGGGAAGGCAGAGGGAGAAATCCTAGTCCTGGCATGTGTCAGAGGAGAGAGAGAGAAATTGAAGCAGCAGTTTAATTCTGTGAGTGCTTTCACGCCCCTTGAATGGAGAAGGGGAAAATTATTTAATTAAAAATATATTTACTTTTAATGCAACCATCAATATTTCCATCCGTGCTGATTGTGGAGAGGGGTTGTGTGTTTGCATGTTTAAACACTTGGGAGCTCTGCCCCTCGCTCACTCCTGCTCCAGCAGCAGCCGGAGAGTGAGCACGCTCAGATCTGTGAGCACACTCAGATCTGTGAGCACGCTCAGATCCGTGAGCACACTCAGATCTGTGAGCACATCCAGATCCTGAGCACACTCACCTGGATCCCTGAGCTCACCCAGATCCTGTGCACGCTCAGATCCTGAGCACGCTCAGATCCGTGAGCACACCCAGATCCCTGAGCACACCCAGATCCTGTGCACACCTGGATCCCTGAGTACACCCAGATCCTTGAGCACACTCACCTGGATCNCCTGAGTACACCCAGATCCTTGAGCACACTCACCTGGATCCCTGAGCACTCCCAGATCCTGTTCACACTCAGATCCCTGAGCACATTCAGATCCTGTGCACACCCAGATCCATGAGCACACTCAGATCTGTGAGCACACCCAGATCCTGAGCACACCCCGATCCCTGTGCACACTCACCTGGATCCCTGAGCACACCCGAATCCCTGAGCACACCTGGATCCCTGAGCACACCTGGATCCCTGAGCATGCTCAGATCCTGTTCACACTCAGATCCCTGTGCACACTCACCTGGATCCCTGAGCACACTGAGATCCGTGAGCACACCCAGATCCTGTGCACACCCAGATCCATGAGCACACTCAGATCTGTGAGCACACCCAGATCCTGAGCACACCCCGATCCCTGTGCACACTCACCTGGATCCCTGAGCACACCCGAATCCCTGAGCACACCTGGATCCCTGAGCACACCTGGATCCCTGAGCATGCTCAGATCCTGTTCACACTCAGATCCCTGTGCACACTCACCTGGATCCCTGAGCACACCCAGATCCTGTTCACACTCAGATCCCTGAGCACATTCAGATCCTGTGCACACCCAGATCCTGTGCACACCTGGATCTCTGTGCACACTCAGATCCCTGAGCACACTCACCTCCCTGAGCACACTCACCTGGATCCCTGAGCACACCCAGATCCTGTTCACACTCAGATCCCTGAGCACATTCAGATCCTGTGCACACCCAGATCCTGTGCACACTCAGATCCCTGAGCACTCTCACCTGGATCCCTGAGCACTCCTGGATCCCTGAGCACTCCTGGATCCCTGAGCACTCCTGGATCCCTGAGCACTCCTGGATCCCTGAGCACTCCTGGATCCCTGAGCACTCCTGGATCCCTGAGCACTCCTGGATCCCTGAGCACTCCTGGATCCCTGAGCACTCCTGGATCCCTGAGCACTCCTGGATCCCTGAGCACTCCTGGATCCCTGAGCACTCCCAGATCCTGTTCACACTCAGATCCCTGTGCACACTCACCTGGATCTCTGTGCACACTCAGATCCCTGTTCACACTCACCCAGATCCCTGCTCACATTCAGATCCCCGTGCACACTCACCNCTGTTCACACTCCTTCAGATCCCCGTGCACACTCACCTGGATCTCTGTGCACACTCAGATCCCTGTTCACACTCACCCAGATCCCTGCTCACATTCAGATCCCCGTGCACACTCACCTGGATCCCTGAGCACACCCAGATCCCTGAGCACACCCAGATCCCTGTGCACACTCAGATCCTGAGCACACCCACCCGGCTCCCCTGACTCCCCAGCTTTGGGGCCTGGGTGCTTTTTGGCAATTCCCAAAGAGGATTCCCATTCCCACCCTCCGGACCCAACCCTGACACCTCGGAAATTCAGGTCTCCCATGGGTGTTTTGCTGTCATGACCTTGCTGGGTTTCTTTTGGAGGCACCAACCAACCCTGGGGGCCCAGTGCACCCCAAAATCCATCCCTGCTGTGCTCCTGGGCTGGTTGGGGTGTCTGGGTGCTGCTGAGTGAAGGTGCTCCAGGTGAGAGGCTGGACCAGCAGGAGCATCCCCTAAACACAGGAGCTGGGAGCTGCCCCTGCTGCTGTTCCCTAAATGATTTAGACAACGGAAAATGGCAGGATTCAGGGATTCTGCCAACAACCCTCCAAGAGTTGTACACTAAAGCTCCTGCAGCCCTTCGGATCTGTATTCCTTGAGGGTGTCCAAACACTTCCCAGTTCCCCATTTGCCTGTCTTGTTCCTACCCTACAGGATGGATTTAAAGGATTTCTCCACAATAGCCTTTAAATCTCCTGGCTGGGCTCTGCTGAGTGGTGGCACGCTCTGATGAGGCTCTGCTGGCTGTGTCCTCCCCCCGGGGCTGACCACACAAGGACAGAGGCTTTGTGTGAAATACGACTCCAGAAAGGGGAAACAAAAAGTTTGGCTTGTGCAGGAAACAAATTGCTTTTGTCAGTGTGACCTTGAAGCTCAGCCACCAGCCTGGTAGGAACGGCAGTTCTTGCTCGGATATCATCCCTCTTCCCCTCTCCAGAGAAACTCCTGTCTCCCAAGACTGGCAGCATCATTCCTTATTTCCAAGGCCTGGACTGTGTTGGTTGGGTTGGTCTGATTTTGTTGTTTATTTGCCGGTTTTTCCATGTTTGCAAGGCCACGAGGAACAAGCCCTACTTCCCTCAGCATTGCTCTGATGATTCCCAGCCCCATCCTCGCCTTGCCACGGCTCTCAGGGATGTGGATCTGGGTGGGAATCGCAGCTGGTGACGCCAGGAGGTTCCCAAATCCCGGCCAGCAGCTCTGCCTCTCCTTGTGGATGCAGCTCACGGCTCCCTTCCTGCTCTTGTATTTCAAGTGGAAAATTTGGTGAAAACAAAAAATTAGCAGGACATTCTTAGCGGAGCAGCAACAAGCAGCACAATCTATTAGCAACAGCCCTTTTTTTTTTTTTGAGTCTGTGCTCGGCACATGTTTCTAGCAGAGCTGCTGAGGGATGGAGCAGTCACCAGGAGCTGAGAGCCCGTGAATCTCCCCTCTCCTGGCAGCTCCCTGGTCTCAGCCCACCGGACTGGTCCCATCACTCCACTTCTCCCTGAAGGAAAAGGTCGCTCCGGAGCCTCTGGTGAGACGCAAACGCAATTTGCTGAATTTTCTGAAAATGCTGTTGAAATGATATTAATCCCTGGCTCCACGGGAAAGATCAAAAGAGCCAGGGAGGCAGTGTTGGACACGGAATGGAAATCGTGCTCTGCAGAGAGAAGAAAGGGAATTGGAAACTTCCTGGTGGAAGCAGCCGGGTATTTAAATCAACCCAGTGGCAGCCAAAGTTGCTTTTGCTGGACCCAACCCGCTGAGCAGAAAAGAGGACAGAGAGCCCCAGAGGGTTCCTGTATTTCACTCCCTGTGCAGAGCAGGCTCTTCCTGAGCCGTTTTTGAGACAACTGCAGTCAAACCTTTGCCTTTTATTGCCACAGTCTGTTCCACTTCTCATCAAATCCAGCCCTGGATCTTTTTCCGCCGAGCCGCTGCCCAGCCCGTTGTGGCCCATCTGGTGTTTGTGTGGAGCTGTGCTCTGGCCCTGCCTGAATTTCACCAGCTTTGTAGGATATCTCAGGCCCTTTCTCCCGTTTCCCACCACTGGCTCTCAGCTCTGATTTTGGGTTTGTGTCCTCCCAAGTGCCGCTGGCCTTTCCTGGGGTGAGCCCTCTGCAGATCTAATAAACGTCTCCTCTCTTCCATCACTGGGGAGGTTAATTGGAATATTGAATCGTAGCAGATGAAGAGAGACTCCTGTTAGACACATCCCTCCTTTCTGACAGGGAGCCATTGATAATCCCTCTCTAGGTACAGCCAAATTGCCAGATAAAGCTGTTTCCCAGCGTGCTGGAGAGAATGTCACGGGGGGACAGCTTGGAGAGCCTCCCTGAAGTAAAGACAGATGTGACATCTCCTGCCTCTTCCCCCAGCACTGTCCCTGCCACCCTGTCACTGGAGCAAATTAGATTGGTTTGACCCAATTTGGTCTTTACAAATTCATGTTGGCTGCGCCTGATTTTGCTCTGTTCTTCCAGGTGCTCGCCTTGCTTGAGGCAAACTCCTCCTCCTCCCTCCCATCTCCCAAAGGCAGGTGTTGCATCCACCCTTTTCCACGGTTTTGCACAGTCATCTTTTCAAATATCGCTGTGTTGGCTCCAAAACTGTGCTCAGTGGCTCTCCACGTGCCTGGGGATGGAGCTGGAAGACGCCTGAGTGTGCTCCAAACTCCCCTTTCCCTTCCCAGCCTTCTCCTCCTCAGTGTTAATTGTGTCAGACACCAACTCACAGCTGATCTGTTTAGTAAAGACTAAACTGAAAGAGGCTTTAGCCATCTCAGCATCATCTGGCACAGCCTTCCCTCTTCAGCCACTCTGACATTTCCAAACGGGATTTTGATTATTTCTTTTTCAAATTCAAACTGACTTTTTCAGCTGTTTTAAAATGTAAATCAATTTCTGCTTTGAAAAAAAAAAAAGAAAAAGGAAGCATTTTAATAGCGTGACTGCAATTGTTGGAATAAAATGCTTTGAAAGAGCAAAATGTTTCTTGCTACTCGTGAGCAGTTTTCTTTGGAATTATTATCAATGGTGGGGCCAAAAATTGAGGGGTTTTGAAAGGGAAAAGACTCAACCCCCCCTCCCCAGATTTTTGTCATTCTATTTCTCAGTAATTGGGAGCATCACACTCGCCCTGCCAGGTGTTGGCTCCACCAGAGCTGCAGTTATTTCCCTGCAAGATTTCCCTGGGCCAGGAAACTCTGGATTCTCAGGCAACTCCATCTGCATCGACAGCAATCCGTGCCACCAGCCTGAATCCACACCAGGCAAAATTGGACGGGTATTGAGCAGAAATGTGTCTTGCCCCACGCACAGCAGCTGAAAGCTGGCTTTAAATGCAAATGGGATGGGGAAGACTATGGAAATTCAATAGAGAAAGCTCTTTAGGGTTCTTTCCATCCAGCACAGATCGTTAGGAAGAGCTCTGGCTGCCCAGAGACCTCTGGCGTGAAACAGAAATATGAAATGAGACTTTTCTGCCTCGCTCGAGTCGAAGTCAGACACATCATGTGCATTGCTGTGTGAACCCACTCACCTGTTTCAGCTCCATCCTCGAGCAGGCTGAGGTTTTACCCCCTGGTCCCACCAGAAGATCATTCCAGGAAACCTCTGCTCCGCTTCAAACCTTCTCCTGCCCTCCAGTGGGAATTGATTTGTGGCCCAGCTCCTCTTATGCAAACGTTGTCCTTTAAGTGAAGTAGCTGTGCCTTGCCCGTGCCCGGGTGATGGATGGAGCAGGAGCCTGTTCGCCATCGCAGCTGTCTCCCACAGCAGCTGCTGCTCCAGGAGGAGAGAGATGGTGCTTATCTGGGTAAACAGCTTTCCCTAAAAAGGGATTATTTCCAAAAAGCAGCCATCAACTTTCTAAAATCAACACCCACGAGCTTTTAGTGGATCGGAGATACTCAGTGGAGAACAGTCAGGAGTTTCAGTGCAAACAAAATGGTAACTTTTTGTCCAGAAGTTAAAGCTTCCAGTTTTTTCCCTTCAGTTTTACCTGACCAGCCATTTGAACAAGAAAAAAAATGAACTGTTTCAGAGGATAAATCTCCCAGCCTGGCTGGGATAGAAAACTGAGATTCAGGGACTTGGGGTCAATTCCTGCATCCACCACTGGTGATCCATGGATGACTTTGAGCCAGTCTTTTGCTCCCTGTCTACATCCCCCATCTGTAAAGCAGGAAAAGGGAACTCACCCCATGCAGGGGAAAGGTGTTAGGAGTACCTGTGGGGTTGTCTAAGCAGCACTCAGGGAGACAAAGAGGTGGGAATGAGGATTTTTGTGCCAAAGAGGTGAGGGATGAAGGTGGAACAGGGTGAAGATGGGGCAGGATTAAGATGGGGCAGGGTGAAGGTGGGGCAGGGGGAAGATGGAGCAGGATGAAGATGG
>VZTF01001471.1:196237-222914 GCA_013397755.1 Cnemophilus loriae
TGGAATTGGGGGATTCATGAGGGGGACCCAGGGCTGGAATTGGGAGACTCATAAGGGGAGTCCTGGGGCAGGAACTGGGGGGTCCATGAGGAGGGGCCCAGGGCCGGAACTGGGGGAGACATGGGAGGGTTCCAGAGCTGGAACTGGGGGACTCATGAGGAGGGTCCCAGGGCTGGAACTGGGGGATTAATGAAGGGGGGACTCAGGGCTGGAATTGGGGGATTCATGAGGGGGTTCCAGAGCTGGAACTGGGGGACTCATGAGGAGGGTTCCAGGGCTGGAATTGAGGGGCTCGCAGGGGTGGTCCCAGGGCTGGAACTGGGGCGCTCATGAGGAGGGACCCAGCATCCGAGGCTGCCCAGGTTTGGAGCAGGATGGGGACACCTGGATCCGTCCCGAGGAGCATCAGCGCTGCCGGGGCGGGCTCAGCTCCTCCCGTGCGTTCCAGCTGCTCCGTGCCATCCTCTCCTCCTTTTCCTTGGCCTGATTGCCCCGGCCTGGCCGATGGCCCGGGCGTAAGGAGAGCACTTTATTGTGCCTAACGAGGCGCTTTGCCCAGCCAGCCAGAGCAGCCAGCTCAGCCCTGGATTGTCTTTTCCCTTTTTATTGCCCAGCGGGAGGAGCACGGGGAAGGTCTTTATGTGATTGTAGAGAAAGACAAAATGCCTTAATAGCAGCCGGCGCTGCCTCTCTGGGACCCAGGGGACACTGCAGCAGCCCGTAATAATCATCGTAAATAAAAGGGGATGGCTCTGGTGTGCGGCACGGGCCGTTAAAACAAGCCCTAGGGTGGAAGGGATGTCTTAAAAACAAGCTGGAGAGGATGTTTCTCTCCTCATTGCCCCTCTAATTCTCCTTCCCTACACGGCGGAGCAGGGGAAGGCTGGCACAGCTCTGCTCCCTCCCAGCCTCGATCAGCCTGAGCACCACTTATGGATTATATATTATTATATGTTATTATATATTATTATGTATTATTAGACATTATTAGATATCATTATATACTATCATTTATCATTATAAATTGTTATATATTATATATTATTATATATTATCTGTGCTCCTCTGCTCCTGTGGCCTTAGGGAGGGGACTCCCACACCCTTAGGCTCAAGCCTGACTTTCTGACCTAGCAAAACTGAGTTAAGGCTGTGCTTAATCTTCCCAGCCCTCACCTGCTGAACCCAACCCAAACTTCTCTCCGCTATCCCTTTACCAAAACTCTTATTGCAGCTTGGTTTTCCCAAGTGCATTTCTCCAAGTGTCCTGGAGCTCAGGAGGTCTCCCTGCGTTGGGTGGGAGGAGAAATCCAGAATTCCAGCACTGAGATGCAGAGCAAAAGGTATAAATCGACCTTCACAAGAGAGAAAAGGAGAGGTAAATGGGGAGGAACACGGATTTTACTAACAGGGGATGCAGCCACGTCTCTCCCAGGCTCCCTGCCTGGAATATTTAACTCAAAACCAAGATTTTGCCAAGCTTTAGTAACCCTGGGAGCAATCCTGGATGTGGCATCAGAGCAGAGCTCCTGGGGAGAGCCCCACGGGACAGAAGGGACTCCACCCACCAGAATAAACTTCCAGGAGAGAGAGGATGGCTGAGAACTTTTCAGGGAGCCTGGGATGAGTCTGGTGTGGGCTGAAACCTCCTTCTTTAATGGCTCAGAGCATGTTGGGGACACAGGAGGTCTCAGGAGGGAAGGGACCTTAAAAGACTTCAGCAAAGAGGATGCATGAACTCCTTTTCCTTTTCTATAATACATGCTCGTCTCTCTCAGGGTGTTTTTCATGGCTTTGCAAGCAACAGATTGGCAGCTAAAACTGTTTCTCTTTGCTTTAGTTTCTTTCCCCCTCTGCAAATGTTTGGCAGAAAGGAGAACCTGCAATAAAAAAGAGAAAAAAAAAAAAAAAGCCCCCCAAAAAAAGGGAGCTGATTAAAAGCCCTGAGCTCTAGCTGCGAAAATGTTTTGAAGCAACTGTAACTACCTTTATTTTCTACATAATTCTTGCGTTGTGTTGCATTCACACCCTTCACAGCTCCATCTGTAATTCCAGGGAGGAGCCGCTGGCACTCGGAGGGAAGGGTTTTTCTTGCCACATGCAGGGAACCGCTGCCCCGCAGCCTCCTCCAGGCTGTTCCTGGGGCGGGAGATCTCCCAGGAATGGCTGGGAAGAGCTCATGGGGGGGGTTGAGACACAGGGAAGCGATTTGGAGTGTTCCACATCCATCGACCTGAGGCCGGGGCGTTCCTGCCTCTCCGGGGGGCTTGGGGAGGGCTGGCCCCATCCCATCACCCCAAGGTGCTTCTCCATCCCTCATCCTGCTGCCTGCCCGAGTTCCCTTTGCCTCTGCGCTCCATCCCAGCCTCCCCCTCCTGTTGAATGAAGCTCCCTTTACTCCCCTGCATCTCTCAGGGCATCACCTTGCCCAGAACTTCATCCCGTTCCTGGCGTTGTCCCCCTACCCCACACTTGTAGCACAAGGGGAGCTCAGCCTGGGTGTCCCCACCCGGGAACTCGGAGCAATTCCCACCTTCCTGCAGGGTGAGGGGAAAACAGGAGCAAACTGGAGCTGCTCAGCTGCTGCCTGAGGGGTTGAGAGGGGTGACAGCAGCATTTTGATGTGCGGGTGACGTTCGGTTTGCCCCCTCCCCGATGTCTCCTCCTCACTCCAGGCCGTGTGGGAAGAAACACATCTCCCCTGGGATGAGGCTCCTCCCCAGCCACGCTGCGCGACAAGAGTTCATCAAGCAATTAACATCCTGAGCAATAAAAGCACTTTGCTTCCTCCTGCAGCCTCTCCTGTTAAGTCCTCGCCCTCCCCTGCGAGGAACATTTTGACTTGGGAAGCACGGACTCGTCGGGAAAGCTTTAATGAGGGCTGGAGGCTGCAGCAGAGCTGAGCCCTTCCCTTTTCCTGGAGGGATGTCCTGCTCTTGGGGGAGTTTTCCTGACCAAATCTGGTAAATACACCCCAAATCACCCACCAGGAACTGCACTTAGGATCTGCTTTGGTCTCTGAGCCCCTGTGGAGGGTAAGGAAAGGCAGGAGAGGGTTGTCAACCATTTTAGGGTAAATCAGGGGCTTTTCCACTGCTCCTAAACAGCTCCCTGGAAAAGTGAAGTGAGGAAGAGTCGGGTCTTAACTCCCTCCTCAAGAAGGATGTGTCAATAAATAGAAGGGAAAAGGATGGAAAGAAAGAAAAGGAAGGAAAAGGGAAGGAAGCAGTTAAATAGGATGTGGATTCAGGAGGGTGTCAGGGGGATCAGTAAGGAACTCAGGGCACCAAAGGCCCTTTGCCCTCCCTGTTCCCCTTGAATCAGGGATCAGTGGGATGAGCTGTGCATTCTCAGCTCCCAAACCCAGGTCCCCACCCCTGGCAGGGGCCTCAGGGGGAGGTGACAGCCCCAGGAGGTGGGGAGCAGCCTTGGGTGATCATCCAAATTACACCCTGGGCATGGAAACATCCTACTGGCACCTCTAGCCCAGGAAGGGCAGCCCAGAAATCCCCTGGCCACTGCCCAGGATCCCGGGAAGCCACAGCCAAGGAGCTGCTCCTGGGCCTTGGCACCTCTTCCCTGCTCATTTTCCCCTGCTCCTGGCCAAACCCTCCATCCCCAGGCAAGGCACGGGAATAACACAGAGCAGCTGCTGCTCCTGCTGCCACTGAACCTTCACAGCAACACCTGAGGGAGCAGGTGGCATCCTCAGCTCTGCTGTCCCTGGCTGGATTGTCCCTGTCACCAATTATTCCAGCCCCACGTGCCAAGGAAGTGGCGGGCACGGGGAGGCAGAGGTTGAATTCCACCTGGTTTAGGAACCAAGTGTACGAACAGCTCGCAGAGCCCTGGCTGCTCCCTGTGCCCCTGCCCCTGTGATTTGGTGACACAGGACAGCCACCAGCTGGGACACAGGATGGGATTGACCCCGGGAATCTCTGGCACTGAGCAGGACAAGCAGCTCCAGGTGAGCCCGGAGACCTGGAGCTGCCAGGGGTGTGCAGGGGCCAGGCTGGCACACGGGCTTGGCTTTCCCTCTCCTGCAGCATCTGGCTGGTTCCAGTGTTCAACCCAACAGGAACTGGGCAGGACAAAAGGCTCCTTGCGCTGGTGCACACGGGATGGTGCTGTTCTAAATGGAGCCCTGGAGTTCCAGCTCTGGCCGAGGGCAGGGGTTGTTCCAAAGCCCCAAATCCATCCCGTGTGGCCAGAGCCAGCCCTGCCTTCACATCCAAACTGCCTCTGGCTTTCCTTCTCTTGGAGCTGGATTTTTTTCGGGATGCAGCGAGTCGTGGGGAAGGGGGGAAAGTCCAGGACCAGCCTCCTGCTCTGCTCCACCTGCTGGAAACCAGCCAGGAGCAAGCCTTTGGGATATATTTATGGATATTTCTCACCAGCAGAGCAGCCAGGGGCCAGAAGTTATCTGGTGCCTCAGCAGTCGCATCCAGAGCTGGACCCTCATTTCCAAGGTGTCCTGGTAAAGCAGTGGCATTGTCACAGCCAAGGCGAGCTGTGCCTGCTGTGTGCCACGTGTGCCACCAGCCCTGTGCCAGCACAGCCACTCCAGCCTGGCCGGGGAATGCTGGGCTGCTCCATGCCCGGATTCCTCCACACTCCCCATCCCACGGGTGGCTCATCAGTGCCCTGCCACCCCAGCCACCACATCTGCCACCTCTGACCACAGCAGGGAACATTTTATTTGGGAGTTCTGCACTGTCTGGGGGCACTGATTCGCTCCCCTGCGAGGTTCCCAGGAAATCCACTCCACATCCTGCAGGGAAGTGGAGCCATTTGAACACCACAGGAGCTCACGTGCTCTGCCTTGGTTCCAGAGACGGGCCCTGGCCGTGCCGTGGGGACGGGAAAAGCATTCCCAGCGATGGGAAATGATCTCTTACTCCTGGACAGCCACTCCAGGGCCCGCTGCCCATCCTGTGGGCACTGCCAAGGACACGAAGGGCCGGGAGGGGGGCAGTGCCCACCCTTGGGCTGGGAATGGGCAGGGCAGGAGATCCCCGCTCCTCTGCAGGCTGAGTTATCCCAAATAAACGCAGCCAAGGCAGCGAGGTGCTGTGCTGCATGGGAGGGCACTGTCCTGGAAATCCCTTAGGGAAAACAGAGGGAAAATGAACGCTTTGACTCCAAACTCAGCTCTGTAGCCTCGGCTCTCCAGGGACTGCTCCTCAAAACACACCCAGGGTGTATCCAGGGATAGAGCAGGCTCAGGACAACCCCAGTGTGCTGCTGCAGGCCTGGGGTGCTGCTGCTCCCATTCCAGAGTGCCCACGGACACCCCACGGCTCCAAGGGGAGCTGGGAGCCCTTGGAATGGTGCTGGAGCCACAGAGGCTCGAGGCAGAGGCACGGCAGGGTTTGGGAAAGAGGCAAAGCTTTTCTCAGACCCACTGGTTCCTGCTGAGGGATCAGAGGGATGGATAAAGCACCTGAGGCTCAGGGCAGAGACATTCCCGGCCTGGGAGTGGGATCCTCGCAGGGAAATGCGGTTCTCAACACCATAGCACTGCAGTGCTCTGGGGTGCAGAAAAAGCAGCTTCCATTTGTAGTTCTGAGTCAAATGTTTTGACTCAGGGAAGAGTTTTTGCAGCTTTCTTTTCCTCTTAATGTGTTTTGAATTTTTTTTTTTTCCCTTTATCCTTCCCGTAGAAAGCAGAAAATTTTTGTAAAAGCCTTTCTTTGTTAAAATCTGCAATTTCCAATTCAAAAAACAACTTGTTTCCCCCCTTTTCTTCCTGGGCTACATCTGGAGCTTCTAAGGAGGAAATGGCACTGATGCTCATCTCAGGAGAACTCCCTGGTGTTTTCCAAGCGCCGACCCACATGCTGGATGAGCGACATTTTCCTACAGCTGCAGGTTAATGGCATTTTCCACACTCCCTCCCACATCCAGAGGATTCCCTGCGTCCCCCAGGAGCTGGAAAATCCCACCAGACCCCTGTGGGTCCCAGGTTAAGCCAGCTCTTAATCTCCCAACCCAAATATCTTCTCCTTTATGCAGTGTGACCCCAAAACCCATGGGATCAGTGGAGGAGGAGGTTCATGGATTGGGGTTGGGGTGCAGGGGAGAGCCCCCAGCAGCAGCCACTGAAAAGGGCAGAGTGCAACCACAGCCACCTCATGGAGAGCAAGGAGGCTCCGAATCCTAAAATAAATCCTATTAAAGCAAGAAAAAAAGAAACGCTCAACTAGGATTTATTTTAGGATTTGCATCTGGAGTTGCTTCCCCCTCCCCTCTGGTGGAGAGCCAGCGCTGAGGAGATGTTTTAATGCTGAAGTTCAGCTCTGTGCATCCTCAGGGCTGCTTTAGGAAGGGATCCTGGGCTGCTTTGGGATGAGGGTGGAGATGGGGCATTGCAGGGTCCCTCAGCAGCAGGAGCCTCCCCCCCCTGGAATCAGCTCGGATGAGCTCATTCCCAGAGCAGAAGGACTGGCAGGAGGACTGAGAGGATGACTGGAAATTAAAAACAAACAGAGGAGAGCCAAGAATCATTTATTTGGAGAACATTTTGCAGGTTTTGTTTAGGGTCTGGTTTTAGCCTGGCACTTGTTGATTGTATTTGCACTGGAAATAAGATAAATGTGACACCTGCTCCAGTTAATCTTTCCCTTCCTTTTCCTCCCTCCCCCAAAACTCCTTTATTTTAGGAATTCACCAAAAGAGAATGGGAAAGAGGGAGAGATGTAGGATGATGTGCCTGATTAACGATTCTCAGAGGGGAAAAAGAAATCATTTACCCACGATACGGAGCACTTTTGAGTGAAAAAAACTTTGAATTCCGTGTTCAAGCTAGGAGCAAAAAGCGGGATAACAAACCCAGGAAAGCTCGTGTCCATCCTGTTTGTCACCACTGGCCCAGGGAGCTTTGCATTTTAAAACAAGGCATAGGGTGAGGAAATAGGAGTGAAAGTGAGGAAATCCAACAGCAAACGGGGCCAGGATGGAGGGAGGATCCAAGGAGTGCAAAGGGAAGGAGGTTGGATTTATAGGGACATGAGGATCCCTTGCTCTCTGTTGTGTTATTCCTCTTTTTAGCATGTTTTGTGCAGGGAAATCCCATTCTCTGCTGCCTGTGCGGAGGTGGGGATGCACTTCCAGCCAGAAAAGCTTTTCCTAAAGGTTTGGGAAGCAGGGCTTGGCTGGGGGGACCCAGATCAGGAAAAGTTTTGCCCTGAGCAAAGATCCCAAGCCCTGCCAGAGCTGTGCCCGACCAGGGACAGCCCCGACGGATTTATTCCATTCCTCTCATCACTCCTTCTGCAACAAAGGACCATTAAACCCAGCAGTGCAAACCCGGGGGTTATTTTTCCCCACCTTTCCACGAGGACTTTTAATACCCAAGGAAACAAACCAGCGATTTGCTGTTTCCTCCCAATAATCCGTGAAGAATGAGCGAAGAAAATATTGTCCCAATCGTGTTAATTGGGCGCTAATGAGCCATTGCCCTGCTCCGTGAATTGTCTGCTCGTGTCTCCCCACCCTCCTCCTCCTCTCCTGCCCCCGCCCTGATTCCGGAGCATCAAGGACTCGGGATGAACGTGGGGAAGGCAAAGCAGGAAAAGCAGAGAGGGAACGGCGTGCACGGAATAAGCTGTTTGCTTTCCCCTGATTGTTGCTATTAATAAAACATTACATTAAATCAGGGCTGGAAGGATATAATTGGCATCATCCATCACATTTCCAGAGGAGAAGAGCTCCCCTTCATCAGCCGAGCGGAGCAGCCGCTGCCACCCCGGCGCTGAGCAGGGACAAGGGACAGCCCGGTGTCCCCGTGGTTCTGATCCGTCCCCTCCCCAAAATCAGCACCATTTTTGTCCTTTTTCTGCCTTTCTTTTCCTTGGCCAAAGGCAGGAGCTGGGGAAAGAAGGGAATATCGGTTGGGGACCACATGGCTGGGCCAGAGCGTGCTGGGATTTGGGATTGAGGATTTGGGATTTGGGATGTCCCGTCCCTGAAGCTGAGCAGGACTTGGAGCAGCCTGGTCTATGGAAGGTGGCCCTGGCCTGACCACGATGGTCTCTGAGGTTCTTCAACACCATTCTGATCCATGATTTGGGCTTGAGGGTGATCTCTGTCCATGGCCAGCTCCTCCTCCCTCCCCACGGAGACAAAAGCTCCTCCATCCCAGAGGGAAACACCCCTGGGATTCACTGCAACCAATTCCCTTGCAGCAGGGAGCAGAACAGTTGGAATTCCAGCCACTTTTCAGGGCAGCTGGAACAATTCTGGGGAGAGTAGACCCAGCAACCGGAGATTTATTTTTCCCAATCGCAGGAGTTTATGTTGGGCTAATTGACCTCTTCCTTGGCAGCAAATAACTCACCCATGTGTTCCCAGAGGAGCACGGGTATGGATTGGGGCTGCTGGGCTGGCAGTGAGGGAATTCCCTCTGCCCCAAATTCCCACCTCGGCCCTGCAGAGAACATCCTGCCAGGGCCTGCAGAACTCGTGGATCTCCCAAAGTCTCCAGCCCTGGATGAGCCTTTAGTCTGAGCTCTGTTAAATCTCTATGCTGGCAGCTCCTGACCGCCTCGTCCAGACTAAATTTCCAGGTGGGACTTTGTTTAGTCCCGTTTCTCTGAAATTTAATAAATCCTTTAATATTTCCCCCTGCTCTGAGCGTATTTGTCACTTTAACTTACAGCTCTTGATGTCTCTGAGACATCAAACAGGTCAAATCCCTTTGGTCTGGCACTGCACAGGATTTTTTTATCTCCGGATTCAATCCTGTAACTCTTTCGTGAATCCTCAGATTTTCTTCACATCTCCAAGACTGGCTGGACAAAATGATGCCCCAGCGAGGCAATTCATTAGGAATGTTCTCTGTTATGGAAGTAAAACCCCCAGTGATCATTTCCCCATATTTATGCTTTATTTTCCCATTCCTTGGGCTGCTAAAACAGCAAATAAATGGTGCCATACCCATTTATCAGGCTTCTAACAAGCACTAATGACCCTACAATAAAAACAGAAGGGGAACTGGCGAGACAGAGATTAAGAAAAATAAGATAAATGCACGTGGGCTAATATTTTTAAAGCATGTCCCTAATTTCAGAGCATCGAGACGTGATCACAGCTAAAAATTTGGCCATCCATCAAAATCCTGTCACGGGGAGAGTCTGGGACTCATTTAGACAATGAAGAGCTGAAGGAAAAGCCGCGTTTCTTGCGCTGTTAATACAGAACTGAGCAGTCCAAGAGGAGGATATTCCATTAATGGCATAAATGGATCATAATAAAAGACCATTCTGACATGTCAATACTCTCACTCCGTGCTAGGAGAGAAATCCCAGAAGGAAAAAGCCTTTCCGTGGGGCAGCGCCCGGATCCGGGGATTTCAGGGCTTGGGGGTTCAGCTCCCGCCTCTCCCTCGGGTTGTTTCACCCTGAGCTCTGCCCCAGTTCAGCTTCCAGGTCGAAACTGGCTTTTCCTTGCCTGCTTTCCAGTGGTTTTGGGGGATGCAGCCTGGGGAGGAGCAGGGGATGGAGCAGGACTGCCACCATCCCGGCCTGGCGTTGGGGACCTCCCTGGCAGCCACTTCCCGGCGTCATTTCCCCGAACCCAGCGCATCACCCGCTCCTGTCACTCGCCTAATTGGTTATCCGAGCACCGAGGGTTAATTACTGGCACGTCATCTCCTCAGAGAGCACTTGGGAACCACCCCGTGCTGGCCTGGCGAATTCCGGCGGGAGGAATTCCCTGATCCACGCCTTGGGAGCTGCTGCCTTTGGGGTGCCTTTGCACGGTGCTGCCTCAGCACTGACCCCACAACTGCACCACCCCAGCAAAGCCCTGACCCCACAAACCATGCCCAGAGCTCCACATCCCAGCCCAGCGTCCCAATCCCACTCCAGGGAAGGAGGAATTGGGCTCTTCCCTGCAGCTCCAGAGGCTCCCTGTTATCCCTGCCCACCCCACAATCAGTTTGTGTTGTTTGGAGAACTCCAGCCTGAGCTGGGACTTCCAGGGAGAGAAGGAGATGCTTTTTGTGCTGGGCTTTTTGTTCAGTTTTGGGCAAAATCCATCATTTTCAAGAGATGGGAATTTAATTCTATTCTATTCTATTCTATTCTATTCTATTCTATTCTATTCTATTCTATTCTATTCTATTCTATTCTATATATTTTTTTTCAAAAGAATTGGAGTTTTGAAAGTTTGGGGAATAGGAGCCAAGGGGGAATGACAAGTTGTGGTGTGGAGCTGATCCTGCTACTCCAAGTTTTTGGCTCACTCCATGAATCCAACCCTAAACTGCATCTTGAGGCTCCTCCAAAAGAGAAAAGCACCAATTTGCTTCGAGCTGAATGGGACCTGAAGGGCTTTTCCCTCTTCTTTTAATTAAAAGGGATTTTCATTTAATGTAAAATAAAGCCAAATAGAGAAGCTCTCCCATGGAGAGCAAGAAAAAATAAAGGAATAAATTACAAAAGCTGGGACCAGATAGGAAATGTTCATTTGGGAGAACATTTTGATGAAGAGAATGGGACCGTTCTTGTTTCCAGCCAGACTGAGCAGACGGAGGGAAAAGTAAAGAGGAGAAACAAACGTTCCAGTGAATTTTCCAGGGTGAGGGAGAGTCCGGGAGACCAGGAGAGGAGGTTGGGAGCCAGGAGGGTGCTGATATCCTCTCCTAAAATCCCTGTGGCCTCCTGGGCTGGCCAGGGATTCCGAGGGGTTTGGCTGTGGCTGTTTCATCCACACAAATCCCACCCTGCTCAGCCGTGCTGACCCAAGGGAGGGGACAGTTTGGGTGCCATCACTGGCACTCCCAGGCTGGAAATGCTCCGGAGCAGGCTGGGGTGCAGGATGGAATTTGGAATTTGGTCAGGGGCTCTGCCATTTGTGGAGGAGCAAGCTGGGATCTCCTCCAACAAATCCCAGAGCTCAACCAGCCTCCCAACCTCTCTCCTCTTGGAAAAGCCACCCAGTGGCTGATGTCCCAGCCCCCTTGGGTGCCAGCAGGGCTCACACTGCCGGCTCGTGGCTTTCCTCTCCCAAAGAGTCCCTGGGAATCTCCTTGTGATGGTCCCATCCCGTCTTCAGTTTCTTCCCCTCCTGTCTTTATTTCCATCTATCCAAGGCTCAAACACAGACCTGGTGCTGCTGCCGTGGCTGGGAGACTTCTGGGGCTGGGAGGGTGACAGCACGGAGGTGACAGCACGGGGGTGACAGCACAGGAGTGACAGGAACATCCTGCTGGAAACCCTTTAATAAGCTGGGCTTGGGGTCTGGAAGACAGGAGGGGTTTGTTCTGCAGTGTTTTCAACCCTCAGACCCAGCACAGCCCTGCCCCAGCACCACCAGCACTGAGCACAGGATCCTTCCCAGCTTCTGCCCTTCTCTCTTTCCCAGGAAAGCTGCCTGGAGCATTTCTGCGTCCCAGCATTTCTGTACCCCAGCATTTCTGTACCCCAGCATTTCTGTATCCCAGCATTTCTGCATCCCAGCATTTCTGCATCCCAGCATTTCTGTATCCCAGCATTTCTGCGTCCCAGCATTTCTGTACCCCAGCATTTCTGCCCTTCCCAGCATTTCTGTGTCCCAGCATTTCTGTGTCCCAGCACTTCTGTATCCCAGCATTTCTGTATCCCAGCACTTCTGTATCCCAGCATTTCTGCGTCCCAGCATTTCTGCGTCCTCGTTACCATCGAGTTTCTCCTCCTGGAGTAAAGATCAGCTCAGAGGGACGCTGCCAGTTCGGGTCACAGCAGGGACCAGCCTCTGTGTTGGGGTGCAGCCATCCCTTCCTGAGCTCAGCTGCTCCCAGCAGAGCCACCTCCCAGCACGGATGTCACCCTGCCTTGAGACGTGGTGGCTTCCAGAAGTGAGGAGGCAAATTAACTCAGCACGAGGCAAGCCCAGAGTGAGGAGATGACTCCTGAGCCAGGATTTTCTTCCCGCTGAAACAAGAGGAGCAGCTCTGGATGCCTCCCTATCCTTGGGATCACTCTCCAGGCTTGTGCTGCTGGCTGCTGTCGTGGGAAGGACAGCGGATTGGGGTGACCCAACGCAGCCCTTTCCTCATCCAGGGACTCCCTGCACTTCCCACAAGCCAGAGAATACCTGCACCCAGATTTTGCACTTTCTGACCCGAGCTCTTCCCAGATTTCCATCTGTGTTTCCGAAATGGAAGCACAAATGATCTGGGGCACATTAATCCTGCCCCCAGAGTTTATGGAACAAATTCAGAGGGAAAGAGTCCTTAAAAACACAGAGCTAGAGAGAAGAGGACAGGGAATGCAGTCCAGGAGGTGACAAACTCGTCTCTGGATGAAGGAAATGCCGGAGACTTCTCCTCTCCACGCTCCAGCGAGGAGTCTGCTCCAGTGCCTGGTGGGAAACCCTTAATGAGGACAGGGATTAATGGCAGAGTGGAAAGTGCACGAGGAGCTCACTGAAGAGGAGCTGGCAGCTTGGAGAGCTGCCCACGGGGGTGTGTGGCTTGCAGGAGATCCATCCCAAGGACAGCCGAGTAATTTGGGTGCTGACCTCAGCTCCAGTGTTGGAAATGCAGGAGTGACAGCACAGCCAAGCACATGCTGCGGGAGAAGGCACGGAAAATTGGTTGAATTCCTCGTGGGATTTACCTGCAATGCTCCTGGGCTTCTCCTGAGGGCAAATCCAAGCAGGGGAGGGGCAGGAGAGGTCTGTGCTGCTGCTGTAGGGAGCAGAGCACCCGTTTGATGAGCCAATGGATTCCTTGGGAAAAGGAGGTAAGGAATATGTCAGGGACGGAGAAGAGCTCCCGAGGTTAAAGGACTGTCTGTGCAGAGGAAAACTCAGCACAAATTAGGCAGTAATAGTTCAAATTAGGAGCTGTGAAGGAGGTTTAGGAATCAAGGAGAAAACAACCTACGCAGTTTTAAGCCAGAGTCTGGTACTTTAATGCAGGAGATGAAGGTGTTGCTTCCAACAGCAGGGACCTGGATTGATCCACGGGATTGTGTTGAAGAGCTGGATGGAACTGAGCCCCTGAGGGAGTCTCAGAGGCATCGAGCTGCTCTGCAGTTCAGGTTTGTGCCTGGAACTCCAGTGGCAGCTCTCTGGTCACTTGTCCTGGTCCCCAGCCTGGCCTGTCACCATGGGGTGCATCGCCACGATCACCTCCCAGCCATGGAGAGGGAAGCACATCCTGCTCCTGGCATGCTCCCAGCCGGACCCCCCCGCAACATGTCAGGATCAGGGATGTGAATAAAACACCTCCTTGTAAAAAACCTCCATTTTCCATTTGCTGAGGGGTTTGGTTGTGGCTGAGCCCAACCTCGGAGCTGTCACCAGCTTCCCTCTCGGACGCTCCCAAACTCCGCCAGGACAGTGGGAAACACGGAGCAGATCAAGGCTGAGGGACCCCACGAAGGCAAGGAAACAAAGCAAGGAGAGGGAGAAGGCTCCTGCCTCCAGCCCCAAACTCCTCCTCCTCCGTTTGCTTGGGTTTCTGTTCCTGCTGAGGAATTCCTCCTCGTGCTCCCGTGCTCTGCCTTCTCAGGGAAAACAAACCTCCACGTCCCGCTGGCCTCTCGGTGCTGTGCAAAACATAAACAAGGAAAGCTTTTGATGTCGGGGAATGGGTTTTTGATGTCGGGGGTGTCGGGGAATTTAGGAGCTCGGCAGCCCCGTTTGCACAGCTTTGAAGGGGAGGATTTGCTGAGGTGGGTGGGCAGAGGATGCCCCTGGTAGGAGAGAGGAGCCGAGCTCGCTGTGCAAACAGGAGCCTGAGGGGATGGGAGAAATGAGAGGAAAGAGGACTCAGTGTTGGCTTTTGTTGACACCCAGAGCTGGGGGAGCAAGGAAAAGCTGGGAGGCCAGCAGGGATTTCACGGGGGAAAAGGGATTTTTGTGGGTGTGGGGAGGTGCCTCTGCCAGTTTCCTCCACCCCAGGAATTTCACAGGGAGAAAAGGGCTTGTTCTGGATGTGGGGAGATGCCTCTGCCAGCTTCCTCCACCCTCCAAGGCAGTCGTGATCACTCAAACTCTCTCCAGACCCTCCTGGTGTCACTCCTGGTCAGGACGGACAGGAGCTGGAGCGAGGTTCCTGCACACATGGAGCACAGGGATTGGGAAGAGTGGGCTCACACTGGGATACATCTGGAGGCCCCTCAGCGAGGGGTGAGGGAGAGGAAGCAGAAGGGAAGCACAGGAGCCCTCCCAGCTCCCAGCCGCCCACTTGGCTTTGGGTCCCCTCTCCCGCGCTGTGGAGAGGAATCTCCATCAGTTTCCACCCTGCTGGGAGTGCTGCCTCTCCCCAGGGCTGTGGGAATTCCCAAGAGGGTCCCTCGCGGGTCCCTCCCACCCCTGTCCGTGGGCAGTAACAGGTCTGTGACTGCGGGAGCTGCTTACGAGGAGGGTCTGGGGGAGCTGTGCGCGTCCTAAAGCGGCACCCCAGGAAGCGATGAGCCTGTGCTGAGGTCAGGAATGCCCTGCCGGCTGGTTCTGTCATCCTGGGGAAGCCCAAATGTGTTAGAACAGGCTAAAAAAAAAAGCCATTTCCACCCAGGTGAGCAGCCACGAGGCCGAAGGGAGCAGAGCAGAGGAGGCGCAGGTCCAGCAGCTGCCGCTCGGCTCCGCTTCCCGTGGCTGGACACAGCATTCCCTCTTCATCCTGTTTTCCAGCTCCTGAGGCTGTCACTCAGCGTTTGACACCCCTGCACATCCTCCAGCACAGAAACTGCTGAGAGGAGCCAGCCCGGGGCTGGAGCTGCAGCCAGGACTGAGCTGGGTGTGCTTGGTTTAGGTCTCAAACACTTCGAAAAGCAGAACTTTGGCTGCCCCCTAAGCGGGGGCTGAAGGGAGGGGTGGGGGTTAATCCTCCTGGGGGGAGCAGGATCCCATCCCCAGCTCCATCCTTCACTCTGCTCTGGGGTCTGCCGGGAAAGAAGAGGTGTGAGCACGGAGAAACCTTCGGAGGGGAGGCCAACACAGACCTTGAGGGCATCTGAGGGAGGTCCCACAGCTGGTGGCCACAGGTGGGTCCCCACAGCCTCCTTTGAAGCTGCCCCACTTCGTTTGAGCTGCCAAGTTTTCACTAAGAGTTGGGATTTCAACCCAAATCTAATGCCGGGCTGGGGAGCTCTGCCTGGCTGCTCCTCTTTTTGATCCGTGTTGTTTATATCCATGGATGTGTCCCTCAGGAAAGCCTGAGGCAGGGGGGGACCCCGGCAGCCCCTCAGCCTCCCCTCTCCACGGGCTGCACGAGCTCTCTCCAGAAGCTTTGCTGGAGGTTCTGGGAGCTCAGCTTTCCTGGGAAGGTCCAGCTCGGGCTGAGCCAATTCTCGTTGTGCTTTTGTTTTCATCCCGGTGGGTTTGGACTGAGTCCTAAAGAGCTGGGAGGGTGGGGGGGAGATTTATGCCTTTTTTTTTCCTCTATTTTTTTGATTTCTCCCCAGGATGCTGCCTCCCATCCCCCTGCATTTGCTGGAGTTTCGTAACCGTGAAAAATGAGGAGATAAAACCACTCCTAACTCTGGAGCTGGAGCAAGGATTTGGTGCTGTCGAGTGGCTCCGAAGGTGACCACCATCACCACCACGATGATGACCACAAGGGTCACCAGTGTCCCACAGACTGACCCAGCAGCAAACTTAGCACTGGGACCTCCTGCAGGAGAGATCTGGATAAATCCAGGCCTCATCTCATCCTTCAAACAGTGTTTTTCTTGGACACTGACGGCTGGAGAAGAGCTCTTGGTGTAGGATAAATCGTTTTTGGCGTGTATAAAAGCCTGGGCAGTGGCCCAGGGAGCTCCTGGGTGGTGTGAATCTGCTGCTGGCCTTCAGGGTGGGAAAGACTTGTGAAGTTTTTGTGGTTTTTGGAGCAGGTTTGTTTGGGTTTTTAAACTTTCCTTAACTGATTTAAGGCCGCTTGGGGATAATTTTGTTAACTGGGTTTCTCTGGGGGGCTGCTGGGGGGTATTTGCTGCTGCAATGCTCCTGCCTGTGGGAAGAGCTGCTGAAAAAGCTGGGGGAGGTTGTTCCTCGGGGCTGGGGTGTGCTGGAGCCCAGGGATGGAGGATGTGGGAGATGATCCAGCTGTGTCCCACCAGGTGAGGAGCGGGTCTGGACCCACTGCTGTGGGGGAAGAGCGGCAGATCTGGAGAATTCCATGGGGATCAGGTTGAACAAACTCCTGGTTCAGATCAGCTGCAGCTGGGGGGTGGTGGAGACCTGCCCTGGAGCCTGAGATCTGCCCTGCCACGCTGGGCTGGCTCTGCTCTCCCTGGAGGGCTGTGGAGAGTGGAAGGGCTCAGCTTCAAAACTCCGTTTCAGCTGAAGAATCAGTGCCAAGGGCAGGGTTCAGCCCTGCAGCTCCTTCTGAAGCCTGAAACCACCCGAGGGCAGGGGCACAGTGAGGCTCGGCCCCCACAGAGGACCCAAATCCGCGGGGGAGAGGGGAACTCTCAGCATTTCACGTGCCTGGTGCTGTCCGAGCGTGGCCAGGGGCTGGACAGCAGCTCAGGGCCTTCTCTGGGGTCTTTGCCTGCAGGAAAACCCTAAAAGTGATTGGAGATCACAGCCACATTATGCAAACTGCAATTTGCATAATCATCATGCAAATTGCGATGGATAACCAGCTTTAACCAGACTCGAGTTGCTTTCAAGTGCCTCTTTCTCAGCTGCTACTTCAATCACTTAAAGGACAGGAAAAAAGAACCAAAAGTTCCAGCTTTCTTCTCTTGGTTAAGCACAGTCAGCGGGCCAGGAAGGGACAGGAGGTGACAAGTGCAGTCCCCGAGTGGCCTGGAGGGGTCACTGGTGGCTTTCACATCCAGGAGACCCCGAAGGGACTGTCCAGAGCTGAAAGCCCTCGGGACTGGAGGAGCCCAGTGTGTGCTCTGCTCTATGCCAGGATTCCTGAGACCTCTGGAAAGTCTCCAGGTCTCCATCCGGCAGTACTTTGTGGGATTGTGGGGACAGAGAAAATGATGGGATGTTCAGGTGATTTACTGGGAGCTGAGCTGCTCCTCTTGCATCTGAGGGGCTGAGAATTCTGTCTCTTGCTAGAAAAGGTATCAGATATTAAATATAACTGCGTGGAGCAAAATGAAACAGAAATCTTGCTCTTGTTGTCCCTTCCTTCCTGATGTGGAGGGATCATTCCTGGAGGATCCCATCCCTCCTGTGAGGGAGCTGGACCAGGATCTGTTCATCCCCCGGCAGGCACGGGCACAACTGTCGCACATTTCCAGCTCCTCCAACCCCGCCCTCCCTGTGCGCGGTGCTTTGAGCGCAGCGATGGCTCAGTGCCTGTGCCGGCAGCTCCTTCCCGGGGAGCCGGGAGCTGTTCATCCATGGCTGGCCCTCGCTGCTGGAGCGCCGTGATCCCACGTCCACCCTGCATCCACCCCACATCCATCCCATATCCCACATCCACCCCACATCCATCCCACATCCATCCCATATCCCACATCCATCCCACATCCATCCCATATCCCACATCCACCCCACATCCATCCCACATCCATCCCACATCCACCTCACATCCACCTCACATCCACCCCACATCCATCTCACATCCACCCCACATCGATCACGGGATGCTGCTGCCACTGCCACGCTTCCCTTTCCCGCATCCCCGCAGCCGCCCTGCACCCCTCACCATTCCCATTCCATTCCCTCCTGCCAGCCCTGCCTTTCCTTCCCCTGCTGGCCCATCCCGGATCCCTGCCTGGGATGTCCTGCTGGGGCTGGGGCTGCTCCCCTGCCCTCAAAGCCTCGGGAGCATCAACCCTTGGAGCTTTTCCTTCTGCTCTCCACAAGGAAATTCCCGGTCACGGTCCTCCCAGAGCTCTGCCTGCGCTGGGTCCCTGCTCTGCTTGGCGGGTTTTGGTGATCTGCAGATCCTGCAAAACCACCCAAAATCTCAGCTCTTCTCCCTCCGCAGCCCCTGGGAGCCCTGGGGCAATTCCTAACGAAGCCGCTTCTCTTATCTGCAGCGTGATTAAAGGATATCACTGGATGTCCCCGAGGAAAACAGATTAGGGAGGGCATAGGGTGACCCAGATAAGGACTTTTATCAAGAAGAGAGGCATTGGAACATGAGGGGTGACATGAAGATGTCACCTCATTAGTGACAACTGCCCAGGGCTCGGTGCAAACCGCCCTGGGTGTGTTTCACCATCTCCCAACCCAGCTGAAGGAGTGGCTCAGGTTCCTGCCAAATCCCTGGCCCCATGGCAGGGAAATGGGGTCCAGAAGAGTTGTGGGGTCGCCCGAGGGCAGGGCTGGAGCTGCAGTGGTGGAGGAATCGTCCCACGGGTCTCAGCCTGGGGGATTTCTCGGACAAGAGCGATGGGCACACACCTGAGCAGGGCAGGGGTGGGGAGGGGAATTTCACTGTGTTTAAATGAGGACTGAGGCATGGCACGGGCTGTAGTTCCCTGTCTGGCCTTGAGAAGCGGCTGAATGTCCCTCGGGTTAAAAGGCAGGGCTAAAACCCCTCCTGTGGCACCAAACTGGGGGGGATGGTGGCGAGGGGTAAAACCTCTGAGGGTGTGTGGAGCGCACACGCACCTGCAGGAGCGCGGGGGTCTGAAATGGCACAGAACGGGTAAAATCCTGCTGAAACGCTCGAGGTTTTCACGGCAGGCAGGAGGAATTGCTGAACCATCTGTCTGTGAGCTTCAGGGAGATGATTCAGGGTAGAAAAAGGGGCGACTTTGGGAACACTTTGTGTCTTGAGGAACAAACCAGCCCCCAAGAGAACGGAGATGAGGGATGACTTCATCGTGCGGCGCTGGCACACGGCGCAGCCCAAAACCTCGTCCCCGCCGGGAGAGGAACATCAAAAATAAAACAACAAAAAGAAAACTCCTGATTTCCCTAAGTAGGAGCAAATATAATTTGATTCCAGCCCTTTCCTGTTGCTGCTGCCAGCATGGCAGGACACAGCAGTGAGCAGTGTCTGACACTCCAAGTGTGCTGAAACTGGGCGCTTTTTTTTTCTTGTTTTCCTGCCTCAGTAGTGCACAGGTGTGGGGAGGAGGGAGAAAACAGAGAAATAAATGTATTGGCCAACGCTAAAAAAAGGAATGTGCTACCTAAAAATACAGGTAGCAGCAGTCGGGAGAAATCAAAGAAACTAATGGACTATGAATGACCAGAAGGGTCAAAGACAATAAGAAAGCACTTAGAGAGAGCAGGGGATTTATTTCTGTGGCAGAAACGGCTCTGTTGTGAGAGCCAGATGGCGAAATTGTAAAACAGCAGAGTGGGAAAGGTAGGGATGCTCCACAGATATTCCAAATCCAGAGGAAAGTGTGCAGGAGGTTTTATTTGCTGCAGTTCCCAGTGCAGGAGGGGCTGGAGGGCATCCAGGGATTGTCAGCCTCAGCTTGCAGCCATCAAATTGTTCCCCAAATTCTTCTTCCAGCTTCTCCAAGCTACTTCCACCCACATCTTTAAAAACTGGGAGATTCCCAGGGGGCTGAGGGATCCCAGCAACTCTTAGGGAAGTAATTGGGTCATGCTGAGGCAAAGGGTGGGAAAATCCATTCGGGATTTAACTGGTGAAGGAGCTGGCACTGGGAACACCTCTGTGAGCCACTGAGGGGCAGCTTGGGTGGATTTAAGGTTTCTCCAAGACTTTTGGCTTGGCCCTCTGTGGTCTCTTGTCTCCCTCAGGAGTACTGTGGGAAATTAAAAGGGTCCAGAATAACAGAGAGATCAATGAATGTTCCCATCAGGATCTCCCACGGATTCTTCCCTTGGTTCAGTGCCCGCTGAGGGACGGGGACAATCAGGGTGAAGTGCAAGAATCACAGTTAAAAGGGGGGAAATGGAGCAGGGACATCGCCAGTGGCAGCAGTGGGGTGAAATGATCCCACTGTTCCATCAGGGCCGCACAAAGGGTGCTCCAGGCTGCTGGGAAGCAGGAAAATCCAGGGTTTTTTGTATGTACGTGCACAGGGCAAAGGATCAGCCTTTAAAACAGTGACTCTGAGTCAGCAGGGATCTCTGCCTCCAGCAAGAGGGGGATCTCAGGGGTCCTGGGTGATGCCTTTCCCACTGGTCGGAGTCCAGGACGAGCCCATCCCTACTGCAATCAGCATTATCCCTAAAATCCATCATCGTTGATGTGGGAGTGGCTCGTTATCCAGCAGCTCAAGGAGCTGTTAAAGGTCAGGCCTGGAGCACGGTGTGGAAAGCAGGAGCTGAGATGTGTCCGTGCGGGACTCAGGGCGTTTTTGGGGTTGTTTCCACAGGAAGCTCCTCGGGGACGGCTCCATCAGCATCCTGCAGCTCCCTTTGGAGAACGCTTCATCCCAGAGGGTGGAATCATGGAAAGGAGCTGTTCCTCCTGGATCCCCCATCCCTGATCCCAGCCGGGATCCAGCGGGGCTGGCTGGGGTGGTTACATGCATTATTCTTTTTTAAGCTGAAAATAACCAAATAACACTCTGAGCTCCTTGCTCCCACACTGGAATCACAACCACCCATGAATAATTTATTTTCAAATAATTAATTATTCAGCTTATTTCTTCATTAGCTGAAGAACCTGAACGTAATTAGCTGCTTACCTCCACGAAAAGAACTAACTTTTTCTGACACAAGTAAATAAAATATGAGCAGATTTTCACCCCCAAAAAAACCCCAAACAACTCAGCCACTGGTGACCCTTTAGAGAGGGGTCCCTGAGGATCTTCCTGGGTGCTCCCATGCTGCTGCTTATCCGTGGAGGTGAAATTGGATCATGGTCCCTCAGTGTTCCCCTGGAGAGAATCCCTAAAAATCTGATCTGAGCCAGCTGGGATGGGGTTGGAGATCACTGGTGGAACTTTCCCAGCCCGGTATCCAGAGCTGCCACCTCTCCCGGGGAATGGGGAGAATGCTGCCTTCCCATCTCCTTAAAATATTGTGGATCCTTTTAACATTTATCCTTCGAGGTGAGACTTGCCCCGTGCCGTGGGCTGTGGATCAAACCCTGCTGGGATCCTGATCCTGCATTCCCGGAGGTGTTGGCAGAGATGGACACCAGGAAAGCTGTCCCTGTCCCTTTAGCTGGCATTCCTTATCCCACCAGGGCTCAGCAGGGTGGCTTTGGGGGGAAAACTGGACCTTTCCTTGCCTTGTCCTGCTTGTTCCCCTCTCATTCCTGTGCCTGTGGATGGGAATCTCCTGGGAAAAGCTCCGGTTTTGCATGCAGCTGTTTGGTTTTGCTGGTGGCTTGTGGCTGGCAACGGTGACATCCCAGCCAGGGCCTCCTGGAGTGGGTCTGGGGGGTTTTCCTGCCTTGCTGTGTCTTCTGCAGCCACCTCAACCCTGTCTGGTCGTGCTGTCATTGAAGGGGCAGTGACTTCTCCTCCACACCACCCTGAGTGTCTCTGATGGAGTCTGGGAACTCCTGGCACTCCGGGCTCTCTTATCCGTGGCCTTGCTCCTGCTTTGCTCCTCCATTCAATATCCACCCAGGCTCTGGGATCAATCCCTGTCTCCCCTTTGTTCTGCTGTCTCTCACAGCCACAGGAGGGTCGGATTGAGCAACAGATCCCGATTGCTTGGAGCATCCATCTGCCTTCCCTCTCCTCCAATTGCTCCAAAGATGCCTCAAGATTTCAGCTTTTATATTTCTCAGATCCTGTGCTGCATTAGTGCATAACTCAGAACTCCCTATGGAGTGTTTGTTAACTCTTCACAAAACACTTGGAGTTAACTCTTCACTTCACAAACACTTGGAGTGTTTGTTAACTCTTCACATTTTGGGCAGACGAAACAATCCTCCTAGGCCTGAGATCCAAGGACACCCTCTGCCTCAGGCCCCGAAAAGTATCAACCAAAGTGAATCGGGGTGGGGGAGCGGACTGGGGGTAAATGACTTCATTACCTGAAGCTGTAATTGGAGGATTAAGCCCTGATGTGCAAACAGACCAAACTTACATCTGTCTGAAAAACTCGTGACCATCGTCCATTTTGGGTGCAGCCCCTCGGGGAGGCTTCATGTACCTGAAGGCCCTTCATGAAATAGATCCACTTTCATCCTTTTAACTTCGTCTGGCCCCTGTTTCTAGGTAAGCCCGAAAAAGGCATCACCAAGAGTTCCTTCCCAAGGCCTTGTGATCCCCGTGCAGCTTTTGAGATCAGACCTGGCAGGGAAGGAGCTGGAGATGTCAGGGATGCTTTCCTGGGGCTGTGAGCGCTGATTTCACATCTGTGAGCACATCCAGGGGGAGCTGAGCCAGGGGAAGCTCCAGCCCACGGAGGGGTCAAGGAGGGGGACAGGCGCCTGGATGTGCCTTTTGCTCCCGTGGGAGAAGGAACTTGGGGCAGGGCCGGAGCTGGGACAAGCTTGGCGGTTGTCTGGCCAATAATTCCTCCTCTTCAGAGAAGGTTTGGAATACTCAGCATTCCATGGGCTCCGTGGCAGCCCCAGGCTGGCCCAGCAGGGCAGCTGCAGGAATCACCCCAGACACAGGGATCTGTGGATTTTGTGGCCGCAGTGGCTGCTGCAGCTCAGCCTGGGCAGTGCAGGAAGCCCTGGGATGGGCTCTGGGTCCCTGTGTGAATCCCAGAATGGTTTGGGTTGGAAGGGACCTTAAAGCCCATGGAATTCCCACCCTGCCATGGGCAGGGACACCTTCCACTGACCCAGGTTGCTAAAAGCCCCATCCAGTCTGGCCTTGGACACTCTCAGGGATGGGGCAGCCACAGCTTCTCTGAACAAACGGTTCCATCAGGATTTCAGCCCACTCCAGTGATCCTGAAGCTCCCAGCACTATTTTGGCAGAAATTCCTGTCCCAAACCTCCCAGCCCTGCTTCCCTCTCCCCCTGCACATCATGGCAGCTCCTCTTTTTCTCCTGCTTTCCTGTTTGCCATGCAGTTTTGCTTGAGCTGGCTCTGTCAGCTCCACGCTTTCCTGCCTTTCTGCTGAGCTTGGTTGGAGCTGTGCAGGCTTTATCCCACTCCTTTTTTGATTTATTCCCATTCTTCTGCCTTGTAGCAGAGCCAGGAGTGCCTCGGAGCTGGTGTTGCTCAGCTCTGCAGCTGCGTGCTCTGTACACCCTGTACCTTCCTGCGTGTTCACGCTGAGTTTTCTGTGCCCTAAATATTTTCTGGGGAGATATTCCCAGCTGTTCCCCTTCGTCTGATGCCCACACCTTTTGCACAGCGTCTCCTGGAGGCTGCGGGTGGTTTTTCCATGCCCAGAGTTCCGATCCTCTGGCTGTATCTTTGTTTTTATCGCCCACTTTGGCAGGTTGTAATGACTGCTTTTATCTGCCCTCCTGGCAGTCTGGATCTTCGGGCAGCTTTTGCAAATGCTGACTTCTCTTCCCTCAGTGATCTCCCTGCCTGAAATTCCAGCTGCTGGAGATGAGGCTGTGTGCTCAAGGATATGCATCTCAAAATTGCCTCCCTGGTCAGCTTTAATGGCTCTCCTCGCTGCTCGGCTCTTCCCGGGCTCTTCCCATGGAAAACTTGGCGGTGCCTGCTGTACCTGAGAACCTGGGGAGGAGGCCAGAGCTTTTGGGACCAGGGAAGGAGGAGGCAGAGGTGGGGAATGCTGGAGCAGATCCTGTTTGGAGCTGTCTGCGATGCAAACAGATCCTGAAGCAGCAGCAGGATCACTTAGGGAGATGTTGAAGTCATTATTTGACCACATTGATGCAGCCACATCCTCACTGCCCGTGGGAGGAGCTGCTCCCAGGCCTGGGGAGGGATCAGGGCTGCTCCAGGATGGATGGGGCATCCCTGGAGAGATGCCACTGCAGCACCAGTGGAAGTCCCTCATCCCATCCCATCCCATCCCATCCCATCCCATCCCATCCCATCCCATCCCAGGGCTGGCACTGCTCTCCCACCATCCCCTTCCCTCCCTCCAGCCCTTCACGGGACTGCGAGCACCAGACCCCGAATGCCCACGCCAGGGTGATCCAGAGGGTGTTTGCATTGCCAAGGGACATCTTGGACTTTTCTCCTCCCAGCTGGCTGGGAATTCCCGTGGAATTTCATGGGAATTCCCGTGGCATCACCTGATTTGAAGTCCTAAACGGGCTTGGTCTCGCCCTGTGCCTGAGGAAGATCAAGAGAATTTTGTTTTAGTGATCAAAAAGGAGGATCTCTACACAGAGCCAGAGGTCCTCTGGTGCTGCTGTGGCCATGGGGTGGTTCCCATCTGGAGATGTCCTGAGGAGATCTCTGTCTGGAAGTTTTCCCTCTTTCCTGCCTCGCTGTCAGTGCCTCCCTGTCCCTCTGTCCCTCCGTCCCAGCCCTCCAGCTCCTCTCCAGGTGCATGGGGAGAGCTGATCCCACAGACAAAAGGGGACGAGGTAAATCCACAATCCAATCGTGGCGCGATCTCCCCTTGCTAAGCCCTTGTAATGTTGTTTGCTCGCTTTCAATTAGCCCCGTGTTGGAATCTGCTGCGAGGCCTCATCCTCGACGAGATCAGATTAATGGGCTTGTGTCTCGTGTTTAAATACAGCCCCCACGTGTGCTGTGCTCCAAACCAATAACACTTTATCTTGATGGAATGGAAATAATTGCAGGCAGAAATGCTCTCCCTCGTGCCTGTTCCTCACCGTTCCGGGGAGCTGCTGGCTCCTCTCTCCTGTTTCCCTGCTTCGCCCTGGTTGAAATCCGTGCAAAAGCAGTGCTGGGATGTGCCCCAAGTTCTCCTTTCACGTTTTCCCTGCTCTCCTCACCTCACACCCCTCGTTCTGTGAGCCACAGAGGTTCTGAGGCTCTGTTTGAGGTCTATAACCAGCTTTCTGCTTCAGTACCTTTTCTGCGAGGCTCAGCCCCGACTCGATGCAATTTGCTCAAAACTTGGTGGCCTCTGTGACCTCCCATCCCTGCCAGCCTGTGCAGGGTCTCTGCTTCTTCCCAACACCTTCCCTCAGGTGGCTGCTCAGCCCATTACCTCACAAGCTCTTCTTTGGGAGCTTTTATTTTTAGTTTCCCTTCCTCCTGCTTGGGATTTCTTGCAGCTCCAACACCCTTTCACTTGATGCCGTTCCAGGTGTCCTGCACATTTGTGTCCCTGACCTCTCTCCAGCTGAATTCACTAAAAATTCCTTTTGTTTCTCGGTGTCCACTCTGCTTGAAATCAAGATCCACAGCTGCAGCCTTATTCTCTTTTGTTCCTTCCTCTAATCACGTGCGGATTTCGGTCGAAGGCTTCCATTCAGGGCTCACTTCTGCAATCAGCCCTTCTATAATATCTCCCTTTCTCACCAAAACAATCTAAATAATCATTGCCTCGTGGGTTCAGGTGGAATTTAGCTCTCACATCCAGCTGCTCTGTGGCTCCAAGGCTTTTTCCAGACTCCCTGTAGACCAGAGTCCTCAATTGGTTTCCACGAGGATTGAAGAATTTGCCTCCCCGAGGGGAGGTTTGGTGCACGAAGAGGTCACGGCTTGGTCTCCACATTCCCAGTGGTTCCTGTGAGGAGGATTTACCCAACCTGGGCGTTCAAACAACTTTCTCCTTCCTCTCACCACTTTGGGTTGCCCAGTGGGTGTTTGGAGAAGACCCAGAGCAACCTTGAGCGGCCGGCGGGGCTGGTCCTGGGGCTTTGTCCTGAGCTGAGCTACCCCAAACAGAAAGGTTTGGGTTGGAAGGGACCTTAAAGCTCATCTTGTTCCACCCCCCTGCCATGAGGCACCTTCCCCTGGATCCCAGCTCCCCATCCATCGCCGCCTGATGGTGACAGAGCTGAGCCTGCCCTCGGGGAGGAATGAAATGTTGGTTCCTCAGCTTCCAGGGCTGTTTCTGTCAGGGGCAGGAGATCCTGGAATTTGCCAGAGCTGTTTAATCCCACGGAGGTGCCTCAGGTGCTGGAGGTGGCCGGGCTGGACTCTGCACGTGGAGGCTCCGCTCTGCTGGCTCTGAGGACACTTGATGATCTCCTGACATTGATTTTCTCTCCCCCCCTGCCCGAGGAAGCCCTGGGATGATGGAATGCATGTCTTTGGGAACTCACCCAGCAGGCTCTCCCTCACCGTTGGCTGGCCGGGTCAATTTAACCTCCTGGGTCACTGTGACACACCAGAGAAATGGCCAAAAGAGCAAAATCGAGCTGGGAAGGTTGTCAAGAAGACCAGGAAGGAAATCTCCTTGTGCTCAGCTTTTGGGCCCTTTGGAGATAAAGCTCAATTTCCAGCAGCTCAGGGCACAATTTAATTTTCTGGTTGGCTTTCCTTGCAGTCCACCTGACTGCTCTTTCCCCCCTTGCTGCTCCGTGCCCAAGCCACCCACGTCCTCACTCCAGCTGCCATCCCAGGCCCTTGGAGGATCAGACCTGAGCCTGATAAGCATTCCACTATCCCACTGTCCACTATTCCAGCTGGGACTGAGCCACCGGAGCCACCAGAGCCAGGATGGGATGTGACGGGGTGGCAGGTGCAAAGGAGGGGCGAGGAAATCAAGGCAAATAGGAGCTGACTGCCCAATAATTGTGGACAACCAGGCTTTTCAGCAGGGCCATAAATCAATGGCAGATGGAGTCATGCTGGGTGGTGCTTATTGATTTCTTCTTTTTTTTTATGCTTTTTATTGGTTCTTCTTCCCCCCCGTTTGCTGCCCGCTGGAGTGGAAAGGCTCTGGAAGCAGCTCTGGGGGGTTTGTCTCTGCCTGGCAGCTCGCCCACATCTGTCCTGTCCTGTCCTGTCCTGTCCTGTCCTGTCCTGTCCTCTCCTGTCCTCTCCTGTCCTGTCCTGTCCTGTCCTGTCCTCTC
>VZTF01001471.1:225867-238505 GCA_013397755.1 Cnemophilus loriae
TTTTTTGGGGGGGTTGTGGTTTTTTTTTAAAGGGTTTTAGTGGGTTTTTCTTTTTGAGAGGGAGTATTTTTAGTGCAGAGGGAAGAGAGCAGTGCTGGTTCTCTGGCTGCTCGGGAGCAGCTGGTGCACGAGCTTCTCACGCTGTGCTCCCTGGAAGAACACCTCTGTGTGGAGTCACCCCGCTGTCCTGCGCTCTCCATCCTCCTCCTCAGCCCAGACTTTCCTCCTCCTCCTCCTCCTCCTCAGCCCAGACCCTCCCTGGCTCTCCACCCCCACCCTCAGCTCCTGGCACAGCTCTCAGCAGGGAGAGGTGGAGGATGGCACCTTGTCCAGGTGGCACTGGCGTGCAGTGGGTGTGTCGCCGCCCTCGCCTGGCTCGGTCTGTCCCCTCCCTGCGCCCAGGAATTCCATGGGACGTGTTTGCACCAGGACACCCCACCAATCGCTCAGGGCATCACCTCGAAAACTCCTCGCTCGCTCCCCAAAACCCCGGGAGCAGAGGGAATCCCTCCAGGGCAGCATTCCCAGCTCCATACCCACATTTAATTAGAGACCCCCACACTCCTGCAAGGAGTGACTCGCAGGGGGTCCCCGGAGTTCACCTGGAACGTGGAATTACCGGAATTCAGAGGGATGGAACGGCTGCTGTGACCTGCGGGTAATTAACGATCGCCGGCGTAATTAGCAGCAACAATTGGAGCGTTCCCCATGGAGCCTGGGCGTGGCCTGGGGGACGTTGTGTCGTGGACGGGACAGGTGCGCAGGGCTTGTGGGGTGGCCGAGTGAGAGCTCCCACCTGCTTTTTTTCCAGCCTTCTGCATGGAAATGTGGGGAAAAGGAGGAAAAGGGGCTTTTTGGGGTGGCTGCACCTGCGGGTTGTGTTTGCTGGGATCTGCCCAGCCCAGCCAAAACGTTCCCTTCCACCTCCAGCTCTTCCACCCCGGCAGTCAAACATTCAGTAGAATATTTAAGTGTAATTAATTCATGTAATTTCAGCTTTTATACTCTAGTAAAATATTCATTTTCGGATAGCATAAAGGTTGAGACTACATCCATCAAGAATTAAGAGGGGGAAAAAAAAGAGGATAAAGCCTGAAATAAAGCGTTTCCTCCCCTGTACGACTCTGAGTATCAGAGGTGAAACGAGGGATTGGGAGGACAATCCACAGGGGAGGGAGGACCCTTGGGAAGCACCTGGGTGTTCCCAGCGCCAGGAGAGGATGGGAACTCACTGGAGAGCTCCTTTTCCTTGAGCGTGACCAGATCGTGGGAAGGGGGAGCCAGAACCAATCCAGCTTTTACGAAATAAAACAAGCTTCAAACAACATCCCGTGCAAACAGCCTCGAGGAGAGATTCCTCGTATTCCAAGCCCCCCCCAGGCTGGGAAATCCTCTGGCTGGATTTTGGGGTCTTTCTGCAGGAAGCAGAGTTGCTCCAGTGGCAGAAGTTCCTCCTGTTCCCCAGGAGTCTGGGGCCAGCTCTGCTCGTGGAAGAGGGGTTTGGTCTCCTTCCCACGCAGCAGAGCCAGGGATGTTTGAGCCCGGGTTTCTCCCGCTCCCCAGGGGCTGGCTGCAGCCTGGGATAGAGGATGTCCAGGAAAAGGCCGCCCTGGATCTCTGCTGCCTTGCCTGGGACACGCCACTCCTTCTCTTCCCCACGTCCAGCGTGCCCAGTGCCGCACTGGGGGTTACTGGGGGCGCCTGGCCCACGGTCAGTGCAGGCTCTCAGGGGCTGGCCTGACCCACAGACCTGTCCTGGAGCTGCCTCAGTGACCGGTCCCAGCCTGGACACCGTTGTGGGTGAGCTGGGGACCAGGGCCACCCCCTGCCCCCGGTGACACCGTGCTCTGCTGGGAGATTTTCGTGGAGCAGCGTTCTCCAAGCTGCCTCGCAACCCAAAAACCACCTGGTGGAGAGCAGTGGGGAGGGAAGAGCGATGATTGCAGCCCTCAGGGCAGGGCAGGAGGTCTCTGGGCTGAACCTGGGACAGTGAATACCTCCAAGATGGGCTTAATGGATTGTTGGGGATTTGGGGCTGTGGAGTAGAATCAGAAGCCAAGCATTTGAGTGTTCTAATTACAGCCAGGCTCCTTTGAAGGAACAGAGAGGCCTCAGCCATCAATAACATCGCTGGAGGAGAAAATTGAAGGGATATCTGCCCAATTAAATAACCTACGGGGCTGGAATTGAGAATCAATGTGCCATGAACGATGAGGGATGGGCTGCTGGCGCCGAGCACTCCATCCACCTCCGCAGCCTCGGATCTCACCAAGGACAGGACGGGAATTCTGCCGCTGTGACTGTCCAGGCTTGGTGGGAGATGGCTGGAGAAGGGCTCAGCACTGCCCTGTGGGCTGGGACACTCCGGATCTTCCGAGCTCTGGGCTGCTCAGGTGGGACACGGGCACGGGCGGAGCAGGGGTGGATCTGTGTTCCCAGTGAGCACCCAGGAGCTGCCTCTGGGTGCTGAACTCCTGGTGGTTTTCTGGACATCTTCCTTCTCCCACTTTTGGGAGGCCCGGAGAAGTGGAAGGGAATTTGCTGTTTGAAGGGTTGGGCTTGTTGAAAATGAGAGGGGTGGCTCCAGGATGGGATGGGGTGGCTGCTGAGGACACGGGGCTGCAGCTGGAGAACATCGGATTTGCCATAAAAAGGTTGGGAATAGGAACAGGATTTTGGGGAAGAACTGTGGACCTGTTTTTTCCCTGCTTGAGGAAAACCAAGGGTTGATCCCTGGTGTGTGTGTGGGTTTTGCAGGACCCAAGGCAGAGCGGGCCCTCTGTCTCCGTGGAAGTGTTTTTCCATCGTTTGGGCATTTTTCCAGCTGGGATTAAGGGTAAGAAACCCCTGCTCCGTGTTTCTCCTTCCTCCTCCTCCTCCCACCTTGCCCAAGGTGAGCCCCACTGTGGCACAGGGGCCACGAAGCCGAGCCCACCCCGTGCTGGGACAGCGGGAGCGGGACACAGCCAAACCCTGCTCTGCCACTTTAATTTTTTATAAAGGAGAAATTAATTTCGTCTTTGCCTAAGTACCTGTCACGTTCAATTACTGAGGCTGATAGTGAAAATGACGAAGCAGCCGGGTCATTAGGCAAATTTTAATTAGAGACTCAGCTGCCCTTTACTAATAAGATGCTACAACTCTTTCCTGGTGTTCCCGCTCTCCATCCACGGGGTCTTTCCAAGCCTACCCAAGGATGTTGTTCCTCTTCTCAGCACCCTCGTGGGCTTCCCACATTGAGGAAGAGCTTGGGAGGAGATGAGGGAGGCAGGGGATGGTGGCCAGTGGCTCAGTGTCCTGGTGGAGGTCGGTGACAGTCCGGGGGTCTGGACTGGGACCGGTGATGTGTGATGTCCTCGCCAGGGTCACACGCTGGGATCGACGGCAGCCTCAGCAAGTTTGGAGGTGGCACCAGGCTGAGCAGAGCGTTCCACCCGCCTCAGGGGTGGGATGCCTTCCCCAGGGACCTGGACAAGCCCACAAAATGGGACCTCATGAGGTTCAGCAAAGCCAAGACAGGAGAAATCCAGGAGCATCCCTTCCCTGGGCCCTGGCCAGGAAGAGGGGGGAAAACAGGATGGAGGAGAAGACCAAGCTCTTTCTTCCTCTCCTGGCTGGTGACGGGATCAAATCTCCTCACGATGTCCCTGAGCCTCTGTGCCCTGCAGGGACCTGTTTTCATGTGGGCAATCTCACCAGGGATCCATCCATCGAGCTGCTGGTCCCAGTGCCAAAGAACCCACAGATGCCATCCTGACCTACTTCTATTTCTTTTCCCTGTCCGTGGGATGTGGCTGGAGATGGACAAGGAGCAAGGCAGGGATGCAGGAAGGGATTCTGTGCCTGGATCCTGCTTTTTTTTAAGCTTGGGGACAGAATCCCGTGGTCCAGCCCGAGTTATTTTCCGTGGTGCCTCCACCACGCTGATTTTATCATTCCCATCACTCACCCATCCCCACGGATCTCCACGCTGCTCGGGAACCCCCAGCAGGAGCAGCTTTATTGACAGGAAAGGCGTTTTTCTCCTCATGAAAACTTCCTGCAGGAAAGTGGTGCTTTCAATCAAACCCTGCTCGGGAGGGCGAAGGGAAGGGAAAATCCTGTCACGGAGCTTTTTTGGCGGAGCGAAAACATCCCTGTTTCCACACATCTGGAAGGGAAAGCTTCAATTTCGCACCTCGGAGTGATTATCACGCTGACATTTCTTTTATTCCATGTAATCAGGCAGCTCTAAATATCAGAGTTTCGCCACCAGAAGGAAACGTTTTGAGCGGCATTTCCCCACCTCTCCCACCTTCCCTTTTCCTTGCTTTTCCTCCATTTAGGTGTTTGGAAAGAGTGGAGTTTCTCTCTCGGGCACTCCAGATTTCGCTGCCTCTTTGCCCGGGGGGAATTTTCAGCCTCTTTGCCCCCCCAAAAAAGCCACAAAACCTCATCTTTTCCCTGATTCTTCCCACCTCTGCGCGCTCCACAGCTGGAATTTCTCCAGCCCTTCCCTCTTTGGATGCTCAGCCCAAGGCTCGGTGGTTTTGACCAGCAACCAGGGGAGAGGAGATTTGGAAAGAAGATTATGCAAAGAAGTAGTGGCCCTTTTTTCCCCCTCTTTCTCCTCATCTTGTGCAAATTACCCTATTATTCTGCTCCCTCAGGATGCCTGAGTGTCCTTATTTCTTCTTTTGAGCTAAAGTCATCCATGCATTAAATTAGTTCTCTGCCTAGAAATAGCTTGATTACTTTCTCCAAGCCACAGTTAATGGGAGGCTCCCGGAGAGTTTTAAAAATAAAAACGGGGCAAAAAAAAAGGGAAAAGGGGAGGGGAAAGGGGGAGCAGGGGCAGGATGCAGCCTCCTGGAGCCCAGACAGGAGGGATTTGCCTTGAGTGGGAGATGTTGTGGAGGGGTCCATCCCCATCCCGGCGCTCATGGAATGGTTGGGGCTGGATTTGGAGCTCCATGAAGTCCTGGCCATCATCCCTCCCTCAGCTCCGGGTGAATAATGGGGGGTTTTCCTCATGGTTTGCCTTGAATTTCTCCTCAGATTTCTGATTTTTTCGGGTGGTTGCTCTGATGGATGGGGAAGGGAGACCTTGGCAGGACTCCCCCATCCCAGCGCTGAGTGTGCGGCGACTGAAAACACTGGCAGAGCTTGGAAAGAGCCAGGATCCCTCAGGATCCCCGATTTTCTTCCCTACAATCAGCCTGCCCCCAGCGCAAGGCTCCCGAGGAGCAGAAAGGAGCAGATTTGGATAACAAAACCTCAATTCTCCCGATGGTTTTGCTGTAATAACGCTGCAGGAGCCGGCACAAATCCCACCCTGGGAAGGCTGCAGGAGTACAAAGCTCCCTCCCAGCTTCCCAAATTCCTCCCCTCTTCCTGCGGCACCTCTGAGCCCGTTCCCTCCTTGCTGGGGCAGCCAAGCTCCTCATCCCTGCTCCACCCACGAACCTCGGCAGATCCCTCACATCCTTCATTATTTCCCTCATATCCCTCATTATCTCCATCCCTCCCCTCCTTATCTCCCTCCACCGTCCCTTTCAGCCCGGGACCAGCAGGAAAGCTGAAGCTCGGCATCCCCAGAGCCTCCAGCACAATTCCTGCGGCTCTCAGTGACTCCAGGCTCCCCGCCGGACATCGGGATCATCCCTGATTTTCCCTCCCCGCCAGAACTCTCTGTTCCCCCATAAACCGTGGCTTTTCTCCTCGCCCTCCCTTCCTGGGAATCTTTTCCAAGCAGAAAGACGAGGCCGAGCCTGAGAGGGGCAGTGAATATCAGATAATGGCCTCGGAAAATGTCCTGAGCTATTCTGCGCCCATTTCTTCGTGCGGCCTTGACATTTGTGCTGGCTTTGGGAGGGAGGTGATTTTCCCCCCTTAATTCCCTGCCTGTCGGGCAGGTGGCTGTTCCCAGCTGTTCCCTGCTAATTCACGGCCGATTATCCCTCCTTTCCCTGCTGCTTTTTGCTGTATCCTTCCCAGAACTGCATCTTTCCCCTCCTTCCCAGTCGCTTTTCTTCCCACTGGCTCCTCCAAAATCCCTCTCACCGAGTGCTGGAAGTCATTTGAGGAGCACCAGCGGATCCACGGGGAAGGCGTGGGGCTGAAGCCCTCTCCCGAGACATTCCCTGCATCCCGGTGATGCTCCTCCTCCTCCTCCTCTCTGGGAGCAAACCAGTTCTCCCAGTAGCTGGAGCGGTCCCGCCTGTCCCACGTGCAGCCGCTGACGGGATAATTTGTGATTTGGATCATCCAAGCAATCGATTCCCGTTCCAGGAGTCCCTTCCCTGCTCCCACAGTTACAAATGGAATCGTTGTCCCAGGGAGAGGGTCCTCACTGCAGCCACGGTGGATCCTGGAGGAGATGGAGCAGCAAGGGATGATTTGGGGGTCCCCAGAGCCGGGGAAATGTCCCCAGCCAGCAGTGGGGACAAGGCAGGGATCCAGGTAGGGGCTGTGCTCTCCCTCCACTTCCAGGGCAGTGGGATGAGCCTCTGAAATTTTCCAGATGTTTGGAAGGGACCAGCTGAGCCTGAGGCCTTTTCCGTGGGCTCTGTGGGAGAAGAGCCACATCTGGAAGGGGTTTTGCACCATCCGGGCTGCTTTTCCATGGGAATTCTCACTCTGAGCATCCCTCCCGGACTTAAAGTTCCCCAGCTCACTCTTTCCAAGGCACAGAGGAGCTCCTGGCCGTGGATGGGGAAATGGGAGGACGAGATCTCCAAACTGGGAAACACCAGCACAGAAAATGCCCCCAGGCCTTTCCCAGCCCTTTCCCTGATTGCTGGAGGAGAGATAAAAATGCTCCAGGAAAATCCTGTCTGTGCTGAGAGATGGAATGAGGCCTTTTCTTCCTTTAATTAAACAGAAAATGTCTCCCTCCAAAGTCATTAATTACTAATGACACAATTAGAGCCAGTAAAGAGGGGAAGGAGGGGTACGACGAAAAAGGAAAAAGAAAGAGACAAAACAAACTCAACGCCCCAAAAAACCCACGGGCAATCGGAGACGTTTGAAGCTTGAGAGAAATTAGGGAAATAATTGCTTGATTTGAGGTTTAATTCTCATTCGTGCTGGGCCCATGCAGGATGGGATGGAAACCACCTTTGGAAACCACCTTCCCAGTGCTTCCCAGAGCAAGGAGAGGGGTATCTGTCTCACGGAATCTGATTTTCCTGCTTGGAGCAAATCCTGAGGCGTGTCAGGGTCCTGAAAACCTGGAATTTAGCTCCATAATCCCAATATCCACCCTTTTCCACACTTCCCTTGCCATCTCTCATGGCCTCAGCCCTACTTTTCTCTCCCTAACCCATCCCATATTCCCAGGCAAGGAATCAGCTCTTCCCTCCTGCCCCATGCCGAGCTCTGCTGGTTCCAGGGATAGAGCAGAGCCGAGGACGAGCAGGGAAAACCCATTCCCAATTTTGAAGCTCCTTGGCTTCCAAAGGCCGACTTCAGTCTCTTGCGGACTGTCTGAAAAATAGATTTTGGGGTGTGGGAAGGAGGGAGCCCAGCAGAGCTTCTTATTCCTGCCAGCTTTAACTCCGGAATCTCACATGGGAACGGCTTTGGCAGCGGGGGAAGGAAAGGCTGGATTAGGCAAAAAGAGCAAATCCCAGCCTCTGTTTTGGGGGTGGAAAGCAATCTCTGAGCTGGAGGTGGGGTGGGGGCAGCCCTGGGGGTGGCAGAGGAACGGGTGAATGTCACCTTGTGGGGGACCTCCGGGTTTTTCACCTTCCTTTCCATGCTGGACATCCCTTGGGAAGTGAAGGTACCAAAGCTGGGCTTTGTTTCAGCCCCTCTGTAAATTCCAGCCGAGTCGTCATCACCGGAGCAACCACGAGCTGCCTTTCGTGTCCCTGTTCGGACGCCATTTGTAACGACTGCGGGGAATCTGAACCGTTTATTCACAGAAACGAGCTGCTTTTATACACTTTTTCAGGGCAGGGCATTTCCTTACGCGGTAATTCTCACCGCGCGACCTATCCCACGTTGCCACGTCAGCAACACGCTGTCCCAGTGTCCTTTTTTGGGGTGATCGTGCGCCGTTCACCCGTCCGTCAGCTTCCGGCAGGCTCCTGTCCCGTAGGGCTCTGCCGCGTGGCACCTCCTCGCCCCGAGGTCAAGCGCCTTTGTGCTGCCGTGTGCTTCTTTGTGCTGCCATGGCATTCTGCAGGCACGTCCCACGGCCCGTAACTCAGTTCTATCCTATCTCTTCCCACAGTTCCTCCTTTTTTTGTTTTAAATTTCTTCGAGGCTTGATCACGAAACAAAAACACTCCCAACATTAGGACATGTTTGGCCCGTCACCCGAACCGAAAAAGCTCCATTCTTCTTGTTGCCTCAGCTTCCCCACGAGCTGATGGTCAAGCCTGAGTAACCAAGGCTGGTTGGATCACTCGTGTGGGTACCCATCGTGGACTGCAATCTGTGGAAATACAGGAATATCTTCGCCCCCAGGTTATCAACGGAAAGGATTTTTATTAAGGACATGTAAGGCATTCATGGTGGGTATATCCCATCTGTGTCCCTGGAAGGGATGAGGACCACGGTTGTCCCTCTCCTCCGGGGCCCACAGGGGACAGCAGGGTTTCTGTAGGTCCTTCTTTAAATCCCCTAGCACTGATGATGTAACCTTATCCCAAAGGTGAGGTTTTTCCAGAGGGATGGATCCCACCCGCGCAGCGTCTCTGCCTCACCCCTCTCCCACTCCGGAACTTCCCAGCCCCAAGGTCAGGAAGGAGGAAGGTCCATCCTTGCTGCTCCTGCCCTTCAGGCCACCAAACCCTGGTGGGCACCACGCTCCTCCCGTCAGGAGGCTGCAGAGTTCCTGCTCCGGGATGCGGAATTCCCAGGGCAAAGCCAAACCCTTTTCCCTGTGCCACGGCACCCTCGGGCAGCAAAATTTGCTCAGCATCAGTCGTGGAGGGCCCAGCAAAGGTCTCTGTGCCCAGTCTTCTACTGGGACGTCCTCTCACATCAATTCCCACTGACTTTTTATCTTGAATCTAGAAGGGGATGTGCAAAAAAAAAAAAAAGCAAGGAAAGGCAAAAATTGGGAAGGAAAATCCAAGGTTTTCTGACTGTTCAGTCCCCCCGGAGGTGGGGAGGGTGAAAAGCTCCTAATCCATGGTTTTGTCTTCGAGCAATTATGTGCAAATGAGTTAATCACAGGGTCACAGGAGCCAGAACCATTAATTAATCCCCAGCATGAGCTGGAAAAATGAATTCTTTGCTGCAGTAAACAAATGTGAGGAACGTGGCGAGGAATCAGCTCCCGCTGGATTATCCCAGAGCTCCCTGGAATGCCTGGTTTGCCCCCCAGACCACAGAGCAGCCCTCTGCATCCCTGCCAAAGCCCACGAAAGGCTTTCCTGGAAAATCCCTGCGTTTGGGCAAGGAGAGCAGGGGAATGAGCACAAATCCAGATGTTCAGCCACCCCTGGAAAAGGTCCGAGGCAAAGGGTGCCTCCTGATGTTCCCAAAGTTTGGAGCAGGGATAGGATGCTGGATCCCATTAAATCCCAGATGGATCCAGCACGTCTCCGATGAAATGGCTCTGAAGACAGCCCAGGACAAAGGAAACTTGGCTGTAAATCCTTGAAAAATACCCTATTTTCTCTCTTTTCATCTTTTTTTCCCATTTTTTCGGTACTTCCCCTCATTTCCCCACAGGAAGCAGTTCAGCCCTGTTGGAAAGGGTCAGAAACCTCCTGAAATTCTTGTGGCAAACTCTCCCTCTAAACCCAAACCACCCCAATTCAAAAAAAAAAAATCCTGATTTGCTTTAGGCTGTGTGAGCTGATTGCACGCAATGAAATGAGTTCAAACCCTCTATTTATTCAGCTAAACGGAATAGGAATAATGGAAATCATCCCAGATTGCTCCTGGATTGGACAGGGCAGGATGAAACTCTCCTGGCTGGGTCTCAGCACCTCCCAGCTCTGCATTCCTTCATCAAGGCCCTGCTCTCCCTGGATCTGTGGGCTCATCCCAAGGGAGAGACCCCCAGATCCCGATGGAGACGCTCGGCATCGAGACTGCAATCCCCAAAAAACAACTGAGGGAAGCTGGGAAGGACATTCCCTTCCAGATCAGTGGGAAAGGTGAGGTTTTTCACACACTTCCCCCAAACCCCCATAATTTTAGGGCTCATCCACCCTTTGTTTCTTTAATCTCAGACAATTAAAACCCATAAATCCATTTAAAAGGAAGCCAAAACCTCTCACTTCAAAGCGATCCAAAGGGAGCTGAGTGGCCTGAAGTGAAACCTCTTGGTTTGAAAGCAACGGAATGAAACACCCCAGCTCCTTCCAGGCACATTCCCGGGCGTCCCTTTGCTGGGTGTCACCAGTGATGGGGTTTGATATGGGAACAAGGGACTCTCCCACGGACACTGGTTAATTCCACAATTCCAAACCGTTGCTGCTGTTGCATCCAGGATAAACCACACAGGGATAAACGTGGAGCCCAAAAAACCACCCTGGGTGTTGGCCCAGCAGCTCGAGGTGTGACACTTAAATCCCCACCCGTGTGTTCCTATTCAACCCGAATAAATTCCTGGGAGCAGCAAAAATCTTTTTTAGGGAGAGGGTTAGGGAGCAAAAATCAGCTCCAGAAACCAACCAGTGAGCAGAGATCCATCAATCCACGTGCTCCATCAGACATTTCAGGGGTGTTTTCCTGGGATTTCTCCTCTCATTTATGGGGTACCTGACCTTTGCTGAACTGGTCAAGCCTCTCAAGGCCCGGCACTGTTTGTTCTCCCACTCCTGCCTCCCTGCTCCTGCTGATCCCTCTCTCCCCAGCCCTGATAACCTTTGGGAAGAGCATTTTGGGAGCCTTGTCAGCCGCTGGGAAGGGTGTCCCACAGCCCTGGAGGTGGAGGGGTAAAGGAGCTGCTAGTGACACATTTGGGGACAAGTGAATCGTGTCCCCAACCCCAGTGGTCAGAGAGCAAAAGCTGCTGGTGCCACAGGGAACAAAATTCCTGCTTTGCTTAGGTGAGGATGGGAATGCCAAAAAATAGGGATGGGGATGTCTCTTCCCCAGGACTCATGGAGTGGTACCTGGGAATCCAGCCCTGACTCACCCCAACAAAATCCTAAAAACCCCACAGAGGCTCAGGGATGGCTCTGGGGCTGCAGCACCCGGGAGCAGCGGGATGGAAAAATCCTTGGACCACGGGGAGACCGTGGGGCTGTGGGGAAATCAGCCAGACAAGGTGCCCACCCTGCACTGAGCCATAATCCTCTGCTTGAAAAGGGAAGAAGGTTGGGATATCTAAACCCTGCCAGCAGCAGAGCAGGAGGGAGGCCGGGCAGCTCGCTGTGTTAAGGGAGAGAGAGAAAATGAGCCCTTTTTGGTCTCCTCACCCATTTGCACACATCAAACTTCCCAAATGCTAAGCCAAATAAAGTCCTCTTATCGGTGTATTACCACTTAAGGCTCTTTCAGGCAGATTTAGGATGAATTAGTGCTTTTTTTAACCACAAAGAGGAGCAAAGTGAAATTTCTCACTCCATCAGCCCTTGCAGCCTCAGCCCTTGGAGGGGAGAGCGGGGTCAAGGCTGGGCCAAGGTCCCTCCTGGTGCCAAGCTTTGGCTTGGAAGGTGCTGCTTCCCATGGATCCAGGAGATTCTGGGAGAGGTTTTGGATTGGCTCCAGAACATCCTGATATTCCCTTTATTATGGTGAGTTATGGAGCTTCTGGGAGCGCTCCAAAGTCCCACCTCAGCTCCAGCAGTGGGAAAATGCCACTGTGGCTCGTGAGAAAGGTAAATTGGCCACTTGACGGGGATGGTGGCGGGTGTTGTGCCCATCCTGAGAGCCCCAGCCCGTGCCCAGGGACCTCTGGCTATGTCTGGAGGGGTGAATTTGGGATCCACAACAGATCCAGGTCTTGTCCTCCTTCCCCACCCAAGCTGGATTTGGGACAGAGCAGGACGAGCGCTGTTGTCTCGACCTGTGCATGGAGGCAAAATTCATGAGGAACGCGAGCACAGAACCTCTCTCAGCCGGGAAAATGGGAATGAGGAGCCTGGAAGTGCTGGGTGATGCCCCCCTCTCCCAGGGTCCTGGTCACGGGGGATTCTCTGCAGCTCCGTGCCCGGGACCACAAAAGATTCACCTGATACGAGTTCACAGGGGCTGAATCCTCCCCCTAGAGGAGCCACCAAATGCTCCTCCACCCATCAGAGAACCACCACTCGTCAGCAATTAACTGCTTGACTTAATTGCTCTCCATCCCTCCCGAGGGTTCTTCTGTTTCAGGAATGCTGATGCTTTCCAAAGCTTTTTTTTTCCTGTGTGTGTGTTTAGCAGGGAGCAGCCGTCGGAGGCTTCGTGGCTAAAATTATTCCTGGGGATGAATGGCTGTGGCTTTTGGAGCCTCCAGGAACGGAGTCACCATCTGCTCGTGCTTCTCAGGGAGACACATCCTCACCACACACCCACGCACGGCTCTGCTCCTCCTGGGCAGCCTCAGAGGGCTGGGAAACTATTCCAGGGGGGAAAGAGGCTCCAGAGGGGACCACAGCATGTGGGAAACTGCCAGGAGGATGAGGGCTCTCCAAAGGATGCTCCAGCTGCTGTGGGTCCAACCCGACCATGGCCGATGGTCTCCGCTCTAGAGGAGGTTTGAG
>VZTF01001472.1:0-116837 GCA_013397755.1 Cnemophilus loriae
CGGGGGGGTGAGGGCTCCCCGGACCGGCCCGCGGGGCTCAGCCCGGCTCTGTCGTCCCCCCCGCCGGTAGCGAGGGCGCTCAGGGGCCGGGGCCGCCTGACCCGCCGTGGCCGTGGCCGTGCTCTTTGCTGTGAGCGTTCTCTGTGTCCCGCCCGTGGCTCTCCTCCCTGGCCCTGGGACTGCAGAGGTCCCCTTGTGTCCCCAGCACGAGGGTTGTGCTGCAGAGATCCCATCGTGTACCCCCTCCAGCTGCGCAGGTGCCATTGTGTCCCCAGCACCAGCCCTGGGGCTGCAGATGTCCCCCTCCACATCCCGTCATGTTCCCTTTCGGTTCTTGGCACTGTGAATGTCCCACTGTGTCCCTCAAGCCGGCGGCTGAAGAGGTGCCATCACGTCCCACTCCCTGGCTGTGCATGTGCCATTGTGTGTCCCCCCACCAGCCCTAGGCCTGCAGAGGTCCCGTCATGTCCCTTCCCCCAGCACTTGGATGTGTCAGTCCCCATCATGTCCCGATCACGTCCCCCTGCCTGAGCCTGGGGCTGTGGAAGCCCCACCAGGTCACCCTGCCTGGCTGCAGAGGTCCCGCCTTGTCCCTCACAGCCAGGGCTGGTCCCTTCTCACCCCCCACACACTGACACAGTGACCAAGCTCCTCAAACCACCTTTATCTTTACCCGGATGCCAATGGGGAAGTGAGACTTGCCGCTCGCTGGGGAGGGCGGGGTGGTCCTGCGCCGCTCCGCTCGCTCACAGCCTGTCCGGACCACCTTCCTCCCAGCAGAATCCAGCATGGAAGGCTTCCTGCAGAGCGTGGAGAAGGACCTGAACATCGACCGCCGGCAGCTGGCCCCCGAGAGGACCCACGTCACCGCCTTCGTGCCGGCGAAATGGCTGCAGAGCCTCAAGGAGCGCCGGGTGCTGCCGGCGGCCTGCCCGCGGCCCGAGGGGCTCAGCGAGGTGGAGGTCAGGACGTTCCTGCAGCACTCGGTGCAGAAGCTCCCGGCGGGCTGGACGCGGGTGGAGATCCACGGGCTGCGGAAGGCCCGGCTGGGGTACCCGCTGCGGGCACAGCCCGCTGACCAGCGCTGCGGCAGCAACGTGGACACCCTGCACGGCTTCATGCAGAGCGTGGCCACCCAGAACTACCACAACCTGTGGGGCCGGGCTCACAGGCTGCACGCGCGGCCCTACCGGCGCCCGGACGTGCCGCCCACGGTGCCGGCGCTGGACGCGCTGCGGGCTGCCCTGCACAGAGCCTACGGCTGCCCCGTCCTCCAGGTGGGCAGGAACGTGCCCGGCACGTCCCCTGCCAAGGAGAGCGTGGCCAAAGGGGTGCCCTCGTGCCCCAACATGCTGCAGGCTGAGGCGCTGCTGGAGTCGGCCAACATGCTGTACATCGTCTACCCCTACGTGCAGTACTGCCTGCACGACATCGTGACCTTCAGCCCGGCCAAGCTCACCAACAGCCACGCCAAAATCCTCTTCCTCCTCTTCCACGTGCTGCAGGCCATGAGGGCTTGTCACCAGGCAGGTCTGGCTTGTGGAGATTTCTCCCTTCGGGACGTGGCTGTGGATGAGAAGCTGTGCAGCCGGCTGCGCGTGAACTTCAGAGGGTATGAGGGACCAGGGGAGGAGGAAGAGAATCTGGAGGGTGGTCTGGAACGAGTGAGCGAGCAGAGCTGCGTGCAAAGGCAGGAGGTGACATGCAGTGCCTGCCAGAAGGACCTCCGAGACCTGGTGTTGCAGTGGGTGCACGGGCAGGTCAGCAACTTCGACTACCTTATGCGTCTGAACAGCTTGGCTGGGAGGAGAATGGGAGACCCCAACTACCACCCGGTTCTTCCGTGGGTGGTGGACTTCACTACCAAAAACGGCAAGTTCAGGGACCTAAGGAAATCCAAGTTCCGTCTCAACAAGGGGGACAAGCAGCTGGACTTCACCTACGAGATGACCAAGCAGGCGTTTGTGGCGGGGGGGTCGAGTGGGGAGCAGCTCCACGTCCCTCACCACATCTCCGACGTCCTCTCGGACATCACCTACTACGTGTACACGGCCCGCAGGACACCCAAGGCGGTGCTGTGCTGCCACGTGAGGTCCCAGTGGGAGCCCAACGAGTACCCAGCCAGCATGGAGCGCATGCAGAGCTGGACGCCGGACGAGTGCATCCCAGAGTTTTACACGGACCCCTCCATCTTCCGCTCCATCCACCCGGACATGCCCGACCTGGACGTGCCGTCGTGGTGCAGCTCCTACGAGGAGTTCATCGAGGTTCACCGCACGCTGCTGGAGAGCCGGGAGGTCTCCCAGGACCTGCACCACTGGATTGACCTCACGTTCGGCTACAAGCTGCTGGGGAAGGATGCAGTCAAGGAGAAGAACGTCTGCCTCCACTTGGTTGACAACCACACGCACCTGACGACCTACGGGGTGGTGCAGCTCTTTGACCAGCCCCACCCCAGGCGCATGGTGGGACCTGCCTACGCTCCTGCTGAAGCTCCAGCCATTGCCCGGCCTCTGCTCCAGAACATCCGGGAGACCGTGGTTTTGGAGGACATCCAAGGCCAGGTGACGGATGCGGTCAACGGGCTGGTCCTGGAGGCTACTCCCAGTGAAACCACCTGGTCTGGGGAGAAACCCATCGCCGGTGAGGACGATTTGGAGCAAGGCACGGAAGCCCTGGATTCCATTTCTGCTCCTGGTAGAGCCGCTGACCAGCCCTGTGCCACTGTGCCTCCAGCACAGCCCTCCGCCCTCCCCGCTTATGCCACCGACGGCAAATCCTCGGGGGTCCGACCGCTCCGCCGGAGCAAGGCAGGCGCTGTGGATCAGCTTGACATGAAGATCACGCTTCCTGAAGGCTTCAATCCCCTCCAGGCCCTGGAGGAACTGGAGAAGCTGGACAATTTCTTGGTTAAAGGCTTAAGCAGCGAGATGCAGCTGATGGAGCAGCCGTGGGAAGAGCCACCCTTGGGTCTCTCGGACCTCTTCCAGAGGGACATGCAAGCTCTGGGCATCCTGGTAGCTGAGATTATATTTGCACCGAGGCTTCGTCCTTCAAAGCCCGACGCATCGCTGCTGGAGCGGTTCCTGATGGTGCGGAACCTCTGCCGTTACCATCCCAAGGAGATCCCGGCCCCGCTCCAGCACATGCTGCACGTCCTGCTGCAGCTGAGCGTGCCCGTGGAGAAGCTGCTGAAGAGCAGGCTGGGCAAGGGCGCAGTGCAGTTGTTTGAATACAAACCCATCTCCCAGGGCCTCCCCCCACCTTGTCCCACGCAGCTCCTCAGTCCCTTCAGCTCCATTGTCCCCTTCCCCACGTACTTCCCAGCTCTGCACAAGTTCATTTTCACCTATCAGGCAAAGAAGATCGAGGATGAAGGGCAAGGCCGGGAGCTTGTTTTCCAGCTGTGGCAGCAGCTGGAGGGGATCCTTTCTGAAATCACTCCTGAGGGCTTGGAGATTCTTCTGCCTTTCATATTATCTCTCATGTCCGAGGAAAACACCGCTGTCTACGCAGCGTGGTACCTCTTTGAACCCATAGCTAAATCCCTCGGGCCCAAGAATGCCAATAAATACCTGCTCAAGCCCCTGATCGGAGCCTACGAGACCCCCTGCTCCCGCCACGGCAGGTTCTACCTGTACACAGACTGCTTTGTGGCCCAGCTGATCGTGCGCCTGGGGCTGCAGTCCTTCCTCCTGAACCTGCTGCCCCACATCCTGCAGATCCTCGTGGGCATCGAGAGCTCGCGGGAGGAGAGCAAATCCTTCCTCGGCACCGCTGAGGATGATGAGAGCGGAGGGGAGAGCCCGGTGTCGTGTGTGTTTGGGGAGGAGATCAAGATGGATGTGGAGCACAACTCTGCTGCAGTCGACCTCCTGGACTACACCTCTGGGGTCAGCTTCCACGACCAGGCCTACCTGCCCGAGGGTGAGGACTTCCAGGGTGGCCTCTACGTCGGGGAATCCCTGCAGCCCCAGGAGCAGGAATCGCTCAGCCTCGGCCGGCTGAGTGACAAGAGCAGCGCCAGCGAGGTGTCCCTGGGTGAGGACAGACCTGCTGATGGAGACTCCCAGAAGGACAAGAGCAGCTTGAAGTCGATGGACAGCAGCCAGGACCTGAAGCAGAGCGAGGACTCGGAGGAGGAGGAAGAGGAGCACGATGAGGAAGAGCACGAGGACGCCGCGGTCGATGCGGAGCTGACGGTGGTCGTGGATGCTGCCGGGGCCTCCGTGGATGTCACCTTGGCTGATGACAGCAGCGAGCCAGAGGACGGGGAGGGAGAGGAGCTGCCGGATCACTCTGATGACAAAGAGCAGACCATGCTGCTGGGTAAGACCCTGCCAGCATCCAGGCTGTTGGGCAGAGCCTGGGGAGAAGCGGATCCAGATTTGGGGGTGTTTGTGGTCCTAGCTTGGGGACAGGGATGAAACCAGGGTAAGAGGCCGGGTCTGTGTGTGGATCTGAGAGACAGGGTTGGGGCTGATAGCTAATCTGTGCTGTGCTGGGCGCTGTCCTTGTGACTGTTGTTGTTTTGCAGACACAGCCTGTAAGATGGTGAGGTGGCTCTCGGCCAAGCTGGGCCCGACCGTCACGTCCCGCTTCATCGCCAGGAACCTGCTCCGGCTGCTCACGTCCTGCTACGTCGGTAATGCCCAGGGTCCCAGGGTGGGCTGTGCCCCCAGTCTGTCTGCTGGTGGCTTGGGTGTGGCTGCTGCTTCAGCTGATGATGCGTTGTTCTCTGGGCAGGCCCGACCAGGCAGCAGTTTGTACCGAGCAGCGACGAGAACAGTCCCCTGAGTGCAGGAAACATCTACCAAAAGCGGCCCGTGCTGGGAGATCAGGTGTCCAAGCCAGTGCTGGCCTGCCTCGTACACGTGGCATATTTGTATGGAGAGCCTGTCCTCACCTACCAGTACCTGCCCTACATCAGCTACCTGGTCAGTATTGCCTTTTTCTCCTCTCTGCTGGGGCAAGAGCTGTGTCCAGGCACAAAGGGAAGATGTAAAAATAATAGTCCAGCCTCACCAGGAGCCTCCTGCGTAAAAGTTGAGCTCGACTGGGCTATGTCTGGGCCAGAGTGGGCTGAGCAACTCTGTGCTGGCTGAGAAGGGCAGGAGAGGCATTTTTACTCCCTGCCACAAGCTCCAGACTGCTCCCAGCAGAGCACATGGAGCTTTCATACCCCTCTTTCCTTGTCAGACCTTGTGAAACCAGAGAAAAAGCTTTTCTTCTGCTTTTCTGTGCCCAAACAGAGCTGGCACAAGGGTGGGATTGTGATAAGAGGCAGGAGGAGCAGCACTGTGGGATTGCTGGAGTGAGTGTTCACAGAGGTCTGTGTGGGTAGATAGGGGTGAGCTGGGGGGAGACTAACGGGTTTTCAACTGTATAAAAAGCACTGGCAAGGCTCACCAACTTTTCAGCTTGAAATTCATAGCAAGAAGGAAATGTATAATGCAGCTGGTTGAAAAACTTAATTTTTCATCAAGAAGAGAAAGGTTTTGAATGTTTTAAACAGGCTTATTTTTCATATTGCTCCCTCTTTAGTGGTTGTAAACACTTTGGTTATGGATTCTTGTTTAAATGGAAAACTTCAGTAGCTTTTTGATAATTTAAACATAGAGGAAAAGAGGCCACAGCTGTTCATTTAAAGAAAACAAAAAGGCATTGTCAGTTTTTCCAGTGTCGAAGGGGAGATTTTTCAGGGGAAAAAATCCCATTTTTCAGCAAAATCATTCTCCACCCAGTTGCAATCATAGCTCCAGCTGTTCTGCTTTGCTTTCCTAAGCTCATTGCTTGGGGGCACAGAGGGGATTAATACCCCTGTGAAACACCATTTGGCAACCTGATCCTGGAGTGATGGAACTTGCGGGTCACAAACAGGGTAAACTCAATCCTTCTTGCAGGATTTGGCAGGGTGGCTATTTTGTGAGAGGAAGAGCCTCTGTGATGAGCTGGAAGATGGCAGGTGTACAAGAAATATCACAGGAACTGGGAATTGTCTGTGGGTTTTGTTACTGGCTCTCTTTTCTTGGGTGTTTGATTTGTCTAGGAGTTAGGAAATAGGACAATCTAGAAAGAAATATTTTAGTGTTGCTGCTGATGTTATTAACTCTTTGGCACTGCCATAACAGCAGCAGTACGTTGTCAGCAGAAAAAGGATGTGCAGTTCTGCCTCATGAAATTATTAGCAGCTGGATTTCTAGAAGGCAGCAGCGGGTTTGCCCGTAATTTGTGCTTGGATATTTCATGCAAGGGCTGTTCCTCTGCAGACTGTGGGATGAAGACACTGATTCTTGCTTTTAAATTGTGTGTATACAAGAGTTTCCTGTCTTTCTGTGCTGGCAAATGTCGCTCTGGGGTGTCCAGGATGGTTTGGGCCAGTGTGGGGTTGTCGGTCTTGCTTCTGGGCTTCCCACTTGTGGGGATGTTGTACTCTGCAGAGGAAACCTGTGAGCTTGGGGGTGTCCTTCCCCATTTTCTGCAGGCTCATCTCTTGTGCTGATAGGTGCCTGTCAGTTTTTGGGCTTATCCTTTGAGTGCCGGACGCGTTTTGCTGTTGAGATTCGGTGCTCGGGTTCCTCCTACAGGAGCCGTGAGCAGCAGTGCCGTGCTGGGTTCGAGGCTGAGCTCAGGTGACCCCGGGGTCACCTTTGCTGTGTCCTGCTGGGGAGGGGGTGGCCCTGGCACTGAAGGAGTCCCTTTCACAGGTTGCACCCGGCGGTGGCTCCGGCAGTGTCCGGCTGAACAGTCGGAAGGAGGCCGGGCTGCTGGCCGCTGTGACACTGACACAGAAGATTGTGGTGTGTCTCTCTGACACCACACTGATGGACATCCTCCCCAAGATCAGTCAGGAGGTGCTGCTCCCAGTGCTGGGCTTCCTCACTTCGCCAGCTGTCGGGTAAGCGCTGCAGGATCGGCACCAAAATCAGGGATTTGGGAATGGTTCTGTGGGGGCCTTAGTGCTCCCGGGGCTGGGGGGGTGTTTCTGCCCTGACGTGCATCTCCTTGCACTGGTACGCTGCTGAAAGCATTCTGATAGCACAGAAAAGGCAGGAAACATGAGGCAGAGGATGGGAAAAAGGGACATGTGGAGGGCAGGCTGGTCAGGGATGTCCTCTTCAGTTTCCCCAGCGGAGCCCAGGCCCGCGTTGTCCTGTGTGTGAAGACAATCAGCCTCATTGCCTTGATCTGCCTGCGGATTGGGCAGGAGATGGTGCAGCAGCACTTGAGTGACACAGTGAGAAACTTCTTCGGGGCATTCTCGCTGCTGCAGGAGCTGCAGGACCAGGTCAGTGCTGTGGGAGAGGCCCTCCTGCTCTCCCCCAGATGCGGGAATGTGGTGGGCATACCTGGCTGTGTTTGTGTAATTAATTGTGAGGTAAGAGCATCTCATCCTGGGGTTTGCCTGATCTTGTTTCTCTTGTCCAGGGGTTGACAGCAGAGTCACTGAGCAGCTGTGAGGTGCCAGTGATGGAGGTGCCCCTTCCGGATGGGAAGCTGCTGGCCCTGGATCCATCTGTGCTGGTGGAGTTACAGAAGGTGTTCAACCCTGAGATGGCCTACATCACCTACATCCCCTTCTCCTGCTTGCTCGGTACGCCTTGGCCGCCAGCTCCGGGGATCTGTGAGGGAGCTCCGTGCTCTGGGCATGCGTGCTGGGCCTGAACTCCAGAGAAATCACAGCTCACAGGGCTGCTGGGGGAAACCCACAGCTTCTACAGCATGGCTTGGGCTGATTCCTGGGTTGGGACTCCACTGGGCTTCAGGCTGCTTCGGCTGGGAGCAGATGTGGTTGACTTGGGGGATCGGTGTCCACATCCCTGTGCCAACCCTATTCTGGGGTGTATGGAGGGGGATGATGATGATGGGGACACTGCTTCCCTTGCAGCCACGTTGTCTCTGTCTCCTCAGGTGACGTTATCCGGACGGTTGTGCCCAACCACTCGCTGGTTGAGAAGCTGGCCAGCCTCCACCTGGAGAACGTGAACCCCAAGAACCTGCAGGTCGTTGGCCTGGAACAGCCACCGAGTGTGGTGGGCTCGGACCAAGACACTCGAGGGGCCGAGCCCTTCTCCAGCCCCCAGGAGGACACTCACTCTGGCACTTTTGGGAGCGTGCTGGTGGGGAACCGCATCCAGGTCCCCGTGGACACGCAGCGGGAGGGTCTTGGCTTGCTCCGCCTCAGTGCTGGCACCGATGGATTTGTTCCCAGCTCGTCCAGCGAGGAGAGCGCCCTGAAGCGCGACCTCCCCCGCAGCACCCACATGCTGTGTGGGAACTGGCTGGCCTACTGGCAGTACGAGATCGGGGTGAGCCAGCACGACCCCCGCTTCCACTTCCACCAGATCAAGCTGCAGAGTTTCTCAGGGCATTCCGGGGCCATCAAGTGCGTGGCACCGCTGGGCAGCGAGGATTTCTTCCTGAGTGGCAGCAAGGACAAGACCGTGCGGCTTTGGCCCCTGTACAACTACGGGGATGGCACCAGCGAGGTGCCCCCGCGCATCACCTACGCCGAGCACAAGAAGTCTGTGTTCTACGTGAGCCAGCTGGAGGCACCGCAGCACGTGGTGAGCTGCGATGGCACCGTGCACATCTGGGACCAGTTCACGGGTAAGAAGGGAAAGGGTGAGGAACTGGAGTGAGCTGGTCCAGCCCTTACAGGCAGAGGCTGCGCTGAGTTTGGATGGCTTCTGTTGAAAACCAGCACAGAACTGGAGATTTGCTGTGTGCCTTGTCCTGCCGTAATATCTCTGTTGTCCTGTCACAGGCAAACTTCTGCGGACTTTTGATGAGTTAGACAGCAAAGTCCCCATCACAGCTGTGACCACCATGCCACCTCCCTATCACAGCATCTCTGTGGCCAGTGCAGACTCCGTGCTGAGGTTCATCGACCACAGGAAGCCAGGACTACAGGTAGGGATGTGGTGCTCTGTGAGTCACCTTCCTCCAGCCATGAGCTTCATGATGGGATCACAGCTGGCCCAAAGCCCAAATCCCAAAGCCAGCTGTGATGGAATCCAGCTTGTCCCTTAAATGCCAGATGCCCTGAGCTTCATCCCCCAGCTGGACTGTCTCTCTTGCAGCACGAGTTCCGCCTGGCCAGCGGGCTGAGCGCGGGGCTCATCCGCTGCCTGGCCGTGAGTCCGAGTGGCCGCAGCGTCGTGGCCGGCTTCTCCTCCGGCTTCATCGTGCTGCTGGACACCAGGACGGGGCTCATCATGCGGGGCTGGCCAGCCCATGAGGGAGACATCCTGCAGATCAAGGTGAGAGGCTCAGCTGGGATCACGGTGGGGCCTCATTGATGCTCTGAGGCCGAGTGCAGCATTCTTCCTTCAGGGTTTGTGTACTCTGTCCTGGAGCGTTCCTCCATCCCTTGCAGTGTCCCTGAGAGGCTGCCCAAGCTCTCCTGCCCCATGGTTAGTGCTGCTGCCTGCTGTTTTTGGTTCAACTCGTGCTGCCAGAGTTCAGCCCTCCTGGGTTTCAATCCCTGCCAGGCAGGTCTGCAGCAGGGGCAGGGAGGAGCTGTGGCTCCTGTGAAGGAGCAAATGTGTTGCTTTCTCCACGGGGCTCTCGGCTTCCCTGGGAGAGTGTTGCTCTAATGAGTAACTCTTGTCCATATTTACCCACCCCAGGGAGCTGTGCTGGGTCTCCAGTGTCCTTGACCCAAACACAGGTTAAGCAAAGTTCAGCAGTGTGGGTTGTTTACCCTCTCACTAGCTCTGCTAATAAGCAGCTCCAGGCTTCTCCTACCCTCAGCAGTATTTTCAGCTATGAGAGAGCCTCCCAGTTCTTTTTCCTGAGAAGGAAAATAGTTTGGCAGGTGATTTAGTGGAGAGGGAGACTGCATGGTAATCCCTTTACCCACTGCAGTAGTAACAGATGATGAATGAGTTGTGTCGGTTATCAGGGTGTTGTTGAGAAGAGGCACAGCCCACTGGAGGAGATTGCCAGCTACCAGAGCATCCTTTAGCTTGCAGTGTCCACCCAAGGCCTTGCTAACATGCTCAGTGCCATCAGCTGCTTGGAAATGGCTCAGACTGTCCTAAGGGACTGCACTGTGACCATTGGATCACTGGCAGCCACCTGCTGCTCTCACGGGCAGCACCAGATTGTGAGTTTTTACAGGAATGCTGGTTCACTGGCCTTTCTTCTCCTGCAGGCTGCAGAGGGCAACGTGCTGATCAGCTCCTCTTCGGATCATTCCCTGACTGTCTGGAAGGAGCTGGAGCAGAAACCTTTGCACCACTACAAATCTGCCTCCGAGCCCATCCACGCGTTCGACCTCTACGGTAACGAAGTGGTCACTGGCACCGTGGCCAACAAGATCGGGGTCTACTCCATGCTGGAGTCCTCAGCCCTGCCCACCAGCACGACCAAGCTGAGCTCAGAGAACTTTCGGGGTACACTGACCAGCCTGGCAGTGCTGCCCACAAAGTGCCATCTCCTGCTGGGCTCGGACAATGGCATCATCCGGCTCCTGGCGTAGCGACCCCCGGCCTGGCAGCCTGTGGCTGTCCCACAGTGCTGTGCTGGAGCTGGAAGCCAGCAGCGTGGCTTTTGGAGGAGGCAGAGTCAGATGTTTCTGAGCAGAGGATGCAGGGGGAGGTGTACTTGTTACGTCTCTAACCTCTTTCTGTATCTTGAAAAAGAAAAAAAAGCCATAACTGAGAAACCTCCGCTGCTGCTGGGAGAGATATTGGGCGTTGTAGGTCACTGTCACCCCTGCAGAGAGGCCTGGAGCTTTCCTTACCATGTGTGCCTGATCCCCAGGGGACTGTGAGCTGCCCTCCACAGTAATAGGGACCACGGGTACCCTCCCCCCTTCAGTTAAGGGGTAGGAGGTGCCCCTTGACAAAACACAACAGTTGAGCTACTGCCACCTGCACTTCCCCTTCCCTTCCTCTCCTGAACCACTGAACAGCTTCACTGGGATGGCAGAAGCTGGGCCTGGGAACTGCTGCCTTTGGGGCTGCATCTCCTCCTCCCGTGGCCGGTGCTCAAAGCCCAGAGGAGGTGCTCTGTGAACTTTAGGTTCTGCCAGCTGAGTTAGAGCCTGCATGGGAGGAGGAGAGGTTCACCAGAGCCCTTCTGCTGCCGTGCTGGCTCCAGGGCAAGGACTGGAATGGAAGCCAGCCAAGGCACAAACCCCATCTGCTCCACCCGTTCCTGTAGGAATGGGCTGCTGCAGAGGGGCAGATTGGGGTGGGAATGTGACTCTCTAGGGAGGCCAGGACTAGATGCTTCCATGAGGATTTTGGCTTCTGGAGGAGTGGAGTAGGGCTGTTGTTGGTTCCTGCCCCAGCATCCCACGATGATGTAAGGGGTGAGGAATGGCATGTGTGCTATGCACTGGCAGGGATCCTCAATAAATCCTTCTAATCCTCTCCTTCGTGCTGGTCAGGCTCCTGGGGAAGACAGGACAGCAAAAAGGTGCTCAGTTTTGTCCCCTCCTGCCCTTGTAGGGTGAGAGGCAGGAGGCAGGAATCCAGCATGGTCTCTCTTTGGCCCTCTCTTTGGGACAGCACTCTCTGTTCCCACCCCAAAGGCACAGAGGGTGCTCTTTGCCCCACCAGTAGGAGCAGTTTCCTCACTTCTGTTGCAGCCCTTTTCCCACCCATCCTTCAGCCTAGCCAGAGCCAGTATCAGGGGAGTGGGAAGCTCTTACCTTGGGCAGAGGAGGGGCCTGATGTGGGTTGTCCTGGGAGGGGAAAGGGCTCCCATCCAGCTGCCACCTGCAGCTGGGGAGGTGAGTGGTTGGCCAGTGCTGTCCTTCCCTAGCCAAGGGGAGCTCTCAGTCCCGTGTTGCCTATTAACCATTTGCAATAGATGTAAATATTTACTTCTAATAAACTCTTTGAAAGAGCTGCAGAGCCGGGGGTGTGTGTGGAAGCTCTGTGCTGGAGGGGCTGGCTGTGCTGGCTGCAGCTCTGCTGCTCCTCAGCCAAAGTGACAGCTCCTCCTTCAGGCTCCTCTTGCGTTCTGGGGGAGCTGCAGGAGAGATGCTGTGAAGGTGCCCTGGATGCAGGATAGGACTCTGCTGCACAGGATTTGCTTTCCAAGGGGAAGTAGCTCCCTGTGTTGCAGCACCACGTCCCAAACGTGGTTGCAGAGCTCCACATTGTCACCCATTGTCTGCGGTGAGTTTGGGAACCAAGAGTTCCTGCAAGGAATGGATGAGTGGAAGATCCTGTTGGTGCTCCCTGCTGGTTCTCAGTGCCTCCTCTCCCACTGAGGACATGGACAGAGGCAGGAAGGATCACCATCACTTCTGCTTACGGCACAAATCCACACAGGGCAGGACTGCTGGAGTTCTGCCCGTCCCCAAGACTTTTCCTCTGTGCCCCAGCAGTGTGTGCATGCCCTGGACACTGGGACCAGCTGCCCTGGGAGAGCTCTGGGGCGTGCTGTGCCTCAGAGGTGGGACCAGCTGCTCTTGGCTCAGCCCAGCCTGGCCATCAGAGCCACGGGGCCCTGGGCACCTGCCCTCTGTTAAACCAGTGCCTCACACCGGCTGCAGCAGCAACTCCTGGGATGCAGGGAGGGAAGAGCTGGGGTTTCAGCAAAGAAAATTCCCAAACCAGAGAGCCCTGTGGCAATAAACACCGAGCCCTGCGTTTTCACTGAAGGTTATGAGTAAAGGAGAATATTCCCAGCACGGGGACTGTTTGCAAAGTGGAGCCACTTGCAAGTTACTTCTGCTGGTGGGAGATTTGGATCTGGTAGACTCAGTGTTAACGTTGTCTCGAGGGTACAGCAGCCCAAAAGTGTGTCCCCATCTCCAAATGCACCACACATTCACTCTTCTCCCCCAAACAAATGTTTAACCGGATGCTGTAGGTCAATATTTGCCTGCCAAATTCTCAAACAGGGGGTGGTGCCGAAGGTCGCTGCTGGGAAGGGGGGGGGGCTGGACAAGAGCTGTGTGTGTGCCCCATGCAGAGCTGCTGGCTGGGCTAAAGCAGCTGCCAGCTCCAGCGTGGACATGAACAACCTCAGGTAAGGGGCAAATGAAAGGATTTGATATAAATGAGGGCTCCACCAATGCCCCTCTGGGAGAGGAGGGTGAATTTGGCAGAGGGTTAAAGGATGGGCACCACCAGGGAGGAAAGGGGTATTTGGGGTTGTATGTGACTGCAGGATTTGGGGTGAGGGAGTGGGGGGAATGAAATGGCCTCAAGTTATGCTTCTGCCAGTGGGATCTTAGCCCAGCAGTTGTGGGTGAAGTAAGGACTGCCTGCAGAGTGGAAAGCAGCCCTAGGAATTAAGTGTGGAAGCCACGCAGGGGGCTGGGCTTTGGCATGGAGGTTTTATGAGAAGGAGAAGGTATTTTATTTCTGTCTGAAACGGAAAAGTGACTGGGTGAAGCGTTGGCCAGGGGCATGGGTGGGGTTTTGTCCGTGACCCTGGAAGCCCTGCTCCCCCTGTCCCGCACTGGAACTGGAACACGGAGGTGGGAGAGGCGGGGTTTGCCAGCAAAGGGGGAAGATGAGTGCTGGGAAGAGGAGGACTCCCCCTTCCAGGGCATATTGCTGGGAAACTGCTCTGGTATTGCACTTCCTACCTGCAAATTCCCTCCCAGACAGCACTTGCTGAGCACCTGCAGGTCAGTAGCCCTTCTCCCCAAGAGCCCGGGGCACAGCTGAGGATGCTGTGCCTGTATCTCAGTGGTTTCCATGAGAGAGGAGCAGGAAGGCTCTTGTCTCCTTCCAGAGGCACAGTGTGTGCAGCACTGATTAGGGAAATACCATTTGCAGTCCAGAGAAACCAGGGCAGCAGGGTCAGACAGGCGGGATCCAAGTGGAGCCTGGCTGTGGCTGCAGCTCTGCCGCGGGTCCCTGCTCCTCTCTGATTTCCCTGCCTTGGCACCAGACCCAGGAGCTCTGCGTTGTTTCTTTGCAGCATTGTTCATCTCCCTGTCGCTTTCCCCGAGCTCCTGTGCCAACCTGTTTGGCCAGGTTGATAATTTTCTCCCCGTAGGCCTGAATAGGCTGAGCTCGCAGCTGGAAATAACTCCTGTCTCGGCTGGTCCTTCTGTTCCAGGAAAATGGGGTTCCTCTGGGGGCTGCTCTGCCTGGCTGCTCTGCACAGCCTCCCCAAGGTAAGCTGCTACTCCAGCAACGAGCAAGGGAAGCGTGGTGGCTCCCTGAGCCAGACCATGGGGCAAATACCACCCAGAGAAACCCTGGAAGGCGGATGGGTGGAGGACACTGCTGGGGGGTTCACCAGCAAGGTTTCTAATCTTTTACCCAGCTAAAATAGTTGTGGATGTTCCTATTATTCATATTTCTGTAGAAACTTTTCTTTTGGAACTTGACCTCAACTGTATTTAGTGACCATGACCTTCAGGAGTTAACAGGAGGTTTTTGAAAAGCAGGTTTTTCCTCCCCAACCCCNTCCCTGTCAGAACTGAGATTGCAAAACCCCACTGCTCACTCTCAAAAGGATCCATTATTTTGTGCCAGACTGGCCTGACCCCTTTCTAAACAAATCCAGTGTTTGCAGCGTCTCCCAGCTGCTCCTCACTTCCACCTCCCCATGTTGGACCCCACTGCCCCCTGGGTCTGCATCCCTGCCTTGTGGGCACTGCTACAGCCAGGACTGCAGTGGGAGCAGGGAAGACTGACTGGAAATTCAGAATTCTGACTTTGTTTCTTTGTTGATTTTTTTTCCCCTACAGTTGGCACAAGCCATTGAACAGCAGCATCTCTTCCTGGACAAAGATGGGAAGCTGAGGGTAAGCACTGACTGGTTCCACCCAAGGGAGCTGAAGTTATGCTGTGGAATTTGCATTTTTTCCTGAGAAAGGATGAGCCCAGGCAGTGCCAGTGCCATGAGAAAGTCCATCTTCCTGCAGGCTTTACTCCCAGCTGCTGCCAATGCTGTGCTCCTTCAAGGTGGAAGCTCTGCCCTAAATAACTGGGCAGAGTATGGAGTTAAAATCAGCACTGGTGTGTGTACAGGGGCTGGCAGGTGGATGATTTAATTTCTGATTGGTAAGGAAGGGTGAGGAAAACCACCAGCTGTGAGGATGACAGGGAGAAAGACCCGTAGCTGATCCAACCCACTGAGCCTGGGATGTTTCGGACCATGCAAATGCCAGGAGAGTAGTGGCAGTGCTAAAGGCTAAAGCTTAGAAAAGTGGAAAATGAGGAAATTCAGAGAGAAGGAGGATGGAATAAAACACACAGGTCAAGAAAACACAGATGCCTGGAGGAGGAATTGAGCCAAACTGGATCAGGGCTGTGACAGCAGCAGAAGGGGCTGACTAGTGTGAGGCAGGTGGGCACTGCTAAAATGTGTGAGGGGAGGAGGTGAAATCAAGGCTGAGGATGATGGATCTGTAAATGCTGAAGGCACAGGACATGTGCTGAGTTCTGGTCATGGGTCTTGCCCTCAAGCTTTCCTGAGAGCAAGTGGAGGAGGAACCACTGCCAGACCCTCACTGGGTCCATTTTCACAGGGTACAAGACCTTCTCTTTTCCAAAGCCATTCCCTCAAGGTTAAAGGGAAACTGAAGCAAAACCACCACCAGAGCAGAGAAGTCCAGCTCTCTCCAGTTTTCTCAGCCCATTTAGATGTGCAGTGAAAACCCATGAGGGTGTCACTGAGCTCCTGCTTTCCCAGTGCTGTCCTTGTTTCTCCCCAGGATGTGAAACGTGCTGGAATTGTACGGTCGGATTTGCTGGGAGCCATCCCAACCCTGCCAACGGGAAAGCTGGTAGAATTTACTTATGACAGCTTCCAGGAGAACGATGGAGCCATGTCACCATTCACCACCACCCTGCCAGACACGAGGGATGACTGGAACTCAGAAGATGAAGCCGTAGCTGGGGCTGGGGGTTGTCGTGGAAAGAAATCACCTGGGGAAAATGCCTCTTCTGAGGAGGAAGGAGAGGCTGGAGATGAAAGCTGTGAGATGACTTGGAAGAAGAGCCAGAGGCTGGCAGATGGCTTGATGAGATTCAGCATTGATCTCCTGAGAGAGGTGCAGCTGGAGTCCAACAGAGCCAACGTGATCCTGTCCCCCCTCAGCATCGCCCTCGCCTTGTCTCACCTGGCACTGGGTAATTCTTAGTGGCAAAACCACCATTCCCTGCCCTTCCCCGAATCCTCTCCCAGAGGCACGAGCAACCAGTGTGCAAGATGCAAATGAAATCCAGTCCCTTCCACTTATCCTTGCTCCTGCAGCTTTAATTAGGCATGATTACAATTGAAGCTGCCCTCTGAGGCTCCGTCTCTCAGATTTCTCCAGCCTCTTTTGTGAGGCACAGCATGTTTCTAACAAGAGGCAGCCAGAGTAACATCCCTGTTTTCCACTTCATGGGCACGAGACCTAACAGGAATTTGATTTTTAGGAGCAGCAAATCAGACAGAGAAGCATTTGCTGGAGGTGATGCACCTGGAGTCAGTGCCCTGCCTCCACCACATGCTGGGCACCCTTCGCAGGAGGCTCACAGAGTCCACCCTCAGCCTTGGGTCACGTCTGTACCTGCAGAAAGGTGAGAGGTGGCACGGGGCAGGGCTGGACTGGTGTAGGATAACCCTCCCAATCACAGAGAGTGATGGAAGCACACTGGAGACATCCATTTCCTCTGTTTCCTCCTCTTGGGGAGTGTCATGCTACGCTGAGCAAACTTTTTCCACCATTCCTCCCCTTTGCCAGGGTTTGAGGTGAAGGAGAAGTTCCTGGAGGATTCAGAGAAATTCTACAGAGCAAAGCCCGTGACCCTTTCTGGGATCAGTCAGGACGACCTCGTGGCCATAAACAACTGGGTAAAGGAAGCCACTCATGGGCAAATTCCCTCCTTCCTCCAGCAGCTCCCTGAAAACACAGTGATGCTCTTGCTCAATGCCATCTATTTCCACGGTGAGCTCCACAGGCCTTCCTTATTTTTTTTTCAAGAGGAAATAGTTGGAACTCCAGTTTTCTGCAAGCCCTGTAGCTGAACAGCATCTCCTCTCCTCGCTTCCTGCTAGGCAATCTGCTTGTTCTTGTGCATCTGCTGTTCCTCTTGCTTAGATTTCTTTACAGTAATGATTCCCAACTGCTTCACATGTGCTAAAAATGTTTCTTGACAGCAGAGCCAGGACGCAGCAGGTGGGACCTGCAGTCTCTTTGCCTCCTGGTTCAGGATCCCAGGCAGTGGCACATCCCTGCTCATCTACTCAGTGATCTTAAAAGTCTTTTCGAACATAAATGATGAACCAGGTCGTTTGCAGCTTACTGCACACCCACCACAGAGCTCAGAGGCAGCTTCTGTGGATTTCTCTCTGACTACAGCACAGTGGTCAGCCACATCTTCTTTTTTTTTAATTCCCTGAGGGCTGTGCACAGACCAAGCACTTCCAGTGTAAATCTGCAAACGTTTTACCTTGGTCTTGGAGCAGTGTTTCCCCCTCTGCAGCACAGAGGCAATACTCCCCATTTTTCAAAGCACAAACAGAGTTTCTTTTATCTCCATAGCCTTCAGTACTCTCCCACGCCGAGGCATGAGGATTAGTCCATGTTCTTTTTGTTATTCCATAGTTTCTCTCTGGATGATAAGAGTTTCCTGCTGTTAGGGCTCTTCCAGCCTTGGTACTGACTTCTCTTTGCTGTATTTTTACTTCCCTGGTCGCTATCGGCCTTGTTAGAGAACTGAAGATAGGAGGAGTGTCAGCTCAGCAGTTTCTGGCTTTCTACCCAAATTTAGCTTCATCACTTTCAAAACTTTTATTTTTACAGGCTTTTGGAGGAATAAGTTTAATGCAAGCTTCACTGGGCCAGATGTATTCCACCTTGACAATGAGTTTGAGGTCCCAGTTGAGATGATGAAAGCCCACCAGTACCCCCTGAGCTGGTTTACACTGGAGTCCCAGGATATTCAGGTAGGGATCTCTCAGGAGCACTACAAATTTTGACTGGAATTTCCTCTTGCTGTGGTATTTTACTAACTGCAAGCATTCCCTCCAAAAAACCAAATGTTTTTTTAACAGGCATAGCACACGAAAATTTAATAATCATTCTTTGTCCTTGCTTCCAGCAAGAGTGTTGAATCTTCACTTTCAATCTCTAGGAAAAACCACAAAGAGATATTCCCACTAACCAGGAATTAATAGAGTTTTAAAGCCCTGAGTTAAAGATAAATGAGGAAATATGGAAAGGAACTCCCCCGGACAATGTGCTGTTGGAGTTCTTCAGAACCCAGAGTGGGGCAAACTTGTGCATGGGGGCTTTCACTCTGCCACGTGCTCCATCTTTACCAGCCAGTGGCTAATACTAAAATCTAAAGCTGTTATTCCAACAAATTCTCCTCTGGAGAAATCAGATCCCTCCTTCTCACCAGGCTGTTTTCATCCGAGAGCAAGACTGGCCCTGTAGACCAATTAGAAAAAGACTAAATTAAAAGCATCACTTTCTGGACTTCGTTTTCCCTAAATTCTTCTCTGCTTGGTTTTATTTCCAGGTGGCCAAGTTTCCCTTTAAGAGCAACGTGAGTTTTGTGGTCATCGTACCAAACCACTACACCCGGAACACCTCTCACGTGCTGGAGAACTTCCCTTACAAACAACTGTGCAGGCTTTTCCCCAGAGAGGTGCCCACCACAGTGAAGATCCCCAAAATAAAGTTGGACTACCAGCTGGAACTCAACCAGGTTCTCAGCCAAATGGGTAAGGCCTCTAGCAGGGTTTGCACAGAACAAGTGGAGCTGATCAATCTGTTCGCTGACACCAGAAGCTGCCACCCTTGTTTCTAAAGCTGTGCCTCACAGCTTGCTCCAGAACTCCAAACTCTCCCAGCTCTTCTTCCTCTCCTCCTCCTTACTCCTTGCTTGCCTGGCACCAAATGTTTTGCTCCAACTAGATGATACTACAGAGAAGGCAGCGTTCACAGCTTCTCACAGTCTTTACGAGTTCTTCCTATTGTAGCCAAGACCAGCTTCCCCCTGTGCATCAATCTTGGTGTCTTACTCTGGCATTTAATAGTGTCCAGGACATGGAAACTGCCAATAGAGAGAATGCAGATCACAAAACCTGGAGCTGAAATAAAACACCAGGCACTGCCTTTCCAGATGAGAAGAATTAAAGAGTTCACTTTGTTTTGCAGAATTGCTTAAAAAAATAACCTCTGTAGAAGCGTTTCCAGCCTAGCTAGAAAGAGTCTCCAGACTTGCTGCTGCTTTTTAAGGATGACTTCAAGTTCTTACACTACTATTCTTAAAGAGGTGGAGTTTTTGTTTCTCTTGCCTGTCAGTTCTCCAGTCCTCCATGGTGGGCAGCACATGGAGCAACAGCTCAGGGAATTGCTTTCTTCAGACAGCTTTGAGAAAACTCAGGGCTCGTGGCACCAACTTGGTCTCATTTCTCTGCAGGCCTCCAGGAGCTGTTCACGAGCCCAAATCTCCAGAAGATCACAGAGGAGCCTCTCTTTGTGTCCAGTGTACAGCACCAGGCCACCCTGGAGCTTAAAGAAGACGGGGTGGAAGCATCTGCTGCCACCAGTGTCGTGCTGTCCCGCTCAGTCTCTGTCTTCAGCCTCGACAGGCCCTTCGTCTTCATCATCTTTGAGGATGAAACGGGGATCCCGCTTTTCATAGGCAGTGTCCAGAACCCCAGCCCTGACGCTGCTCCCCGGATCCGAGAGCCACAGGACTCACGTGAAGCCACAGATGCCAACGAGCACCGCATGCCCAAATAGCAGAGGGGCAGAGCCTGAGTGTTCAGGGACTCCTGCCTGACCCTCTGGACCAGCTGAGAGAGGCCTCCTGCCCCTCTGAGGTCACAGGAGGCAATTCCTTGCTGTTTTCCTTTCCAGATCCCTAGAGACCAGTCCTGGCGTAGCCCATTCCAGCCCTGATGAGCTTCTCCAGGCTGAGGCTCCCCTCTGTTGAACCTGAAAAGCTTGTTCTGCCTGGATTTCCCTTCCAGGGCTCTCAGTCATGGAAGGGAGACTTTCTTGTCCCCAGACTGTTATTAGAGTCTTCATTAAGATTTTATTAGAGTCCCCTGTAGCCTGGAATCATCATTAGCATCTGGCAGCTTGGACATCAGCCAGGGATGTATTAATGTGGCCCTTCCTTCCGCAGTTCCTGGGAACATGAATCCCTCAGTGTTCCTCTGAAAACCATCTGTGCCCACCTAGACAACGACCTCCAGAGCAACTGGACTAGAAACCAGTTGTCTTCTCTAGGATGAGTCACAGCCACTTCCAGGCATGGGCTCTTTTCAAAGATTCCCTTTTCCCACTCCTTGGCTATTTGGATCTGATGTAGGAGGCTCAGCAGTAGGAAACCCCTCCCTTTGGATCCTTCTCTCCAGCCCTTCCTCTAGAGGCTGGGTAATGCTAGATTTTTCAAGGCATATTTTATAAAGTGTTTTTTAGTAATTTTTATGTTGGCAGAATAATAAAGAATAAAGCAGAATATATTTGCTGAAGGTGTTGCATTGAAGGACACAACAGAGAAAGGAAAAAGGCACAGAAATTGAGTAATTGCAAAGATTGGGAGGAAAAAAATTTGGGCATGACAGAAGGAAAATGAGGAGGGGCTCTGGCAAAGGATCTGCTTTTTGCTACACCTTGTCACAGGGAGCAACAGGGGCTGTGAGCTGAAATGGCAAATCTGTAAAGAATCTCCAAGGACTGAGTCCAACAAGTTTTGGGCATCTCCCCTGCCAGGTGTGCAGGGGATGGATGCTCTCTGGGTCAGAGCTGGCTTTGTAAGATGGCAGAATTCCCTGAATTAGGGCATGAGCTCAGTGGCACAGGGTCAGGAGGGTGTTTGGCCTGTGAGCAGCAAAGCAGGGACAAGCAAGGATGTAACAGCCCTTAACCCTTCTCTTGGGTAAAACCTGACAATTGCTGGGATCTGCTCAGAGGGTCAGAGGTGCTGATCTGGCATCTGTTATCTGTGATTTGTTCTTCACTGGGATACTCCTGGCTCTACAGCACAGTGCTGGGGATGGCTGCGACAGCTTCCAGGGAAAGGAGGGAAGATTTTGACACCTGCAGCTGAATGTCACTGCTTTTGTTTTGGCAAAAGACAATGTCCTGTTATAGCTTCCCTTTGGTCTGAGGTGGGCAGAGCCCATCACACCCCCTGAGACGGGTCCTTGGTCCAAGGCAGCAGTGCCCCAAAAGGCCACGAGGCCCTGGCATAGGGTGCCCAGAGCAGCTGTGGCTGCCCCATCCCTGGAAGTGTCCAAGGACAGCTTGGACAAGGCTTGGAGCAACCTGGGATAGTGGAAGATGTCCCTGCCCATGGCAGAGGGCTTGGAACAAGATGATCTTTAAGGTCCCTTCCAAACCAAACCATTTTATGATTCTACCAAAGAATCTTGGGGTCCCTCCACCCAACCAAGCCATCCTACCACTTAAAAATACGGGCCTAACTCGTGAGTACTTCTGTACAAAACAACTCCTGGCCATAGTAATTTCTGCTTCCAAACCCCCTCAGCTTCTGGGCAGAAAGGATGGTGCTCTGTTCTTGCAAAGCAGCAGTTACAGAGCCCAAGGGCCATCCTTCTGGCAGTGTTTTCCTCACTTGGGAAGGCTGCCTTCCCTCAAAGGAAGGAGCAGAATGCTTCTGGGAGCCTCCGTCCCTGAATAGTCTGCACCATCTGCTGGCATAAGAGCAGGACTGACTCACTAACCGTGAATTTCGGGGATGCAGGAGACTTTGGGGAATAAAAAGTCCTGGCTCCAACCTCCAATTATGCATTTCTTCAAGTCTAAAAGGGGAAGAATGGCCGAAGATAATGCCTACCCCTCTAACCAACGTAATGACACGAACCCTTCAGAAAGAGGCTGTAATTACAGGGCCCTGCAGTTTTAACAAGTAAACCCACAAGAATTCAGCCTTTCTTACCAGAGGGCACAGCTCTAGCCCACAGGGAACATTTTAGCTTATTTATTTATACAGATTCATTCCTAGCATTCAGAAATACCATTCCATGCCTTAGGTAAGTCTTCTTGGGCTACTGTAGCCTCCCTGAATGCCACCCTGTTGCACTGCAACCTCTGTAAAATTTGAAGCTCAAGTCTTCCTTTTCACGCCTCTGCCCTCCAGCTCCCGCTTTTATAAAGTTTTCTCCCTTGTTCTCAGTTTCCTGAACAGCTTGGTTCTTATTTCCTATTTTCTGTCTTGCTGCCATCACTCCTCCTCCAAGCTATTCTTGTCAAACTATTAATTTCATCTTATTTGACAGTACAGCAGCCCTCCCTGACTGCACTTCGCTCAACAAATTATCAGTTACACCAACCATAAGACTCTTTTTCACTCCACTGACTTTCCAGAAGAGGCAGTTTGTAAAATGCAAAGTAATATTAATGTTTCTGCTCAGGAATTTCCACTTTGCATTGCTAAAGCTTTCATTTTGACGGAGCTGTATTCCGAAAAGACATGACTAGCACAGGGTGTCTGCTCTATCCATCTGCACCACTGGCTCAGAATATCAAATAAGTCCCAGGATCTTTAATATTAGATGTATTTTTTTCCTTACCTAGAGCAAATTCATATCATCAGTTCTTCCACAGAAGAGGTGAACCCTGTCAGAGAGCATATTGAAACCAAACCAGAACAACAGGAAAATGTTTGTATTGATTTAACAAAACTGATTTTGTTAGATGAGTTTAATGCACCATTTCAGGGATACCCTTCTCCTACAGGAAAAAAGCTGGCTTGGGTCTGTAATAGCATTCTATGAAACTACCACTCTGATTTAAATGGTTTTAAAACCAAACCTGTATTTAAACACATGGATTTTCATTTGAAGATAGAGACAAGACATAAAAACTTCTCTAGTGGCCCTTCCATAAAGGGCATTTTAACACCACAAACGAGGTATCAAAAAGAGATGAAAACCACCAGAAAACATCTCCACAGCCAACACCCCCATTCCTGGGCCCAGAATGGAAGAATAACAAGTACAATTTTTTTCTCTGCAGATGATTTCATGCAGAGCAAGCTGAGAAGCAGCTGAAAGCAGAGCTGCTACCCCTCTTGTTAGGAGGGGTTGCCTTTGAAGCACTGACTAATCACAGGGCACACCTGATCTGCTTTCCTGGCTTGCAAAACCAGCAGCTAATGCAGCTCTGAGCCCATCCTTTCCCCTTTGCTGAGGGACTGGATGAGCTCAGTGCTCACACGGGAGGAGCTCCTCGTCACCTGCTGGCAGCGAGCCCAAAGACATGTCCCAGACTGGGGGCTCTGCCTTTTCCAGCACTTCCAAACAGAAAACCAGCTGGATCAGGTTAGTGTCCAGTTAGCCCAGTATCCTGGCTCTTCCAGTAACCAGTAACAAATGGCTGAGGAAAAAAAAAAAAGAGAATTACAAGGGACAAGGAAAACCCACTGTTCTCTGGCTGTATTGCCCAGCTGACCACAGGTAGCCTTCAGGGGACCTTTCTTCCACTAATTTGGTTTGGTTTGGGTTTTTTATCCTCAAATCTATTTATCTTTCATCTTCTGCAATATCTTGTTATAATGAGTTTTACAATTTAATACTTGTTCAAAAATACACTCCCTTGATTTAAATGTGCACGGGTGGGTGCTCCCCTTGAGCCTTCTGTGGAAAGTAATAATGGAACTCATCTGTCCCTTTCCTTTCTCCATATCATTTATCATTCTGAAATGATAAAGAATCTTCTGCAAGATTCTCTTAATTCGTCTTCTTTTTTTAACAAGTCCTTGGCTTTTTAGCCTCTTTCTTTTCAGCCAAAAACTTTAAGCCAGTTAATGATTTCTTGTTAACTAGTACCTATCACTGGATACAAGCAATTCCCAGCATCTTAGCTGCCTCAAACAACAGAATCCTGTTTCCACAGTCTCTCCATTAAATCCTGGACATAAATCCATTAAGCACTACTGCATTAACCATACCTCTGAGACAGAAGGAATTCCCTGATGTGACCTATGGCAGAACTGCTGGGATAAAAGACTTGCTCAAACAGGGCAGGGAGTGTTTGCCTTTCCAACCTCTGCTTTACCCACCAGGCTGCCCTTAGCACAAGGATTTGTTTCAGGGAAAAAAAGGTTTGAAAAATTAGTGCAATTCAGGGCGAGGGTGGCAGCAGCGGAAAATGGGAGCAGAGCACTTTAAGAGAGCCCTGGGAAGCTGTAACCTGAAGCCTGCCGAAGGCTGGGCTGGGGGAAGCAGCAAAAAGCAGATGTGGCTGCACCAAACCCGCACTGTCCTCGACTCGCACCCGCTGGGAGCCCCTGACAGCAGCGGCCGAGAGGAGCCCCAGGTAAGGGACAGCTCACCTGTGCCACTGCCAGCGGCCAGGGGAGCACAGGGCAGGGGCTGAGGCTGGGCAGCTCTCAGAGGACCTGGGAAATGGGAAGAATGGTCCTTCCGCAGGTGGGATTCCCACCAAGAGACCTCACCAAGGATCGGGAGCCACCAGCATCAGCCTTGCCCCCGGGGCTGAGCTGTGCTCGGGAACTGGGGTGGGTTTTCTGCCTTTCAAGCATCTGCCTTGCAGCTGGGAGCACGTTTTGTTTTCTGTGATGGTAACAAGTCAGATCCTCTGGAGCTGGTGGTTGCAGGATGCTCCAGGAGCTGGTGCTGTGGAACAAGCAGAGCGAGCAGTCTGAACTCATGGGTCTTGTTTCACAGCACCTCTAAAGTCAGAAGTGTTTATAAATGATGTGAGAGACTCGTACCACTGTAGGTGGAAAGTAAAATATTTCCTTTGCACCTGCAGGCCTTCACAAATCGACAACTCCCAGACACAAAGTTCCTTCTCAGCTCATTTCTCAAGGTTCTCTTGCTGTACCTTCTGACTGTAACATCACACACTGTTGCTCCTTCTCTTCTCCTTCAAGGCAGCCACAGATTTTAATATCATGCCTGAAACCATCCCACCTCCGATCCAACCAAATTCTTTTCTCTGCGTTTCTGGCCGTGTGCTAAGAGAAATACAAATAGAATCCAGATGTTCAGGCCAATTCAAACGCAAAAGGCCTTGTCTTTTTAAAATGGAAATTGCTTTTTGGCGAAGTCTGAGAAATATGAAGCTGGTGACAGTACTGGCAAAAACAATACAATCTGCAAAACCAATCTCCGCTCCCATGCTCCCAGGAGCTCAGTGTAGCTGGAAGCAGAGGTTGTGCTGAGATTATTTTCTTTTTCTTCAGAGAAAAGGCTCCATGGAAAAGCTTCATCTCTACGCTAGACTGGGCCAAACCTCTTCCTCTCAGCATGCAAGAGTGCAGCTTGCTACAGGCATCCTCACAGAGCCCTCGCTGAGGCCTGTTTAACTTAGACTCATGCAGGGCTTCTGGCATCTCTCTTCCAGCGTGGTGCCTGTTCATTGTAAAACTCTGCAATGATAGGAGCAATCACCATATCCACTGTTATACCACCAGATACACCAGAAAGTAAATCCTCTTGATCCACACCTTTCTGCACCAGAAACCTCACCTATTCTGCAGCTGGGATGGCAGCAGGCTGCAGGATGCAAGTGCTCAGGGGAAAGAGGGTACCACTTCTGTGTTACACTGGCTCAATACAGATGAAAGCTTAAAACCTCCTGTGTGATGCCTTTTTTTTCTCCAAAGGAGAGCTGCCTCCAGAAGAAAAGGCAGGGAAGGGAAACAGCAAACTGCCTCTCACTCTGCCTGAACAGGGTTTTGAGCTGGGGCTGTTGTCGCCATGTGTATTTCTAGCAGCAGGCGTGTTTTCTTTGTAGCTGGAGTTAATCTGAAACACATGTCCTTCCTCTGATTTCTCTAGTTGCCTGGATGACAGGGGTTAGTTAAATACAACCCTCTTCCTTTAATTTCTGGGAATCTATCTAAACATTGCTTCAGACCAGCCTCAGTGGCGTCTGTTCTCGGGGGCAGGACGCTTCAGTAGCTCTGGTTTACCCACAGCTGAGCCCTGGGTTACTCACTGCCCTCTGCACCAGACAGATCTGTCTGGAAGGGCCACTCATCCCAGTGCTGGAGTGAAGAAAAGTGGATTCCACAGAAGGAACACCTTTGGGGAGCTTGGTGCTTTTCTCCCACCTCCGTTAAAAATGTTGAATAAGCCAAGCTCTGCCTTTCACTTCTCTAGGTTTCCTTATTGTCTTTTAAGAAAGCTCTTCTATTTTACTTCATCAGATTGTAAATAAGAAGCAAAGGATGGACACAGGTCCGTGTAGACACAAGAAACAGCAAACTACTGCCTGAGGCAGGTAATTTGTATAACAAAGCAGTAACCAGTCAGTGTTGCCTTCTGCCCCCTTCAACAATATGGATTTTGTACCTTTTATAAATGAAGTCTTGAATTTTTTTGAAGCCTAAGACTCAGAAGTAATGATTTGGTCCTTTTCTGGACCTTGGCACTCAGTAACTGCCTGCATCAGTGTGGTTTGGGCCACACACATCTGCTTTTGCACTCAGGCACATCCACACCGTGTGCTTGCTCAATTTTAAAGTCACTGGGGCCAGTCTGGCTGAATACTTCCAACCAGAGAAGGAAACCTGGCTCAGATCAGGTGTGTGTTTCACAACTGGGAGGACAAGCACCAGCAGCATCTGTCACTGCAGCTCCTGCCACAACCAGGTACAGTGAATAGTTGTCGTAGAGATGTATTTACCTGGTTGCTCAAACTCTCTCTGTCATACTCTTACTCTGTAGGTCCAGGCATGCAGATTCCAGTGGTTCTCCTTTTCCTGGGTCTCTTAACTGTCCCAAGCAGAACCCAGAACTCAGCTACTGAGCAGGTGAGAAGGAGACAAAATGCAGAGAGCCGAGGGGGACAGGTGTGGAGCAAGTAATTTCATTTTAGAGATTCTTACCGAAGGATTAAGCACTACCCTCCTAAATTACTGAGATTTTATTTAGCAACATAATGAGACTAACTGCTGCTTTACCTGGATAGAACCACAGTAGTTACATCAGGGGATGACCACGAGGCAGAATTTCAAACTCAGTGCTGCCTTTGGCCTTAAAGTAACTGTTCCTACACTCTCTGTAAGATTAAGCCAATATTTCTGTAGGTCATAGAAGCGTATCTGTAGTTGTTTGCCTTTGAAGTGTTTCTCACACCTGCAAGCCTAACCAAAGCACTCCCTGTACCTGCCAGAACTCTGCCACAGCTGATGGAGCCAACGCTGGCGAGGAAGAGGAAGATCCATTCTACAAGAGCCCTGTGAACAAGCTGGCAGCTGCAGTCTCCAACTTTGGCTATGACCTGTACCGCCAGCAGTCCAGCCGGACAGCCACGGCCAACGTGCTGCTGTCTCCCTTCAGCCTGGCTACTGCACTTTCTGGCCTCTCACTTGGTGAGTTCTTTGCCCCATTTCCACACTGACCCTTTGGCTTGCCAGCCCTCCCCTCACGTTTTCCTGGTCGTTGGCAGGGGCTGGAGAACGAACCGAAGATGTGATTTCCCGCGCCCTCTTCTACGATCTGCTCAACAAGGCTGAGGTCCACGACACCTACAAGGACCTCCTGAGCAGTGTGGCTGGGCCAGAGAAGAGCATGAAAAGTGCCTCCCGGATCATCTTGGAGAAAAGTAAAAGTCCTTCTTCCCCTCCATAAAATTTTACCTAAATAACCGTCAGCAGTAGTTATTTTGGTGTGTATATATATATAAAAACACCCTGAGTAACACAGCACTAACAGCTCTGGCTCTGACTTCTAAGCCAGGATGCAGACAAGGCATGGAATGCTCTTGCTCCTCCAGAAAAAGCCTGGAAAGTTTGTGTGCACTTAAATAAAAGCCCAGACACGCACACCAAGACACTGGTGACAGAACAGTTAACTCACAGAGGACCTCAAAGAAACTTACTGAGGATTTTGCCTTCACTCCAGGCTGTCTGGCAGGTGTTGCTGGCTTCCAGGAACCACAGATCACATTTTCTATTTGTGATAACACTCAGCCATATTCCTTTGTTTAATTCCTTGCAGAGCTATTTGAAATGTCTGCTTCTGGCATGCAATAAACATCTGCTGAGAATGCTAAGAGCTATCTTTTGGAACCTGCTGGTTCCAAGAATCCAATAGGTTGAGTAAGCTGTACTCAAAAAGCAGGCTGGAGAAAGAAGAAAGGCTGATGTAGGAATGGCTGTGTCCAAGCCTTCAGTTCTTATCTCCTTTTTTCAGTTTTCAGAAGAGAGTTATCCCATGCTCCAGCATAGGTGGCTGTAGGATTTGGATCAGTTTCCTGAATGTGCCTTAAGATATTCTTCAAAGCAGGTTTCTGTAGACAAACAGCCACAGATATTTTATGAGAGACCTGCTGCTGGGCTTTGGATTGCCACCTGCTGCCTTGAGATTGTTTTGATAAGGGAGCTAGCAGCAGTATCCATGTTTTTATTCCCCAGGACTCAGGGCAAAGCCTGGATTTTACAGCCAGCTCGAGAAGTCCTACAAGATGAGACTGAGGGCTCTGAGTGGCAACACCCAGTTGGACCTCCAAGAAATCAACAACTGGGTCCGACAGCAGACAAAGGGAAGGATTATGAGGTTCATGAAGGACGTGCCCACAGATGTCAGCATTCTCCTTGCTGGGGCTGCTTTCTTCAAGGGTAAGAATGTTGTGTGCTTGGACACAGAAAAAGTCCATTAAGTTAGAGGAGATGTGAAGGAATGCTCTCACTTCCAATAAACCAAACAGACTGTCAAAGAGACAGAGTGTGAGAAGAAAGTGTTTGAGAATGTTTAGAAAAGAAGAGAAAAAAAAAAGCACACACTACCTGAGCAAAAATAGTCCTGAGGGAGGAATTATTACTCTTGGGAAGCTGAATCTTGACCTGGTTGCAGTAAGAACCAGAGAAGAAAGTTTAAGCTCACAAAACTCCATTTACAGACAGGATATTACCATTTAGGGAAGGAACAGCTTAGAGTGTTCTGAGCCTTTTTACCACTGTAGAAGGAACAGTTTGATACGAGAGAGCTGTTCTTAAACATGCTGTGAGCCAGTGTCCTGGAGAATTACTGCTTGGACACAAGGAGCAAAATAAAGGGTGGGGAGAGAAGCACTTTATGTGCATTGACACAACTGTTACCCTTTAAAATAGTTTTGTAATTACATAAGTAGACATCAACTTCCCAATGGCTACTCCACCCATACACTGGCTTGATTATTTATTTGCCATTTAGCCAATTCTCAGATGAAAAGGAGGGGCCAAGGATGGCAGTAAATTAGTAGCTCCAATCAGTCTATTTCTATCCCTGTTATGCTTCAATTCTTAAAGCACAAGATTGTTCAGCCACAGGCATAAGCCTGGTTTCATATGCTATTATTCCAGAAAATCCTCCGTTTTCTCTCTTAAAAAACAGGGACATGGAAAACTAAGTTTGACACCAAGAAGACTTCCCTGCAGGACTTCCACCTGGACGAGGACAGAACTGTGAAGGTGTCCATGATGTCAGACCCCAAAGCTATCCTGAGATACGGTTTTGACTCAGAACTCAACTGCAAGGTCAGACAGCAAATATTGCCTAAGATCTCCTAAACCTACTGAGGAGCAGGTTCAGCTACACCTACTTGTTAACCCATTCCAGCCTTGCTCCTCCCATCAGCTACTTTTGCAATCCCTATTTTGAAAGGCAGCGTGTTGATTCTTAGGATATCCTGCTTCGACACTGGCTATGTCACAAGCAATCCAAAATGTAAATTATGCCCAGGTCCTACCAGCCTGTATTGACTTAAAGTTGGGCAAGAAGGGCAGGGCACACCTCTCAAAACTTTTCCATCTCTACCTCTTTCAACCAATCTTTCCCTGGAGCATGAGCTCAAAGGTATTCCAGTGAGAAATCCCCAAAGCAATGCTGCAGGATTCAGCAGGTGAGACAGCACTTGCCATGGAATTGCAGGAAGAGTGCAGCAAGGATGGAGAAAAGCCTGGGGAAAAAGCCAGAACTGTCAGGAAGCATCATGTCAGATAAAAGCAAACAGGGAAAAAGATCAAATGTTCACTGAAAAGGTTGAGATTCCAGCCTGAGAATTAAGCCTCTGCCTGGTACAGGATGGGTAAAACTGTTTATTATTGATGTGATTTTCTTATCTCTCTCTTATTTCTGGCCTTGCAGATTGCCCAGCTGCCCCTGACAGAGGGAATCAGTGCCATGTTCTTCCTGCCCACCAAGGTGACCCAGAACATGACTCTGATTGAGGAAAGCCTCACTTCTGAGTTTGTCCACGATGTGGACAAGGAGCTGAAGACAGTCCACGCCGTGCTCAGCCTGCCCAAACTAAAGCTGAACCACGAAGAGGCACTTGGCAGCACACTAAAGGAGACAAGTATGTGCATCACACCCCCTTTGCAGGCTGCAGGGCTCAAAGCAGTGGTCAAGTTGCTTCCTGCTCTCAGAACATGAAGCTGGTGGGTTGTTAGTTATGGTCACGGAGATTTCACCAGCAACCAAATCACCTTCATCCAGGACTTCTCAGCTTTTTATCACATCCCTCCACCCAATGCTGCTGAGACTGAGGGTGAAGCTCAGTACAAGCAGATGGAAGCTGCTTCTCCCTGTTCCCCCAAGCTCCCTGCCCTCCTGGACCACAGCATTAGCAGTGCTGCTCCCCCTCCTGCAATCTATGCCTTCAGGTCATGGAACTTTCTCTCTTTTCTCCAGGGCTCCAATCACTTTTCACATCGCCTGATTTCTCCAAGATTTCTGCCAAGCCTCTGAGATTATCTCATGTGCAACACAAGGCAATGCTGGAGCTTAGTGAGGATGGGGAAAGATCCACACCAAACCCTGGGGCCAGTGCTGCTCGTCTGACCTTCCCCATAGAGTATCACGTGGACAGACCTTTCCTTCTCGTACTGAGGGATGACACCACTGGAACCCTGCTCTTCATTGGCAAGATCCTGGATCCCAGGGGTGTTTAGATCCCTTCACAATCATCTGCAATGGTAGGGTTTCCAAATGGAAAGGGTGATACTGGGAGGGATACTGGCTCCCTGCTCTGCTGCACAAAGACACAACTTGCAAATCTTACGCCTTCATGCTGCAATAAAAGAGCTTTTGCTATGAATCTCAGCAAGCCCAAGTATTCTCCCTTGAAAGGTTGTCTGCCTACATCCTGTGCCTTCACTCCCAATTTCCCCAGATGAGGAATGCAGTTCTGTGTCCTGAAAGCACACGTTATCTGGTGTATGTTGCATTGTTCCCCATCCTGCTTTCCAACCTGACACCAGCTGTCGATTCTGAATCCCTCATCACTGACAGACCTGTGCTGGAGCCCTCCAAGCTCTGCAGTGCCCCCTTTTATAGATTTTAAGTTTGCACTTCCCAGGCTGTTGCCTCACCCCTTCCAACCATTTCCATTTGACACTGGCAAGAAGGAAAGTGCTTCACAGTGTTAAAAATAGAAGGTAGCGTGCTCTGGATGACTGTCTGTTCATAATGCTCGGGGCTCCACACAGGGGAGAGTCACACCTCACACAAAAGCAACTCAAGCATTTGCTTCCAACCCACACACAGAACTTACACAACAGCCTCTGTTCCCACCATACCACACACACACCTCTCACGTTAGAATTGGTCATTTTATTTACAACAGGCTCACTAAAGAGCATGTCAAGACTTCATTCAAGTTGCTGTTACACATGATTTTCCAGCTTGTACTACATGACTACCTTACCACATGACACTTAGCTTTGATGAAAGATCACACTGCAGCTTCCTTTGACAGGGAAATTAAGTCCTCTGAAGGATGTTTCTGGGAAGCTCTGACAGACAGGCCTTCATCTCTTGTAGTTCCTGGATCTGAGCACTCTGAGGACCAAAGTGCACTGACAAAATCCCCTCTGCTCTTTGAATCGTGCTCAGAGCTTCAGAAACTGCAAATCTGAAATAGGAAGAGAATAAGAATAGAGCATGCAAAATACTTAATTCAGCTTCTTGACTTATACAACCTTTAAGCCCTTCTTAACAAAAACCTAAACCTGTTCATGGCTACAGATCTCACCCTCCCCTGCCTTCCAGCAGCAGGAAAATTGTGTCTGCTTCAGCTGCAAAGGAAGGATGAGGGGAAGGGAAAGGTAAGGAGATGGACAAAACCTGAAAATATTATCTTTGAGTATACAGGTACCACTACTTCATCACTGCAGATCCTGCTGAAATTAATTTGGTTAAAGGGAGTTGTTGTGAGAAGATTTTCAGAAGCAGTCAGGGGATTTCCTTGCCAATAAAGCAAGAGGATTTCATTCCCTTCTTTGAGAAGATGTCAGAAACATTATACAACTGGTATAAAAACCAAGGGTGATGAGTTGACAGAATAAAACAATTGGACAGGGAATAAACTGAGCCAGGGAGAAGAAAAAAATAGGCACAAAGCAGAGAAACAGATTCCAAAGAGAGCACCTGTGCCAGACTGCCCCATGTCCCTGTGAGACACCCTCAAGGTGCCTCGATATTGTGTCACACAGGAGTGGTGCAGGGCAGGGACAGAGAATGAAACCAAACTCACCCATTGAAGAGGATTTGTGCCAGCTTGAAAAGTTCGTGGCCTGTTTCTACACTTGATGGCCCATGGTGCATTTCCACAATCTCGATGCTCTTCTTCAGGTGTCTGGCTGCTTCCTGCCACTTCCCTGATGGAAAAACAAAGCAAAACAAAACACTTAGAAATGAATAAATACTTCCTAGAGCTACTGCCACCCAAAGAATCTGACTGAATTAATCAAATTGTGATGAACTCTGTCCACAGAACCAGGACAGGGAATCTAAAAGAACATGAGAGCATAATATTGTTCACTGGCTGCTGGGAACACAGGTTTGGTCTTTCTGAGAGCCCTGCTGACAAAACTAGGGAAAAAAATGAGAGAGCCAGTCGAAGAAAAAGCTAGTTCATGTTAAATTCAAAGTTCAGGAAACATGGGATAGTGAGAGGACAATGCCATACCAAGAGTAGCATAGACCTGTGCCAGATGATCCTCCATCTCTCCCATCAGCAAGTGCTCTGGTGACAAGAAGTTTCCAGCATCCATCTGACACTTCAGGAGCATTTTGATAGCCTGAGCTATTAAAAAAAAAAAAAGGTTATAAAATTCACCCTGTGGCCAGTCTCCAGTTTTCCATGATCCATGAAATAAAATCAATGCAATCTCATCTTTGCACATTACGCAGCTGATTGGGGTTTGGTTTAGGATTCAACGCTGACTTTATCTGCACCTCTACTTTTCTACCCCAGCACTGGCCCAACTCCCTCTCCAGGAAAACAAGGCCTGGGAACGTCCACCTCCAGTGTTTCCCTGATTTCTTTTTATTTAATTACTTTACTGTGGAACAATAGGTGACTTAGATTAACACCCAGATCAGGGGGTATTAAAAAATCTAAAGCTGAAGTCCCCAGGGACACCAGGCCATATGTCACAGGACCCCAATGGCATGAGCAACAGTGCCATCTCATGGTTCCCGTCCGACCTGGGCTCCTCAGCTCCTGACCTCAGGGCACAAAGCTGAGCCTTACCAGCCTTCCCGACTCTCAGCAGGTCTAAAGCTTTCTTGATTTGTTGCTGAAGGTCCTGTAAACGGCCAGACAGGTTCTCTCTGCTGGCTGAGGCTGCACAAGCTTCGTTTGAACAACGAAATGTGTCTTCTTCCCCCTGTGGAAATCACCTTTGTGATCATTCCTGCTCACGTTCAGCTCAAAGCTTACTCTCCATCTGCATTAGCTCTGTGTCAGAGATGCTAAATTGTTTTTCAGTTGTATTCATTAAACAAAATGTAAATTGTTATCAGCCTATTTGACTTCACAAGAAACAGTGAGATACTGTCTTGACTCAACAGGGGCTTTTGAGCAGAGATCGAAGTGAGGTCTTCAGCTCTTGGCTTTCCCAGACCCAGACTTTACACACTCCACTAACTGCACAATCAGAACCATGGACAATTACCTGCATTTGAGCCTGGCATTTGGGACAGCAGAATGAATTTCTGATGGACACCACACTCTTGACACCAGACTCCAACTCCTCGAGGCACGCCTGGCAGCGACACTCAAAGAAATACTGACTGAGAAGCTGTTGTCTCTCAGCAACCCTCATCCTGCACCGGTGAGGCCCTGCAAAGGATAGCAAGGGTAGAGATCTCTCAACAGGTCCAGTCCTAAATATCAGAATAAATGGATTTTTGTCACAATTGAGACTAGGTATATTTTGGGGAGAACATAACTGGAGACTGAAAATCTAACAGTGGGCTCAAGAGATGAAATGCTGCGTTGATCAAGGCTGTTAAACAAAGACTCCGGCAACATTATATGAGAATTATAAGAGAATTATGATATAAATAGCCATCAGCATGATGAGGAGAGGTGAATGACGTCTGTGCCTTGAGACAAACAGAATCAGGGCTTACCATAGCAATGGAAAACCTCTTGGCCACTTGGGATTGGCTGTGATGCCCTGACAGTGGCAGCTGTCCCACTGAACGACACGCTGGTATTGGGGCAGCACGAGTGGTTCAGGAGGCTGAGGACAGGGAAGAAGGCTGTTGCCAGCCTCACAGGCTTCTTATCTACAACAGCCCCATCTCCAGGCCCTGAAGAGAGAGGAAAACCAAGCAGGTTGAGATTGAATGCTCACAAACCCACACAATTTCTGCAACAAGCCGCGTGACCGATCGCAGGCAGCAGCAGAAAGGTTCCTGGTATATTGCTGCAATAAATAACAGCTAAACACGCTCTGCATGTGCACCAAGGAACAGGCCAGCACGGGACACGCCATTAAATTTTAAACAAGTCATTTCCATCTGCAATGGGAGCTTTTTACAGCTGATAATTCAATCTCTTCACTTCACACAAGCTAGATGGGCAAGGACAGGACAGTCCTGGGCTCCTCAGTACAAGAAAGAAGAGCTGCTGGAGAGGGCCCAGTGGAGGCCACAGAGGTGATGAGGGGTCTGGAGCATTCCTCTTATGAGGAGAGACTGAGGGAGCTGGGCTTGCTTAGTCTGGAGAAGACTGAGAAGGGATCTCATCAATACATATAAATATCTCAAATACAGGTGTCAGAGAATGGTGCCAGACTCTTTTCTGTGGTGCCAGGATGGGGAGTAACGGCCACAAATTAAACAACAAGAAGTTCCACCTCAACATGACGAAGAAATTCTTTCCACTGAGGGTGGCAGAGCATTGGAACAGGATGCCCAGGGAGCTCTGGAGACATTCCAAACCCAACTGGATGCATGCCCCTGTCACCTGCTCCAGGTGACCCTGCCTGGGCAGGGGATTTGGACTGAATGATCTCCAGGGGTCCCTTTCAACCCCAGCCATTCCATGACAACACAGTCGGGCTTAAAAGTTTTTCTCTTACCCAGCTCCTGCATTACAGTGATTGCTTGTGCATTACACTGCAGCTGCAACACGTGCCTCAGCATTGCTTCTGCCACAGTCTTCAGCTCTGGGGACAACTCATCCGAGGTTTTTTCACATGTCTTTGGTTTGGACCACTGCTGAGGCGATTCCTGATTCAACACAGCGGCCTCCAGGCCAGCTGCTTGCAGCTGTTTGCATATAGCTACCACACTGAGAGTGCAGAGGAACTTGTGCTCAGGGCTGTGCCGCTCAGCGTGGGGCAAAAGGTGGAACAGAGCTTGGTAAGAACTCTGGTACCGACCACGCCTGTCACAACCAGGGATACCTCTGGTACCAGCTCCTGCATGTGCTGCCTCGCTGAGAGGTTTGCACCTTGCCTCAGGGTTCTGAAGCTCCTTGTCCCCACTGTGGGACCACCCCACCAGCCTGCTGACCTCTGCAAATCCCGCCAGCAGGACAGTCCTCAAGGCCACGTGGCAGAAGACCCCCAGCGTGAGGAGCAGCGCTCCCAGGGAACACTCTGTCCTGTGGTACTGCTGCCATGCCACGTCTGCACAGTCCTGGCTGCAGTACTTGGCATAACTGCACCCCTGACAGGGCACCGAGGCCAGGAGCTGCCTCAGACAGCGGTGGCAGTAAAGGTCTGCGTTGGTGGCCCAAGTGTCCCACGCTGTCTCATCCTCCTGCCGATGAAGGCTCTCCCCAGGGCACAGCACACTCACAAAAGCCTCCTCTTTCAACAGGCTCTGTCCTGGCATGATGTCCTGGGAGGCCACCAAGTGACGTCCTCTCTCTGCATCACAACTCAAGCTCACAGATGAAGATGCACCTGAAATACTGTTGTTCTCTTCCCAGGTCTCTGGCTTCCCTTGAATGCCACCATGTGCTTCTTGTGCAGGCTCTGGACATCTCTCTCTCTCACCTAATTTAACCTTCACCTGACTTAACTTTTTTAGCCGTGTCAGGTGTGTAGTCATGCCTTTATCCAGAGCAATTTTACTCTCCAGCACTCCAAGGATATCCTGTGCATCCTGTAACCTCCCCAGGCACAGCAGACACTCAGCTCTTCGCAGCAGGACCTTGGGCATCAGCCTGTCTGGATAGCCATGGCTTTCAGCCCTGGCAATATCCTCCAAACAAACCTAGGAACAAAGACAAAGCCTTTCAAGTGGGTTTGCAAACCAGCTCGTGCTCTTTCATTCCACCTAAGACAGTCTCATGGAAGCATTCTGCGTGCTAATCAGCAAACTCCACATGCGTAACCAGCCTGCTGCCCAAATAAAGCATCCTGACACGGAAGCAAAGTAGGAACCCTTCAGAGAGCTGAGTTATGGATGCTTTAAGCACAGCTTGGGAAGCACATCTGATCTGCTGTCTCTTGTTCTAACAATCAAACACCTCAGGGGCACCCAGGACCTTGTCGGGTGGGTGCTGGCCTGGCCCCACTTACCTCAAAGTGCCCCAGGTGGAGGAGGGCAGCGGAGCGGTTGGCAAAGCACATGGACACCTCGGGGCTGCCAGGGAGCTCGTGGGACGCTGCCTGCAGAGACCAGAGAACTGCTGCTGCCTCAGGGGATCCCTCACGGGACCCCCTCTTTGGGGATCCCCTCACAGGAGCCCTTCAGCCATGAGGGGCTGCAGGAGCCCCTCTCGGGGATCCCCTCACGGGATCCCTTTGGCTGTGAGGTGTTGTGGGACCCTCTCCCTGGGATGCTCTCATGCCACACCTACCTTGGAGTAGAGCCTCAGGGCAGCCTGGTACTGGCCCCGCCTGAATTCCCGGTTTCCCTGCTCCCGGTACCAGCTCGCGGCCTCCGGCTTCTTGTCCGTGGGTGTCTGGTGGCACAACCGCACCAGGGCTGCCTCCTCCTCCTCCTCGGTCCTGTGGGATACGGGGTCAGCAGCGAAGAATCAGTTTGGAATCGTCTGGTCCAACCTCCCTGCTCAAGCGGGATGATCCCGCTGGCACAGGGTCGTGTCCAGAGGGTTCTGGAACACCTCCAGTGAGGGAGACTCCACACTCCCCATCTGTGCCAGTGTGTGGGCACCGCACAGGGAAAAAGTTCTTCCTCATACTCACAGAATCACAGGATGAATTTGGTTGGAAAAGACCTCTGAGATCACCGAGTCCAGCCTGTGACTGATCCCAAATTTGTCAACCAGACCACGGCACTCAATGCCGTGTCCAGTCTTTCCTTAAACACCTCCAGGGACAGCGACTTCACCACCTCCCTGGGCAGCCCATTCCAGCGTCTAATCACCCTTTCTGCGAAGAAATTCTTACTAATGTCCAACCTAAACCTTCCGAAGTGAAGTTTAAGCCTATGTCGTGTTGTCCTATCGCCAGTTATCTGGGAGAAAAGGCCGACCTCCAACTTCCCGTCAGGTAGAAAGGTGGAATTCTACCCAGGTGGAATTTCCTCGGCATCACTTTCCGCCCGTTGCCTCGTGTCCCATTGCTCGGTTCCACCGAGCAGAGCCTGGCGCATCCTTTAACACCCCCCTTTTATTTATACACATCAAGAGAGATGCTCCAGTCCCCCAATCCCCCTCATTGCCCTGCGCCGGCCCCGCCCCGCCCGCGGCTCACCGGAGCAGGTCACAACCCAGCCGCACCGCGTCGTGAAGCGAAGCCGCCGCCAGCCGCTCCCGCAGCGCGGGGTCCAGCGCGGCCCAGAGCCGGGCGGTGCGGCCCTGCCACTCCGCCACCGGCAGCGCCATCACCGCGCCACCGGCGGCGCCACGACCGCCATGGCGGCGCCCAGCAGCATCCCTGCAAGGCGCACAGGGATACTTCCGCCGTACGGCGCCGGGCAGCCAATAGAAGCGCTGTGCTGGCGGGCGGTGTGCCGCGTGACGTAAGGCGGCGCCGGAAGGAGGCGGTGGCGTCAGCGGCGGCGGGAGGATTTGGCGGAGGCGGCGGCGGGAGGATTTGGCGGCCGCGGCACCATGAGCGTGCGGCTGAGCGAGGGGGCCATCGCGGTGAGCGGCTCGGGGTGGGCTCGGGTGGACCTGGTCCCGGTGAGAGTAGGACGTGAAGGACGGGCCTGGGCACCGGGTCCGGCCTGGTCCCGAGGGGAGGAGCAGGCCCGGAGCGGGGCCTGGTCCCGGGGGTGGTCCTGGTCCAGCGGTGACGGCCGCGCCCGCGTCCCTGGCTCTTCCACGGCAGCTCCCCTTCAACTCCTCCGGTACAACCCTGCATAGGTTAGACCCGGTGATCTCAGAGGCCCGGCCTCACTGATTCTGTGGGTCTGTCTCTGTGGGCCGCGAGGCGTTCCCGAGCGAGGTTGGTGGCACCTTTCTGAGCGTCTCTTTCCTTTCTCCAGGCCATAATGCAAGGGGAGGACGTCTCCAAGCCCGTGCTGCAAGTCATCGTGAGTACTGTCCTTTCCCTCCTGTGCCAGCCCCTCGGTGACTGCATGTCCTGAGTGCAGCCAAACTTCCACTGCAGAGCAAGGCTGCTCTGCTTTTAGTTCTCTTAATTTTGTTTTACATTACTTGGGCTCTGCTGTTATTTTTAGTGTTCAAAAGAGCCAAATAGATAAGTCACTTGCTGCTGATGTCACTTTCTGTTCTTGAAACGTTCCTGGACAAATGTGAACTGACAGCCTGGGTTTTTTCTTCCCCGCAGAACACGCGGGCTATTGCTACAGGAACTGGGCCCCCACGTTACCGAGTGCTGATGAGTGATGGGGTGAACACCCTCTCCTGTGAGTATGACAAGCTGCAGGGAGGTTTTTGTAAGCGTGGAGATGCTAAGGGTGATAAAGTTCCTGGTCTGGTGGCTGGGTGCAAAGTGGTGAAATGAATATTGCAGGTGAATGTGGTTTACACTGGGCCACGGACTCTGAAGTGTGCAACTGCATTTTGTCGTTTAGGTGAAATCTTTGACTTCTGGAACTTTGTGACAGATAAACAATTAACTTGCTGCGTGAAAATACAGAAACCTATACATGTAACATTGATTTTAAAGTAATTTAGCTTAATCTTCCTCTCACTTCTTTGATATGCAATCATTCTAGCTATCACTGCACTCTGAAGTGTGAGCAATAAATACAGTGTAGTTTATGCTCAGTTTTGGTGACTTCTTAGCAGTTGCACTGTTTTCTTTGTCTCAAACTGAGCAAGTTGTAGATCCAGTGCAATGCTTGACTGGCTGGAAAAGTCGTGGCCAGCCACGACAGCCCCGTTTTAAAGCTGCCACGTGTGTGAATTGTTTCAATATTTTCCTTCTGCTCCTGCAGCGTTCATGTTGGCAACCCAGCTGAACTCCCTGGTGGAAGAGGAACGCCTGTCAGCCTGGTGTATTTGCCAGGTTAACAGGTTCATTGTCAACAGCCTGAAAGATGGAAGGTATTTGTGTTAATCTTTAAGCACAGCCCTACAGAAAGGCAGCTGCACTACTGGGGGCTTTGTCCTTTGTGTCTAAGCAGGGGCCAAGTGCTTTTGGTTGGGATTATCTGCAAATACTCAGGCTTTAGGGTGCAAGAGGGAGGGTCCACAGCACCAGTGACAGAAGAAATAAATTGCAGAATGTGACTTCAGTGGGATCAGATGTATCTGGTACAGTGATTTAGTAACATAAAGATTCTAGTTGCAGTACTCCAGCTCCAGCTGGAATACTCCAAATACTTGCACAAAGCTTCCTTAAAATTATCTGCTGTGGGAAAGAAACAGGGAAGATATCTTGTTACTTAGGTGTTGTGGAATCTGGTCTTCTATTAAAATTTGAGGAGACAGGAGGAAAATTCGAGGGGATGGGATACTGCAAAATGAGAAGGGATCCAGGTGAAACTATTACAGAAAAACTATGTATGTGTGTAGCAGGATATGAACTGAGGTTGGTATTCTCTTCATTCTGTGTTATTTCTGGGAGAAGACAACTTTTGAGGCAGGGAATATATTCTCTCTTGTAAAATCTGGTACAGCTTTGCTACTTTTAAAACACAGTGATTTCCCAAGCTATTTTTGGTGCCTGTTCAGCCTGCCATCACCTGTCCTTGATGCAGTGTGATATTGTTTCAAGCTTAGTTGTTCCCTCAAGAGAGGGCTCAGTTGACAGTGGAGAGCTTTTGTCTCCCAGATCCTTCTTCCAAAGAATCTGCCCTTGATGCTTGGTTCTCTCACCTGCTGCAAAGGACGTTTAGAGGTGGACTTGCAGAGGGAGTGAAAGCCTTTATTTGCTGTTCTGTGTTGTAGGAGAGTGGTTATCCTGATGGATGTAAATGTCCTGCAAACTGCTGATCAGGTCGGAGGGACTATTGGCAATCCCCAGCCGTACAACGAAGGTGAGTATCTGTAAGCAAATACTTTCCTGTCGGCTCTGAGAGCCTTCCAGCTTCTCTCTTTCCCTTAAAAAAAGCACTCAGACGTTCAGTTTTTTTATGCCTGGAACAGTGATATCCAGATCTTGAAAATCCTTTTTGTTTGTGTCACACAAACTGGGGTTTGTTCCTATTTTAATAAACTCTGCACCATGGCTGGAGCTTGAGTCTCTCCATGGTATTTGGAGCATCCATACCTTACAACCTTGACAGGTTTTTATTGCAGTGAGTGGTCTCTACCTCGAGTTCCAGTAAGTAAGCGGAAGCTATTTTATGTCTCCTCATAATGAGTAATCAAATAGATTCTAATTTCTCCTGTCTGGAAAGAAAACAGGAGGAGGAAGATGGAATAATGATCTGTAAAAGTCTAAGATGGCGTGGAGGGGATGAATAAAGAATGATGAATCTCTCTCTCTTTTTCCTATGTTCATTTGATGCTCTTTAGCTCTCGTGTTGTCAGGCAGTGATTGTAAAACAAAGGCTGCACCACACCCCTAAACTGCATAGTTAAATGATGGAACTTGTGGAGGTAGGTGCCAAAAATTGGCACAGGTTCAAAAAGCAATTAGATGTGAAAGAGAAATCCATTAAAGGCTGTTAAACATAACAATACATCCTCTGCATGGATGTTAGGTGCAGGAAGCACTAAAACTTAAATTGTTCCAAGTACATAGATGAGAGACTGGTATGAAAACAAGGCTTGCACAGAATTCCCTAAGCACCCGTTCCTACCATGCCCAGCTGAAAAAGGATTGATGCACTGGGTGAACCTTAATCTGACCTGCCATGAATCTGTTTGGGTCTGTTATGTTGCATAAATAACTGTGTTCTTCACTTTTGTGTGCTGAGCTTGCAGTTCTCATGCAAATGTTTTTTTAAATTAGAACATTTTTCCCTCTGAGAACGTTCGGAAGTCTGTTCTGCTCTTCCAATTCTGATCTTTTAAAAAGAGAGATAATAATAAGCACTTAAAGAAAATATTTGAACAGCTCTGTCAGTGGTATATACACAGATAATGGCTGGAATTTAATAGCAAACAGCTCTTCCTGAAGATTTTTTTTTTTTTTTATCCTGAGAGAACTGAACTAGTATATTTTTATTACTAAGGGACCACACATTAATTGCAAGAGTTTTCTGTAGAATATTTTGGACAAACAGTGGTGGTAGGTGCATTGCTCTTCTGGTTAAAAAATCTACTCTGTTGCAAAGGCAAAGACATCTTTCTTCATTAACTTTTTCCAAGGGAATGAAGAGGGGCGTTTGTTAAATGAGCCTAAAGAATCCTTTGTTCCTTTGATAGTTACTTAGCTAATTGCTGTTTAAAAAATGTGTTGACATCTCAGATTTTATGGTTTAATCCCACAGTTGCTGTAGAGACCAAGACTTTCAGAATAGCTACTGAGCAGACTGTTTTGTGCCTTTCTCCCATTTCCCTGCTTATGTGATACAAGAGCTTGTGAACTATAGTGTTTTTCAGTTATATTGTTGCTTAGGAACCACTGAGAACGTGGTATCTGACAGAACTGAGCTGAAAATATACCTTTAACGATAAATTCTGGTAAAATTACCATTACTTTGATCAAAGTTGTGTTCTTCATTTGGACTTACAAAAATACTCTGCCGTGAAGGTTTCAAATCTAAACTCTTTTGGAGATGTTACAGGTCTGTGGTCAGAATATGTGCGGGCTTGCACTAGATAAAAGATGCCAAATAGGATGTGAGGTGTGTTTCATTTAAACACTGATCTTATTCTGACGACTTCATACCCTTTTATTTGATACTAAATAAGGTTTCTGATACAGAAGATGGTAATAGTTTAGATTAAGTAAGCTTAACTCAGCCCTGCTGCTGTGCAGGTTGCAAGACTTGTCACGAAGGCCTTGATGAAATGGCAGAGGTGTGTATTTCAAGTTGCATATTCTCTAAGTTCCTGTGTATATTAAGAAGTTGTATTTTTGAGGGACACTCAGCTAATGCAGAATGAGCATCTTAAATATACTTTGTGGTTTCCATTAGAAAAAAGTTCTAGTATTAAAAAAATGTATCTTTTAGCCCTGCTTTTGGTTTTCCTTGAAATACAGATCTCAGACTGCCAGAACCTAGGATTAAGGAATATTCTTTCTCAGGCTGTAATAGCACTGTGGGACCCAGGGGGGTGAGAAGCTGGCTTTTGGCCACTTTACATGGGAGCAGTAGGTGGTTAATCTGCCTAACAAGGAAGCTGGAGACACAATCTTCTTATTACAAATCATAAAAACTTTTCAGGCAGCCTCTCATAATAGTATTGAAAATTAAGACTGAGCAGTTTAGTTCTTGTTGAAGACTGGATGGTTGTGTTATTACTGTCGTTAATCTCATTCAAATTACTCTGATGCTGGACTTTCTTTTCACTATGACAATGACTTGCTACTTATGTTTAACTTCTGTCATTAATCTTTCCATGGTGAAATGTTTATGTACTTACACATTCACTTGAACTGCTTACTCTTGCCCTTCCTGCTGCTGTGATTTAGGTGTGTGTTGTTTCGCAGTGCATTTTTTCTCCCTCCTCTCCCTTCCCTGCTGCTCAGTTCTGGAGCAGGTCTTGTGTCATGGCCCTGTGGCAGAACCTCTCGGTGACAAATTATTGGAAGCTGAGGGCTCCTGCTCCACAGTTATTGCCTTTGAGTGGGCTGTGGGGCAGCTGCAGGCAAAGGTCTTGGGTTTGCCTAATCCACTACACCCAGCAGAAATGTGAGCAGGTATTTCAGCTGGTTTTTTCACCTCCTGCTAATAAAAACTAACAGCGAAAACCAGGCAGCCTTCTCGGTTTTCTAAGCAGTTTAAGTGATCTGTAGGCCACCAGCCACCAAAAATCACAGTTTAGGACTCCCTAGGCTCTCCAAGCGAGAAAATTGGAGAGATATTTCTGCTGCTTCTGTATTTGAACACATGCACAGATGTGTGAATTTATTCTTACTCTGTTGAGAAACACTCGGCTGTGGGTAGGCAGCCATTAAAATGTGAATTTGTGTTTCATAACGCACACGTGTTCCAATGTACGTGGTGGTCTTTGATTTGGTTTTCAGTGGGTTTTTTTTCTTTAAATCACAAATTCCTACAGAAAAAAAACATATTTGGAACAAAAGTAGCAAGGAAACCTCTTGCTGCTTCATACCCACATTCCTGTTCTCCCTGAATATTCCTCCCCTGACCAGACATATTTTTCTCTAAACGCGTCTTGTTGGGTTTTTTTCCGCCTTCCCTTGCACAAAACGAATTTGGGTGTGGAGTGCTGACCCTCTGAGCACCTGAGGCCACTGAGCAAGGGGGAGACCTGGCTCCTCCATCTAGTGGAACCTGCAGTAAATACACATTTTGCTGTTTGACGTCACGCTGTTGCCAGGGAGACTGTCACCAGTTCACCGATGTGACTCTACTGCGGCAAGTTAGAGGAGCAGATTGGGGTTTGTGCAAGGACCTGGCTTTTGGATTAAAAACAGCCACAGGGTTACCTCTGTAGACTGCACCACATCAGGCAACACCACGTTGGGGTCTCTTTGTGTTGCTTCTGCTCCTTTCCCGTAGTTTGGTGCCATCCCTCTGTCCTGGGATTCTCTGCTTTTGTTCCTCGTGGTGCTCCACAGGCTTGGTCTGACCTTCTTTCCCACTTTCCCTGACCATCTTCCTCCTCACATCCCAAATCATGGGGGTTTTGCCTGCTCAGGCCTAGGTCTCCCTGCAAACCACGACTTTAAAGATTAGTTGTGTCCAAGAGGACAAAAATGTGGGATATTTTCTCATCTAGAGGTGAATTATATTGTAAAGGAATTCAAATTTTTGAATGGTAAATTAGTCTTTTAATGGACTTTTGCTTTAGATATGCCTGTCTGCTCTTTCTCTTGTAATTTATCATTAATTTAAGGCAAGTAAAAGTCCTGGAATCTAAAAAAATTGACAGTGTGTGCTTACTATGGCATCACTTTGCTCCCTAAGCAATTTACTGCTGTGTGCCGAGAGGGGCCCTGGTGAATTCTGAAGTGATGACTCCATCACCCCCACATTAAACATCTTCATATTTCGGAAATAAAATACAGCAGGTGTTTTCTTTGTCTTGGGTTAACTTCAGATTTGACTTCACCCAGTGGATTTTTGGCCCTTTCTGAGTTATGAGACAGAATTCTCTACAGTTTTTTATCTTAGCTGTTAGGTAGGAGCAGAAACTACCTGTCAGAGCAATAGCAGCTGATAAACACTGAAAAGTTGTCAAGAATACTTCAGGGCTGTCCTTTTAAATCACCGTCAGCCCTGAGTTCTTTCCAAGTGGAAAGCAGTTGCTTGAGGAAAGAGATCTGACTGGAATTCCTCCATGGTAATGTTCTTCAACAGATAGCTTGCTGCTCCTGTGTCTTATAACACCTAGATTTTAGCATGTTCTCTGTGGTTTTAATTTTTTTTTTCTTTTTTGCATGCAAGTCTTATTTCCTAATTATTTCCTAAAAGGGTACTTCTAATTACTGTGCTCCCTACTCTATGGTCTTTTTCCATTTGATTACCAGGACAAGGGCAACGTTCTGCAGCTCCAGCAGGAAACCCAGCACCCAGCAAACCACAGCAGCAAAATGACAATTTGTCTGGGACAGGTAAGAGTCACCCTGGGCAGGAATTCTGATATGTGATCAGTGAGAAACTACAGCTTCAATTTAAATAAAATCCTTTCTATAATGGTGTTGCACAAGAAACTCTCCTTTGAGGAGTAACCCATAGCTTGACAAGGTGAATTCTCTCAATGGAACTCTATACTTGGTTATAAAAGGGGGAAAAAACCAGTCCCTCTTCTTCCCCAAAGGAAAAAAGCTCCAAAAACCCCAACTTTATTCAGTTTACACTGCATTTTTGAAACAGTGCTCTGCGGACACCCAAATTAGGCTACAGTTTGGAGCTGGCCACCAAGTGTGTGTGTTATCAATTCTGAGATAGAGGCCAAACATTTTAGGCAGTACAGGACTGAAATTATTTGATAGTACATCTAGGAACGTGGTTTTTTGATCAAGATTTCAGTGAGATGCTGAAAGATGCAGTCAATTTAAATGTCAGCCTGTAGACTATTTTTTTTTTTTTTGAGCTAAAAAGTTGTCAATCCTAATTCTTGGTGCCGCTTTAACTTGTCTGTATTCTTTACCCCTGTGTTTAGGAAGGATTTTTAAATAGTAAAATTTTGACATTTGCTTAGAAACTTGCAGCAGAAAACAAGCTTCTCCTTCGTTGCTTAAAGCTGATCACAAGAGTTTTGTGCATATACATTGACAAGATTGAGTTTAGAATTAGCAGTATCACTTTTATGTCAGAAAACTATTTGTGGGGTATTTTTCCTTAGTTGTTCCTCGCATGTGGTGTCTTGATCTAACACTTCCTGTCCCTGGAAGTGTTCAAGGCCAGGTTGGATGGGGTTCTGGGCAATGCTGTTTAGTGGAAGGTGTCCCTGTCCTTGGCAGGGGGTTGGAATGAGTCCCTTCCAACCCAAACCAGCCTGAGATTCAGTTATTTTAGAGAATTCACTGCTCAACAGTTGTTTGCCACTTAAACTGTGTTCGAGTGGTTGACTCTGGACACATCTCCACTTCAGTGCAAGCACTCTAAAGGTCTGAGAGTGTCTCTTCTGCAGCATTTTGCAGCCTAGAAAACACTTGTGACCAAGAGCAGAAATGCTGCAACAAACTTGGAGCCCCTCTGTGGTGCCCACATGGCACAGAGAAGATCCAGAGTTCCCTGAAACTTTGCCTGTGTGGCTCCCCATGGAATGGTGGGAACGTTCTGCAGCCTGAGTTGGTTTTAACCTGATTTTTGTGTGCAAGGCTGAAATCCTGTCTGCTCTGTTGTGGTTTTTGGAAGGTCCTGCTGCTCCCAAGTACCACGCTCCCTCCAACCAGTTTGGAAAAGCGAGTGCTCCCAGCGCCCTGAAGACGCCTGGGGGGTCTCAGGCCAAAGTGGTGCCGATTGCCAGCTTGAATCCATACCAGTCCAAGTGAGTTCTTGTGGTTTGCCAGGCCTTGTTCATGTCACAGGCATGAAGGAACAATAGCTTTGTTTTGCTTTTTTGTGTGTGAGTCTCTGTCAAATCATTCATTGAGTTCTTTGGACTTTATTGGCGAAGTTCAAACAAACCAACCCTACAATAGCCACAAAACCACCCAGAGAAACAAGCAAAAAACCTTCCATAGAAACACTGGTGGGCTTTGTTTTGGTTTTTTGGGGTTTTGTTTTTGTTGGTTTTGTTTTGGGTTTTTGTTTGGGGATTTTTTTCCTTCTGTTTTTTTTTTTTCTGTGGCGAAGGGTGTTCTTTTCTCTCTTTTTATCTTGCTAAATTGCATCAACACTCTTAACAATCTGAGATTTGCCTTGCCATTGTCTTGGTGCAGCTGCCCTGCTGAGCTTGATAGGTTTTTAATATTTTAGTTGAAAATCGATTGACTTGTCTGGGGTTTTTTTTTTCCTAAAGCAACCTTCTTTTTGGTAACTTAATGACAAAACAGCTCAGTAAGCTATTCACTTCGGCTACTGAGCTGTTGAAAAGCATGAGGATGTAATTATTTAGTGAATGACATTTTTAAGTTATGCAAACTGATTTGATTATCCAAGTTAAATGCGAATCCTATAATTGAGCTCTTGAGTTCTGGCGTGGCTTTTCAGAGCAGGCAAACTGCTGTGTGAGAAATGTACCCTAGAAGAGTAAAAGATTTGAGGCCTGCTTCTGTGCAGGATTGTTCACTGTTATTATCATACTGGATGCTTTATGGCTGCTTTGTTGCCTTCTCTACAACTTTCTGCCTTTAATGGTCTAGGCCATTAAAACAGAAAGCAGTGGAAAGAGTTGCTGAGGTGCAGTGGGAAGATTCTGGCTTTTAAATAGTCTCATTCCAGTTCCAAAGGTTTGTCAAGTCGATCTCTTCTTTAAAAAGATGCAGACAGATGCAGAGTAGTGATTTCTTGCATGATTTCAGGTGGACCATTTGTGCCCGTGTTACCCAAAAAGGCCAGATCCGCACGTGGAGCAACTCCCGTGGTGAAGGAAAGCTCTTTTCCATAGAGCTGGTTGATGAAAGTGTAAGTGTCATATGTTGAGACAAAGATAATGTATGCCAGATGCTGATGAACCCTTCATAAAGACAGAATAGAGGAAATAAAGTGCATTTTTTCGGAAATGATTTTTTTTATTACAACTGAAACTTGCATCCCTGCATTCATTAACTTGCGCATCAACGTGCCAGTTTTTATCCAGAATGAAGTCTTAGACGTGCAGCATTGCTGATTATTTTTCATCAAAGTCTATAGTGTGTGACTGGATTTTTGCAGCTTCAAAATAGAGTTGTTTATGCAAACTGACAACCTAATGCTGAGGGTTGTGGTGGTTTCCTGTAGATTGAGAGTGACGTCTGCTCCTGGCTGAGCTACACCTTACAAAACAGGGAGTGAGAGGAGCATTACCTCCAAGTTACAAGCTTTCAATTTTCATGAGGAAATTGGACTACAAACTAATGTAACACTGAGAAATTTCCTCTGTGATTTGTTTGGGGAATGGTATCTGGTTAATCTAACTAAACTTGCAGTTTGTCAAACCTCTTATCAAATTACAGCCTTCTGTCGTGAAAACAAACAAGATTCTGCTAGATTATATTGAGTGTAAAATGTGAGGTTAATAATGTAACATGTTGTCACCAGGCATTTGTTTTCTCTGCATAGTGTCTGTATTCATTTTTTTTTTTTTAAAAACAGTGTTTCTATCTAGTGAGGGTGTAATTGTTATTAATTCTTACTTATAGACATATCTGAGTGGGAGCCATCACAATATACTGTGTGCTAACTTGTGGAGCTGCGGGGTCTGTTTGAATCTTATTTCCTCAGTGCCAGTTTTACTGGCATTTCCAGAGGTGTCTCTATGATGGATGTAGTTCTTATGCCTTTTATTCTGGAGCTGTAGATGTACTAATGAGACTTGGATATGAGGTTTGATTGTCAGGTGTAGAATATGTCATTTTAGCTCTAACTACAGATGTGAAGGGAATGTTGTTTGTTTCTCACACGCCTGGAGCTACCCTGGCAGACCCCACTGTCTCTGCAGGACTGCAGCCACTTAACACTGCAAAGATTTTTTTTTTTTTTTTTTAATCTTTTCCATGCCAAATTTCACTTCTGACCAGCTCCCCTATTTTCCTGCAGGGTGAGATTAGAGCTACTGCATTCAACGATCAAGCAGACAAGTTCTTTCCACTCATTGAATTGAACAAGGTACGGTAGCTTTGTGCTTTCTTAGACTGACAGGAGCTGGAAAAGAGGAACTTGAGCCTAGCAAGGATTTTTAAAGGTGAACACAATCTATTTTCCCTGGCTACTGATAATATCCCCTGTTTCATTGCTTTCTCCTGTAGGTATATTATTTTACCAAAGGCAATTTGAAGACTGCTAACAAGCAATATACAGCTGTTAAGAATGACTATGAGATTACATTCACTAATGAGACTTCAGTTGTGCCCTGTGATGATGCCCAGCATCTTCCATCTGTTCAGTTTGATTTTGTATCCATCTCTGACTTGGAGAACACGCCCAAAGACTCGATTGTTGGTCAGTCTAAGTAGAAAAACGGCAAATTCTAAAGCTTTGAGGTTTTTATTTTTGTGTCTTGAATACTGGGCAGGTAATGAGCATAGGATGCTTTGAGTTTTGTGATCTCTTAATTGAAGTCATCCAGTGGTGGCTGCCATTAAAAATGCCTCAGGCAATTTTCCTGTTAAGATGTTTTTGCCCTGTTTCCTAACAATATATATCAATTATGCTTCAAGCTTGTGCTTCAAACTAAAGACAGTAGGTGATAGTTGTTTATTGTACTATGATCACTGTTTCCACAGAAAAAGAGAAATGCCCTTGCTCAGCACGTGTGCATTTCATACCTTCTGTGGTCTTGCTTTCTTTCACTATCTAATTATCTCTGTAGTGATTTTGGCATAATTTATTGCATCCAAGTCCAAGTTGCATGACTGTTTTGGCTTGCTTTGTGAAGTAGTGGAGGTTTGTTTTTCTGTAATTCGTTGGGCAGAGTACTCCGGAAAAATCAGAGGCTTGGGTGGGGGCGAGGGTTTCTCAGGTTTCTGAGGCACAAGATGCCTGTGATTCAGAGACATTCAGCTGGGAATTTTAAAGGTAGATGGGTAATACTAAAAGTGGTGTCGTTTTAGGGACTGCAAAGGGGATTTTGCTTTAGCTCTTTACCACCTGAACACGCAGAGTTGTTAAAAGTTGTAACTTATGATTGCAGGGTTATGTGGAGGCATGAGCCAGTTGTTTCATTGTGTTACAGTCACTTTGAAGGCTCTTGCTTGTGCTTTAACAGCGAGAGTGTGTTACACGTTCAGGACTGAAGTCCTTTGACAGAATGCGATGGGGAAAGATAGTACAATGCCTTGATCTCTCTAATGTGGTGAGGCTTGCATTCATGAATATCTTAATGACTGCGTCAACAAAATTAAAGCACTGAAGAGTTCTGTAGTGGAACATTCCTACCATAATACACTTAATTTCCATATCAGATTTCATTTCAATAGGGAGCTGGGGTACAAGGTAAAAATCTGACAGTAGGTTTGAATTCTTCTCTTGTGATCTTGTATTCCCCGATTGTGACCCTTGAGTAACTCTAAATTGTAACTGTTTCTCAGATGTAATTGGAATTTGTAAGAGCTATGAAGATGTCACTAAAATTACAGTGAAAGCTAGCAATAGGGAGGTTTCAAAGAGGAACGTGCATCTGATGGATACATCAGGGAAACTGGTGACAGCTACGCTGTGGGGAAATGAGGTATGTGCTCTCTTACCTGTTCTTAAGCAAAGCTTCCTTGGTGGAGGGTGAGGAAGTGCTGTTGTCACCTGAGATGGGCACAGCACTGACACAGTCCTGGGTGTTCGAGGCTCAGGGGCCGAGAGAAGGTGAAAGACTGTCTGGTTGCATTCAGGTGTGATGTTCTTAACCTTTCCCTGACAAACTGCTGACATGATCTGACTAATGTGTTCTGAACAACTGCAGACATTATGTCTCAAGCCGAAATACTGAAGGTAGCGGGCTCCTGGTTTAGGGAAGGGTATGAGCTGCAGTTTGATCATGGAAAAGCCTGGTGGCTATGGCTGTCTCAAATGAGGTGGATTTTATTTGTAGGCTGGGATACATGTTACCCTGCATAAATTGCTGCCTAATGAGCAGGTTGAGAGGCTCTGCCTCAGACTGGGAGTTTAAAGCATCAGAGCCTTGGAAGTGAAAGTTTGAACAGTTGCAGTAAACTGCTTCCTTATCTTTTTAACAGGCTACTTTGTTTTCCACTGTTGTTATAGATACTTAGGGATTTATGTGCCAGTCTATAAAATGGGAGTGATCCTGCCAGCTTGACAGTGATGCTTTATGGCTAAATAATCAAGTGCACTGATACTGTAGGTACCTAAACACCATTAACCATCTGCTGATACCAATGAAGTAAACTGAAGTTCAGAATCACAAAGCCTTAAGATTGAACTAGGTTATAATAGGAGAGACTACTGGTATACAATTCCTGGCATAACTCCTCCAACAGAGATCAGGATCTGCATTTTGCAAAGTTAAACCTGTTCGCTTGCTTGTAGAATAGAAATATCAACAAGCACTGAAGGGGAGTGATGTATGGCTTGCAGCTGGCACAGTTAGGGTTAGAATCTGTATGTCCTTTACAACAGTCACTGCCATGACTGCTGGGATGTGTTTTCTGTTCTTTTTGCATCTCATGGGTACAGTGAGTACTACTGCAACTCCAGCTCATTTGTTATCTTTAAGCACATGAGCCTCCCCTTGCTTGCTGAGTGGTGTGGGGTCCATAAAATCTATACCTTTCAAACCCTCTCTCATGCCATGAGGTTCTTTGTCAGTGTCAGACTACTCAGGTGATGGCAGTTGAACAGCATTAGAGCAGCTTTATGAGCTAAAAACCAGATGGAAAGTTGAGTAAAAATGTTTGGTCAGCATAGCTGCACTTCTGTGTAAGTGGTAGTAAGATGGACATGATTGGCTCAGTGAAGCTGAGTGAGTTGTTTCATCTCCTGAGGAGTCTGATATGAACAATTAATTTTGTTTCCAGTCCCATAACACATCTCCCTTCCTGAAATCCTGGTGTAAAACTGCTAACAGAGGGGACCAATCCTTTTTAACAAACCCGTGGTGTGACTTAAGGATTCTCTGGTTCCCCAGGAAACGGGGTGTTAGGATTGCACAGAAAATTGTCACCTACCTTTGCTTAAACTCCTAATGACACCATTCAAAACCTTACCTTTTAGATACAGTGGGGCAGTTGGATTCAGGTTTGGTCTCTTGTCGTGATCTGTGAACTATGACCACAAGTTCAGTACCTTTCCTGTAACGTGCTGCTGCTGCTCTCTGGTTTTTCACACGTGCAGGCTGAACAGTTTGATGGTTCCAGACAACCTGTGATTGCCATCAAAGGAGCCCGTGTCTCTGACTTTGGTGGCAGAAGCCTGTCTGTCCTGTCCTCCAGCACAGTTGTCATCAACCCTGATAGCCCGGAGGCTTTTAAGCTCCGAGGATGGTATGAGTGTGTTTATGTTGCTTCGTTTCAACCTCCTGCAGAGTACTTGTTTTGTTTTGTTTCTCTGAACTTGAACAGTGTGTATAGCACTGAGGGAAGGTGGCAGAGGGTATGGCTTCCAGGGCTGTAGAAACATCTCTAGGGCTTGCAAGCCCTAGAGCCTGGAAGGCTGTCCTTCTTAAGTTGTTCAAAAAAACTTTTAGTTCCATGACAGACCTTGAAAAGTTGAAATCGGGGTAGTGCATGCTGACCCAAAGCCTTGGAAGGCAGCATGAAATCAGGCTTGACCAGCTCCACTTTCTGAGGCTTGATCTGGGAGAACAGTACTTTTTTTCCACAGGCTCTTCCATTATGTGGAATCTGATACGCACTCAGTTAGTGTGGAGGGACTGTTTGACATCTCTCAGTGTCTAGTTCTTGCCAGATATTTTTCAGATAGCAAAATAACTCTTTTATTGTCAGGAAAACAAAGCGATTTCATTGTTGCTTCTCCTGTAAGTAGTTGTTAAATTGTCTGCCGTAACTATGAATGTGGTGAGATGTGGTGTGTTTGTGTGAAGAGGGTTAAGTGCCAACCGCATCAGACTTGTGAATCCTGAGTCTTCAGATCCCAGTTACATCACCCAAATGTGGATGAAATAAATGGCATCCTCCGTTTGTCATTGAGCTGTGGCTCTCCCATACTTCAGAGGCTTGTTGGAGATAAAATTGATTGTGGGTCTGAGCTATTACTGTCACGCTTTAATTAAGCTCAATTTTTGAGCCTCGTTGGTGTGTTTGTGAAATCACAAAGCCCATCACAACGGGATGGCAGTGCAACCTTTTGCTGAAGAGCTGTGCTTTCTTATTTTAACAGAGGAAGCATAATCTTTTCAATGCTATTTGCTTTTTCTTTCGAAGCTGCTGCGAAGATAATGGTACCATGTAATTTAATTTTAATTATGGAAATATCTTGATGCCCTTAAATCTTGTTATCTGCCTGCCTCTAAGAAGTGTGCAGTGCGTGGTTTGACCACTAGCTGGCAAACAAATTGCAGTTATATAGAACAAAGCTGTCCTCCTTTTGTGGGTTTATAAAATACAGTGCTAATTAAGTCAGACTATTAACTTATTCTGAAATGCTATTTTTGTTTGCAATATACACATATTACTGTAATTGTTTCCTTTGCAATCATTGATAAAAAATCCCTCATGTATCGGGCACATGAAAATAAACGTAAGCTTTTGATAAGTCTGTATGGTCTGCTCTCCAAAAATAGAAGTGCGTCTCTGTGGTTGCAGGTTTGACTCCGAGGGGCAGCTTCTGGAATGTGCCTCCATCTCTGATGTGAGGGGTGGGCCAGCAGCTGGAACAAATACCAACTGGAAAACTTTGTTTGAAGCCAAATCTGAGAACTTGGGACAAGGAGATAAGGTAAAGCATGGCCACTCAGTACAAGCTCTGTGTACTGGGGAGAAAATAAAAAGCAAGGCTTTGTGGAGGTATTCTGCTTATTGAAGTAGTCCAAGTGTTGAGCAGTGTGTATTGGAATTTATGCTATTAATTAATATTACTGTTTTTCAAATATATCCAAGTTTGTTGCCGATGTTGCAACACGATACTTGGTTTGCAAGAGAATTCTAAGCCTTGTGTAAATGAAGGGAGGATGTTTTTACCCCAAATATGTTCATATAAGCAGCACAAAGTGTTCCAGGAGAGACAGGTGCATTAGGGGGAAGTGGTTTTCAAGGGTGCACACTTGGTCAATAGAAAAGCTGGCAATAAACCCCCAGGTCTTTGGCTTTTCATTCCAGAAACCTCTCTAGGCTTATACTGCTTTTTATTTTTAATTTTTTTTGTTTCAGACTGAAGTGCTACGCCGTTTCGGGTATACAAGAGCTTCTATGCATGGAAAAAACCCTTTAAAATCATAGGATGGTTTGGGTTGGAAGGGACCTTAAAGATCACCTCTTTCCAACCCCCTTATCATGGGCAGGGATGCCACCCCTTAGATGAGGTTGCTCAGGGTCCCAAACAACCTGGCCCTGAACACTTTTACTTTCCCTGTAATTCAGCTATTTTCTGTGACAATTTTTGCCCATGCTTCTTAAGAAACCTCTATTTTTCTGCTGAAAGACTTGACCGTGGTCTTAAACCATTATGATGATTATTTTAGTGTGGTGAGTGGGTATTTTGTTCTGTAGGCTATAGTTTAATCAAATGCTTATCTGTAACACTACACAATAGGCTTTCTGTTTTTTGTATTGGTTCCCGAAAGAAGCGTAGGAAAGTGCAGAATCTTAATCCTGTGAAAAAGTGCAGATTTGAACAGACACAATGGAGAATCAAATATGCTTTATCTAAAGAAGACCTAGCAATTGGAGTTTCCTGCAATGGAAACACAAAATAATCTTGCTGTAGGGGCTTTATTATCATAATGGAAGCCTGAAAATTATTGCAACAGAGGGGTTGATTTACAGTTTCCCAGTAATCCATAGCTGTTAAGCTTTCTAATCCTAAATATCCAAGTATGGGTTGCCTTGCTTTTGTAGTTAATTCAGAATGGGGAAAACATTGAGTATTTTGAGGCTAATGTTGCACACTCGCTCTCCCAGGCAGATTATTTTAGCTGTGTGGGCACAATTGTACATCTGCGCAAAGAGAACTGCATGTACCAGGCGTGTCCCTCTCAGGATTGCAACAAGAAAGTGATAGACCAGCAAAACGGACTTTACCGCTGCGAGAAGTGTGACCGCGAATTCCCCAACTTCAAGTACCGCCTGATGCTCCTGGTGAGTACCCGGATCGGATTTCGGGGCGTTTCCTGCCACGTTCCCAGCACAATCCAAACAGGAAAATCTTTTGAGGGAGCGGCGGGTCGGTGCTGTTTGTCTGTCTGCTGCCTGTGAGTTAGAGGGTATTTAGCTGTTTCGTGTGCTGTACCTGAGCGAGGGATGTTTCACTGAGCTGATTAGCAGTTTGTTTTCCTAGTGCTCCAATTAAAGGCTTTTCTCTTTGCCAAAAAGTTGCTGCTAGCTCAGTTGATTCTGGTTTCCAAGTGTACTATGCAGTGCAGAGTACAGATGGCCCCCGCCTCTTCAGTAGTGAAGATAAACTGAAGTAAAATGGCATTTCTGGAGAGCAGTAATTGCACTTTTACAGCTGCTACCTATATTTAGTACAGTTTTTTTGGTAGGTATTGTTCTGCCTCATGCTTTAATGGAGCCTGCTTCAGAAAGTTGTCTGGGGATTGTTGTTGTGATGCCCACTTACACCATAGGCATTGAACTTTCTTCTGTTTTACATTATAAATTAGAGTTGTATCTGCTTCTTAGAAATGCTCTGCCAGGTGGGCATGCAGAGAGAAGGGAACTACCCCTGCAGCCTCCCTAAAACACAAACTGCTTCTGAATAATTGTTATCAGATAACTTCTAGGAACACATGAGCTGCTTTACATAGCAGAGTCATTCTTGTAGAATATAAAAGGGCATGCTGAGGGTACACTCAAGGCCTTCAGAGCAGTGTCTCCCATTTCCTCATTCCTAGTTGTCAAAGCAGCCAGGAAATGCATGTGATGCTGGAATTTGATCTTTTAACTGTCTTGTCCTTGAATGTTTTGATAGTTTCCTCATAACATAACATAGTGTTACGTGAATTTATGCTCAAGTACTCAGGTTATGTGCAAAGGAAATGCAGTTTGCAGAGTTGCTGCAGTCCCCCTTGGTGGTTGTTCTGGGATACCTGTTCCTGCTCACAGCTCATCAGTGGCAGCAGGACACAGCTGAGCATCCATCAGTGTTGTCCTGCTATGATCTTGTTGGCCTTTCCCTGTGGTTCAATCTGCTGCCAGCATTAACTTGTGTTAAGTTATGGACGTTCTGTGGAGCTTAAAAAAGGTAGGAAGTCACTGCTTTGCACCCTCAGTGATTGAAAGGATATACAGGTCAGGCTCTGAGAGTTACTGGAAATTTAAAACTCTCTATAGCTCTGAGATATTTTTTTTCTTTTGTGTGGTCTTCTGTCTTTCTGGAGGAAAAGGCAACTGGATGAAATAACCTTTTGGGTTTTGTTGTTGTATTCTAGGTGACCATTGCAGACTGTCTGGAATATCAGTGGGTGACTTGTTTTCAAGACACAGCAGAATTCATTCTTGGGCAAAATGCAGCTTTCCTGGGAGAACTGAAGGAAAAGGTCAGTCAATTAGCTTATTGTATTTTTACATTTGCCTTGAAGTTGAACTATGTTTCACACATCTTATACTGGGCTGCCCTCAGATTTCTTCACGTTTGTTTTTTTTCATGCTTCTGGTGAGGAAATATTCTTGTAATGTTTTGAAGGTAGCTCTGGGAAAGATGTAAGGTTTGTGGGGAACAGCAGTGCTGATCCACCAGAGAGCATGGACTGATATTTGTATGTGAACGTACAGCAAATGTGGCAAAGGCATTGGGGCACGTTCATGTGCTTGCTGTGGGAATTAACAGCATTTAAAATATGTAAAATAATGCCATATGAAAGAAAGGGATATTCTGTTGCATTTGTCAGGGATTTGATTTTCGCTTTCTCTGGGTGATAGGCCAGCTCAGCTCAGCCCAAGGTCATCCTCCAGATGTTGGCCTTCAGTATCTTTTACAAGTTCACAAATCATTGCTTCTCCCTAGCCCAAAGTTCTTGGCAGGGACTTGTTTACTCTCCTCAGGATTATTTTCCACAGGCCATCTGCCTGAAGAACAGAGATTTGCCTGTTTTCCCCCATAGTTTGCTCCCACAGTCAGTCTGTCTACCCCTGAGCTCTTTTGGCTGCTGGGAGCTGGGGACCAGCCTGTCCTCATCACCTGGACCTGGAGAGGCAGCTGATCACTCCAGGGCTGTGCCACAGCCTTTGGGGGACCGACAGCTGTAACACGTGTTGGCTCCAGTAGAAAAGACAGCCTGTTTTATCATTGTACCTAGACTGGAAGAATCGGCATAAAAACCCTGGTTTAGCAATGAATGCTGACAACATTATCCCTAATGTGTTCCAAAAATTTGTTTACAAAACCAAAAAGTTCCAGAACACTTTGTGTGTATCTTTGTTAAGTAGGCAGGAAGCTTTTTGAACTAATGTGTGTGAGCCCACTTTTGAAGGCTCTTTTTTTTTTTCCCCACCAAATATCATCAGAACTTTGTGGGTCTCATGAAAACCACGATTTGTAAAACAGGTCATTGGCAGAGATGCTGGAGTGATCTTCCTGTGACAGATTAGAACAGTTTTTAAGGCTGTAAGTCATTAGACACTAACAGACAGTATTATCTTCCCTTTGTCACTGTGTGCTTTTCTGCTGCATTTTTCTTTCTTCCAACCAAAATAATCTTTTCCTGCTTTTTTTTTTTTTTTTTTTTAACTTGTGCACTGTATAAAAACAGTGTGGCTTTGTTGTGTTTTTAAATGATGATGTGGAATGCATGATAAGTTCTTGAATTGCATATGAGCCTTGCTGTGCTCCCAGGCCAAGGCTGGTTGATTCCAGGACTCCACAGATATCCTAGCTTTTGGTTAACCCATTGCTTGGCTGTGGGAGGGAAATGAAGCAGGAGGGATTGTTGAGGCTGTTGTCTTGAGACCCTGTTGTAGACCTCTGTTTCTGCAAAGCAGTGCTATTTTTCCTGTAATATGGAGTGATTTTTGGAAATTTCCTGCACTCTGGCTTTCAGAGGTGAAGAGTACAAAGCTTGTGGTTGTGAGATGCTGAGTTTTTGTGGTATTAGGAAGGCTGGACACCTCTGTTCTGTAGGGACATGTCTAGCTGGGGGGATTCTAATTAGATGTGCTTGCACTTCTGCGTTTCCATTTTGAGACATTCTTAACTTGTCAATATTTTCTTACTTCAGCTGTGCTTAATCTCTGCTCAAGTTTAAACAAAATTTCTTAGTCGCTTTTAATGCTGAAGAGAGCTGGGTGGGGAAGGAGAGACAGCAGATCCTATGTACCAGTACAAACATGTAATGTCTTTTGAAGAGCTGCCTAATGGAAATGGCTGAGGATAGAAAATGGAACATAATATGGAGTGAGCCCTTGAGCGGGAATGCTTTGTGTTCCAGGAGAAATTGGTTTTGATTTGACACTTTTATGAGCCTTTAAAAATGGTACTCGATGCATTTGCAGTAAGCTTTTCTTAGTGGTTTTTCTCTGATAGACCTGATGCAGTGTCTTGTGAAGTTGGTGGGAGTCTTTTCACTGCTCACAGTATGGATGGAGTTCATGTACAGCCCGTGACCACGCTAAGCAGAGATACATGTGCAAGGCTTTTCATCTGCCTCTTGCCTGTGCTTGTTAGATACCAAAGGAGGTAATGTGGGGTAGCAGTGGCTGCTATGCTGAGGGCATTTTCAACTCACTAATGGTTAGCACAGTTTGTGACAGAGCTGCAGAGAGGAGCTAAATGCTTTATTAAGCGAGTTTTCTTATCCTCTAATCCATAAGATGGCCAAAGGAAGGGGTTTTAATATTCAGGAGGGATATGCCTAAATTGTGTAATCTGTGAACCTAGCTGCTCCTGTTCACCTCCATTTGTTGTGCTTTTCTAAACCCTAGGAGAATCACTGTGTAGTGTAAAATAGTGCTGCACACAGTGAAAAACAGCAGATGTAACACTTGGAATGTGAGTGGAACCGGGGTGGGTTCAATTCCAGATCAGATGCTCTGTCTGCTGCTGGAGTGACTGATCAAGTCAAGTGCATCTGGTAGATAAATGCATTAATAATTACTTGTCAGTATCATCAGGGGGATGCAGGAATTTTTTTGAATGTCAGCAAGGGTTTTTACAACTCATATTTTTACAAAAATAAACTTTTTTTTTTCACAGTCTCCACGACTTGCCTGCTCCTTTTCTACTGTTTTGACAAATTGTCTGTTATAAATGATGATGATGATGTTTAGTGTTCATATGGTAATTAGAAGCAGCTTATGTTATAAATATGACACAGTCTTCTCATGGTTATTAAAGCACGTTCAAAACATGGATCTGCTTTTTTTATAGAACATTCTCTTAAATAGGCCTGTGTCAGGATGGGAAGGATACATGCAGCTTTGATGGATAAGCAGAAAACCAGAATGCCTAATAAGGCAATTAATAGGGAAATAGTTAACTCTGTCAGTGTTTGTGATGGCAGCACAACATCAGAATTAGTTTGGCATCTCCTGGAGATTTATAGTATTTTTCTTCCTTATACCTGGTTGCAGATTCAGTGCAATTGTATGGTCCTTTGTTTAAGCAGCTAAAAAATTGTCACCTTATTGTCTTAAAAACTTTTGAGTTATGGGTTTGGCATCTAAAATGTGATGATGGAAGACTCAGCTCTGCCTGTGTGGGCCAGGTAGTTCCAGTGTTTTGCCAACCTCCCCAAAAGCTGAGCTGTTCTCAAAGTTCATGGCACTACTGGGAGCCTGGAGTGTCTGCAGCTGATCCCTGTCTTTGTCCTTCCCTCAGAATGAGCAAGCTTTTGAAGAAGTGTTCCAAAATGCAAACTTCAACACCTACGAGTTCAGGATCCGAGTGAAACTGGAGACTTACAACGTAAGTGTTGCCCAAAAGGCAAATAATGTAACTTGTGGCTTTTGTAGTTCGGCTTGTCTCCATAGGAGGTGACTTCCTCCTGTTATGTTTGTGGGGAGAGGTTTCCCTTGCTCACAAAGAACAGAAGATTCCAAAGATCACACACAAATACTGTCAATCTTGAGCACTGAAGGAGGGATCCTCGCTGCTCCCTCTCAGGCTCGTCAAGAGTGGCTGGTTTCACATGAAAACGACATATCAGCTCTGGGAGTCGTGTTGGCACTCCCAGCTAACCCAGATACCAAGAGCAGTAAGTTACTGGGGCAGAAGGAGGTTGGAACCAAACGCCTGGAGTGTTTCATGTTCTTTTACATCCTAAGATTTCTCTTTTGCAGGACGAATCTCGTATTAAGGCCACAGCACTGGACGTCAAACCTGTGAACTACAGAGAATACAGCAAGAGGTTGATTGCCAACATCAGGAGGAATGCTCAGCTGGGGTGAGGAGGCCAGTGCTGGCTGATTGAGCCTAGAACTTCCAGGAAAAACTCAATAGATAATGTTACACTGACTTTTTCCCCTCCCTGTGTGTGACAATTCGGCATTAGTTACACCGTGCATGGCAGCCCAGCGTCGTGGGCTGAGTGATTTGATGCATTTCTCTGGAGATGTGCCCTGCTAGGTAAGAGTGCACTCTGGCCACGATTTTGTAGCCTGTTGTGGTCTGTTAAGCTCTGACAGCACTGAAGAGGGATCTCTAGACAGATTGCCAAGGTCTTTAGACAAACCACTCAGAATGTCAGAAGTAACTTTGCTCTCTTCCTATATGTAAAGCTGAATTATATAACCATTTTGTCTTCTTTGCAAGGAAGTAGTGACAACCTTGACACTTTGACTTGTTCAGCAGAGGGTAGGAGGAACAGTGTCATAGAGCTTTCAGATCTGGACAAAAGAGAACAGGTCTATTAGTACAAGTTAGTTCCCTTCCATAGAATTCAAAGGCTTTCAGTTTCCACAGGTGCCATGCAGTTGTTAATGCTTGGAATGGCAATATGGTAGAATTATTAATCAAAGACATATCTCTTATATCTGAAGAATATCCTTCCTTCAGGGTTTAATAGACTGAGTCAGATGGGTCTGATATTAATCAAAATTGTCTCTTCTGAGGAAGGCAGATAAGCATTGACTCTCCATCCCCCAGGGAAATCCAGGCAACTACAAAGCATTGCTTTAGTTTTCTCTTCAATTAATACTATGGATTTCTGACTGATTTTTTTTGGCTCACAATTCCTGCCTATACATGTTTTGTATGTTTGTATGTTCAGTTTCTTTGGTTTTATTTGTAATGATGTTAATCAGAAAGAGGTCTTTAAATGGAGGGAGCTTTTGTTTCAATAAAAACTGTTTAATTCCTGTGTAGTGAATTTTGCTTTCTTTGAACACCAAAGACTTCTCATTACTGGAAAGCAATTAATTAGCTTTCATAATAAGCATTCACTTGGGGGAGATGTTACCTTATTACAAACTCTAAGGTTAGACTGAAGAATGGAGACTTCTTTGCCTGATGTTAACAGCATGGAAATGCAGTGATATTTTCACCATTTCTGTGCCTGAGAATGCTGATGAGCTGGCACTTCTGGGATTTTTATTGACGTTTACACAGCAGTCTAAAACTAACCAGGCTTTGAGATTTGTTCAGACATAGAGCTAGTACAGAAAACAGTAATTATGCTACTGGGCTTTTCAGTCAGCAGAGCATGCTAGCTCTGTGTGCTCCTAATCACATTAATTATGTGTTCCCTGGCTGCAGCTCACAGCTTGGCATTTGCTGCACAGCTCCAAGCATCCAGGCAATGCTGCAGTGGGTCTCTGGTAGCAGAAGTGAGATTTATTTATTTATTTTGCTCCGTAGAGCACAGTTTCTTCGTGTATTCAGTTGGTGCCCTTTATTCCCCGTGATTTCCTGTTTGTCATCTCAAGTCTTGGTGTTTAAGTACTGTAAATGTCATTTCCATTGATGGACATGAAGCACATTATTCTGGGCCCATTAATTGCGAACACAACCTCTTCTTTTTTGGATTCTGAGGATCATGACTGGGTTCTTCTGCTGATGTCTTGCATTTTTTTTATTGAAGTATTTGTTCCCTCTGACCTTGCTTATAAAGCATTGACTAGAAAATTACAGTCTTCAGCACAGTTCTGGATTGACAAATGGTAGGTTAGTGGTGATAATCCATCTTTCCACTCTGCTAACCAGTCTTTTAGTACTGCTCCCTTCCTATCCCTCCTACCCAATTTTAGGAAGCTGGGAACAAGTGGTGTAGTGCACAATGTTCCCTGAGGCTCATTTCCAATTCCTGGGCCCATCCGTATACACCAGGAAGTTTTTACGGGTGTTGTTTTTTTGGCAGGTGTTTGCTGCTCTGAGTGTTGCACACCTGCCTCTGCTGGGGCAGCTCCTTCTCCCGAGGGGAATTGCTGCACATCCATATTGCTGGGTTTACTGTGCCATCAGCCAGAGCACTAGAGATGGAGGGTATCAATACTCAAGAGCATTAAGATATCTTAGAGGATCAGCTGAATGACCTTGAGAACTGGAACAGAAAATCAACTTAAAACAGTTTGTGTGAAAAGCCATTTATTTGAGGACTAATAAGAAACAACCCTCTGCTCTAAAGTGGATGCTCATTAGTGACTGAAGAGTTGGAGGGTTTTAATCATGCTTTAATCAGCTAGTATATGATAAAAACATCAAGCTATGTGAGGCAAGGTATTTCTAGTGTAGCTATACAAGTGCCACAGCATTATATAAGCCTCTGCTGTGAGATCTCATCTCGAATGCTATGTACAGCTCTGGCCTGCAACGTGGAGAGGCAAAAAAGAAACTCAGCTGGGGCGAGTACAGAGGAGGACTACACTGCTGAGTAGGAGAATGAGGATCTTTTTTAGGAGGGGCCTAGAAGAGCTAATATAGCAAAATGAATCCTGAGAGGGGCATATGATTTCCCACTTATATAAAAGATAGATGCCTCTATCTATCTTGCCTTCCTTCCCCTGGTCGTAGGCTAGAACTACTGAAGGTAACTGGTTAATAAATTGTTTGTCAGTGCACAGAAAGTGAGGTATGCAGCTGAGGGGTGGGGGCAAGGAAGCTGTGGAGGTGTCTGCATTCTCCTCCTACCTCACTGCCAGCTGGCCATAGCCATCCAAACCCTGGTAGATCCCTGCAGCCACTGGCACAAGCCATGGAAAACTTCACAAAGGCTCTGGGCTCTTTTGACTGTGCTAATTAAGTGGACTCACAATGCTAATTTGGATTATTGGCAAACTAGCCTGTGCCTTCCTTCCCTTTATCATAAATCTCCCCTGCTACTATCCAGGTTATTCTGGATGGCTTCAGCCATTATCTGGGCTGAATATGTATTTGCTCAATTGAAAGGATTCTGGAATTGTCCGTAACTAGATCTCTGTGAGGTGAGGATTCCTGTGGCTGCTCGTGTTTTGCTTTAAATTAAATGTACACAGCAGAGATGAAATTGGGAGGCTGCTGGTTTTGAAACAGGCAGGTGCCAAGGCAATTACACGAGAACATCAAGTTCTGCATGGCCGAGGGAAGATCTGGAGCGTGCTCTGCCGGTCCATGTTCAGGTAGTTTGCTGTTTGTCTTAATTCCCTCTGGTGGGATTGAGCTGTGTTTTCACCGGGCGTGAATTTTCAATGAGTTGTTACTGACCCCTTACGAGTCCCTGGAGGGCAGGTTCTGTTTGAGCCAGACCTGAGTTTTTAAGATGCATCAGGTGGTTTGTTGTTTGTTTGGGTTTTTTTTTTTTTTGTCCCCGAAGTAAAGCTTGGAGGAGCGATACATTCTCGGAGCTGCTGTGAGGAATAAATGGTGGCGTTAGATGGATCAGGAGTGACTGGCTGCTCTGTGCAGTGTGTGCTCTGCCTGGCAGCTGGGATGAGTGTGTGTGTGTGGGCTCCTGTGTTCCAGCACGACGGGATTGTCCTTTTAGTGCAACGGGTGTGAGAGTGGAAGCTGATGAGTCTGATGTTTTGATTCCTGATTCCCGGTGATATTTACATTTGCTGCCCAAGATGCAGCACCACATCTCGAGGAGGGACTATTAACTTTCCTGCTGGGTCCTTTTTTTGTCATCTTTCCTTTGGCCTCCTTGTTTTCTAGCCCTTGAACGAGTGGCCACTTCGGAGAAGAGCGGCCACCCCACAGGGCTTCTCCCTCACCCCCCAGGCAGCTGTAGGGCTGCTGGGGAGACTCAGATGGGAAAGAAAGGGAAATTTCACATCACTTTGATATAAAAGGCTTAGGAAAAACGTGAAATGGAGTGGGCTGCCTACTTCCAAAGCCTGCGTTCACGGAAAGGAGTGGTCTGCAGCATATTACGCATTATAAATACTGGAGTAGTGCAGTAAATATCAGTAATCTTATTACAGGGAGTGGAAATTCTCTTTAATATATTATCTGTGAGGATGCAAGAGGCCCGCAGACCTTCTCGCAGTTTTTTAAGTCTGTTTTTCATGTTTACATTTTTGCATTTCAATCATATGCATATTTAAAAAAAAAAAAAAAAAGTAGTTTGGATCGCCAGATGGATTTTTCATGAGGCCTGTTATGCATTTTTCTGTGTATTTTATTTGGATATTTAGGTGTCTGTGTTTGGGGGGTAGGGTGTTGTTTGTTTTGAGTTTTTTTGCTGTTTATATTGCATTGATTTGTTGTTAAATTCAGCCTCTGTGCCATGCCAAAAGCGTGCCTTTGGGAGTGTTCCTCGGCTGCTTGTTGTGCTTTTCTTTTTTTCCCCATCCTTGTAAGTTATTTAAAATAAACTGGACACTTGCATTGGCTTTTTTTTTTTTTTAATTTGTCCCAGACCTTTTGCCCTTTAAAGGGAGATTTTAAACAACAACAACAAAAATTAAAAATCAACAAAATGGGCAAAAAAAATCACCCTCCTGGACTCCTTTTCTGTTGCCTGATGAGATTTTCTTGAAGGTCCCACGTGAGGATGTTACCTCTCATAGGGATGTAATTCCCAGGGATAGCCCAGGTTAGGATAAAAGCACTTGGGAAGCTGCACTGCAGAGGATGCACCAGAAATGGGCTCTTTGCTCTGAGAGTTTATCCTCAGGAAAGTTGGCGGAGCAGAGCTGGTTGCTGGTTTATCTGATGGAGAAATGAAAGATGTGAACATTTGTCATGTCCACTCTGACATCACCGCTGAGCAATTAAGAGGAAGAAATCTAATTTTTTTTGCCATCAGTTTAGCTCTCGGAATTCCCTCATGGCTTATTGTACAAAAGGCTGAAAAATAAGAGTAATAATCCGATTTTTGTCTGTTTCTGGTGTTTTATGTTTTCCATTAAAGCCTTGCTGCTATGCTGCACTGACTTTTTGAACTGCAGGATCAAAAAATACTCCTCCCTTTGTTTTTGGTGTAGACCGACTCTGAAAAGGATAAATACTATTGATTGAGGTATTTAATACACTAATGAAACCCACGATTATTGACTGGGTAATTAATATACTGTCTAAAAGTAAAGTTTGACAGCGCATATAGAAAAGCGATATTGACTTGCGCTTCTTTGGCAAGGAGCCTCGCAGGTTTTTATTTATAGACACTGAAACACGTTCTTCAAGTAATGATTCAATCCCACTTTGCGCTTGCCACAAGCTAGAAGGCTGCCCTTCTTCTTGCTGACTGTAAGGCTTTCCCATTAGCTGTTGGGAAAGGAGAAAATTCAGCCTTCAGCTTCGCCCCCTCCCGCATTAGGTGTTGGGGCTGGAGCGGCCGTGCGCGCGGTGCTGTTTTTTGCAGGCTTTTCCGAGGAGCTTTCTGCTTTTTGTAAGGAAGTTTGGGGGCTTTTTATGGCTTGCTTTTGGGTTTGTTGACCGTGGTGAGTGATGAAAGCCTGAGGGAAGCAAGGGACAGCTTGGCGGAGCTGGGAGGGTTCCCTTGGACAGAGGGTTTCCTCAGCGTAGCTGCATTTTTATTCTCAAAGCATCTTGGCGGGGGGCAAATGCCCTGGTTTAGGCTCAAGGTGATACAAGGTTTTGCTCTAAGCTTAAGTGGCCTTTCTTAAGCCTAGCAGCAAGATTAATGTTTCCCCTGAGCTGACAGGTATCTGCAGGCTGAGGTGTGTTCTTGCCTCATTCCGGGGTTTGGTGATGCTCACACATCTCCTTTAGCCTTGCTGCTCTTCCCCTTGCAGCCCAGCCTTGTGGTCTTTGCTGCTGCTCAAGTTGCCAGAGACTGCATTTCGATTGCCAGGAAGCTGAAGCTGCATTTATAAATGGCTTTAAGTTGTTCGTGTGCCCCTGTGAAATGTTAAACTTCTTAGCACCAGGTGAAGTTATTTACATCCAACTCAGAAGCTGATAATGAAGGTTTTTTTAGATTTCAAGTGATTTCAAAAAAAACTTCCAAATCCCAAGTGTATCAGCTATGTGGTAATTGGAGCTTGTGCTGTCATTAAAAATGACAGCTTTCTCCAAAAACATTCTTAGTGCTTGTAAAATGCAGCTAACATAACCTATATTTAACTTGTATTAGCTAGAATTTCCTTTCTGTGCTTGCTTACTTTCAGAGCTTTGGTGCGAATACCAAGGTCCTGCTCTATTCCTCAACCACGAATTATTTTACCTGGTTGGAAGAATAGAAAGCTTTTAACCAGGGTTGGACAGAGGGTATCTGTGGTTTTCCCCACAGAAGTTTTTTTTTTTTTTGCAGCCAGCAAGTAGAAGCCATTCTTTGGGCAGAAATAAATCTTAAGCACTAATGTGTGTGGCAAGAAAGCCCAGATTGCTGAAGTCTGGGACAAAGCTCCTGTTCTTTAACCTTCTGAACAGCTCTTTTTTTTTTTTTTTTCCTTTTTTTCCCCCTCTCTTNGGAACTTGCTCCCTGTGGTTTGTTTTTTTTTTCCTCTCTTTTTTTTTTTTGTCCCTCTGCGGTCACTCAAAAACATTTGCATGTTGAATCGTTAAGGCTCTGTCCCATAATTGAGATGCTGGGTGGCAATCTGCTCCCCTCCTCCGCCTGGAAGTGTTCCACACAGAGCCCTCTAATTAAACAGAAAATGGTTTGTCATGTGTAACTGCCTCTTCTGAATGTAACAAACTCATTTCAAGAGATGCCAACACCATCTTTATAGCTGTTTTAATAATCTTCTCTTGAATCAGAGAGGGCTCTAACCTCGTATTTCACTTCACCAGCTGTTTATTTTGCTGTTTGGTTGTTGGTTTTGGTTTGTTTTTTTTTTCCCCCCCTTGCACTGAGAATGTGTAGACTCTTTTTTTTTTTTTTTTTTCTTTTTTTCCTGTGTGTGTGAAAATCCTCATTAGAGTAACTGAGTTGAAGTCTGTGAAATAGTCAGTTAGGGCTGAGGCTTTTAAGCTTTACTATTTACAGTGGGAGCACGTGCGGGCTTTCGGCTCCGAGCCCTGTCAATCACCCGCCTGTCACGCCGGGAGGGAGCCCAAAAAACTCCGCTGCCGGCCCCGTTTGCCGGGGAACGGAGGTGTTTAGGCAGTTTCCAGAGCTAACATCTATTTTGCAGACAGATGTGCATGCCACAGCCACCCTCCACACACGCCTGTAATAGAAACCATTAGCTCCCCGCTCCCCCAGCGCGGGGGAGAGCTGCAGTGTGTTCTTAATGCATGAAGTGTGGTCTGGGTAGGACACAAATAGTGTAGCAGATTACCAGGTGAAATTGGCTTTTACCTCTCCCCCATCCTTCTCAGACACTTTCCTGCCAAACTTCAGCTTTTAAGTCGGTGCTCAAAGAAATTCTCCCTGTGTAAAAGGCCTCTTGCTGCCTTTTAAATTGGCTAATGTTTGGCAGAAAATCCGAATAGCGGGTACAGTTATTTAGTGCCTTCATTACTTACTGCCTGGAGACTTTCTCTGATATTAGTGGCTCCTGTTTATTCAGAGTGTGCTCGTGTCTGCCTCTCTCCTGACAGCCTTTTAGGTAAGGGAGGACCTGCAGGAGATCAGGGTGCAATGGCACAGCTCTGTGTCCTGGGACAGCGCTTTTTCCTTGGACAGCTCCCGTTCCCTGTGCTGGAAACCCAGACCCTCCCTTGTTGTAACAGCTTTCCTGCATGGCAGCACCGGTTAGATGAGGAGCAGTGTTCTCCCAACGAGCCACGTTGTTAACATCCAGCTGGGATGTGAAAATCACTTCTAGGTTTATATCTCTAAATATTGCGAGTATGATGCCACCATCTTCAAAAAGGGAAGGAACAGCAAGCCGACTCCTGTCAGTTTGTTAGAGCATATTTATAACTCAAATGCTAATTCCTGCTCTTGACTCATAATAGCTTCTGAATTCTGAATCTTTAAATTCCGGATCTCATGTTTTGAGGTTAATCCATTCAGATAGATTGGGAAGCAGAATTTATAATTTGGAGAAGTAATGTCAGTCCTTCTTTGCTTCAGTCAGTCATTCCATGTTGGCTATAGGTCCCACCAGCAAGCCACTATTTGACCCTTCCTTATAGACTAGTCAAACCCAACGTGTTCATTTTATCTGACTTGATCCTGCTGTTCCCTTCGTACTCATACCTTGGCCCGTAAGCTTAAGAGTCACAGGAGCAGGAGCTGGCTGTCAGCACACTTGCCTGATTCTGATTTAACTCATTCAGCTTATTGTGAGCCTTAACCTATTTTCCGTGCTGTCTCCAAGTGCACAGCTTCTGCAAAGAGATTAATAATTCAAAAAATATATCTTTAGTCTTCAAACCTCTCCCAGGCAGCAGTGCAGACTTAGGGGGTTTGGAGAAAGGAGTGGCATTAATATCCCACCTATCAGTGGACATGGTCTTAAGCATCAGCCCTTAAGCCAGCCTTTGCAGTCAGAGCCTGTGTCGCCACGGCTCCTGGCTGATGCTAAAGCTCCAGGAGCTGCCTTCACCTTGTAGAAAGCTTTGCTTGACTTGCTCTCATTATACTCCGGCCTTGTATTGGATTTTGGGGAGAGCACGCTCATTGCCAGGTGAGAGGGAAGGGAAAGAGTAACTGTAGATTTGATTTAGAATTTTAATTACCGTGCTTGGAAACAAATGCAAAAAGGCAAAGCAATTTGAAGGTGAATTTCTTTTTGAAATTAAAACTTAGTGTCCGATGGGCTTTTTTTTTCCCCTCAGTTAACAAAGCTGGTGAAAGATCACAGCGTTGTGATGGTCCTGTTAGTGTCATTTCCTCTGATTAATGGGATGTCATCTGGTGTTAATGACTGGTCCAGTCCTCAAGCAGCAACCTATTCCCGTGCTTTGCCTCCTCTTCCTTGAGCATTTTGGGGACATTGGGTATCTCGGAGCAGGAGATAAGCCACGTCCCCTCTCCCAGCTCAGGCTTCTCGTTGAATTTACCAAACCCGAGGTGGTTGATTTAGCATTCCCCCTCAAGGGATGCTCCTGAAAATAAACTTTAGACTCTGCTTATACACCTTAGTTTATTGTGGTGGGTGCTAAGTGCTTGCAGGGGGGGCATTCATCCCAATTGAAGCCTGCAGAACACGGTGTGCCAGCTGTGTGTGACTGCTCCCATAAATCCCCCTTCCAGGAGTTCCTGGCTGTGCACTTTATAAGTAGGCTTGTAGCAAACACCTTGCAATACATATTCATTATTTCAGCTTTGCTTAATGCATAAGGCTTGGGGATGGGGGGGAGAAGGAAGTGGCTTCTTCTCACCAATTTATGTTCCCTGAGCTAATCCACCTCCCCTGCTTGGCACTGTTAACTTTTAGTTGCAATATTTTGTGTCTCGCAGAAGCAAGTTTTAATTGCGCCACGGAAGTCCCTTTCTGCCAATAGTTCATTAGACTTCATGAATGCTCCAACTGAAGAATGGTCTCTCTGGATTAGCATCATCTTCCAACACACCCTTCCTGCTGGATCGCTGTCAGATGAATTGATAAAAGAGTATTTCTGGACAGAGCCAGAAAAGTACTGGGGGTGAGATACAACAACCTACAGGCTTCCAGACAAATGAGCAGAAACCAGGGAAAGCCATAATTCTGCATTCAGGACGTCACAGGCATGGCAGGAGCTTTGGAAGGTCTAGATTAAAAGGGAGCTATTTTTCTTCTGGAAATAGGAAGAAGGGATTTGGTGCCAGTCAGAAGCAAAGCCTACCCGAATCAGGCAGGAAGCAAAATTCACTGCAACAGTTCCTCCCGGAGCCGAGAGCAGCCGCAGTGCCTGATCAATAGGCAGGATCCAGAGGTGCAGGCAGAAACACCTCTAATATGCCCACACTAATTAACTCTGAATTATCAGGTGTATATGTGAAACCTTTAAATGATCGTCCTAGGATTTAGCAAGCACTTCTGTGCAGCAAAGTGTTGCCTGGGCTCTTCCTCTCCATGAAGCTGTTAGTGACCCTGGCTTGCATTTGTGGGGTAAGTGAGCTCCACGCTGCTGCTAAAGCTGAAGGTGATCCAGCAGTGCAGCCACTGGAATAACCCTTGGAAATAGGGTTTAGGCTATAAACCTTGTTCCAGCTATCTCATAAGAGCTGCTCATCCTGGGAGATAAGTCATGGTGTGCCTGTCTTTGAAAATGACTGGCTCAGCTATTGTCTGCATAAAATCACCTTTGTTTATAGTGCGTTTTTCTAATGGCTCGAGCAGCAGAGTAAAATTTAAATAAGTAATTATTGTGCACAAGGCGCACGCTAAATGGAATGATTTCCCTGGCTGCTCTGCCCTTTTGGCTGCACTCTGAGCACAAGGCAACTCCCCTGGTAATCAGGTGGGCTCAACCAGGCAGGTTTTGGCAGCTCGTGCACCTTTGCTGCGGGAGCTCATCTGCAGCTCAACGTCTGCCTAAGCAAATCAGCCAAATTATTGGTACAACCCAAGGAAAACGCTGAAGTCTCGGGGATTTTTTTTGGCAGGGTTTTTATTTTGTTTTGATTTGATTTTTTGGGGTGGGTGCTGGGGTTTTTTTGGTTGGTTGTTCTTGGGGTTTTTTTTTGAAACCGAGAAAGGCAAGAAGCGCAGAGAGGCTGGGCTTGGATTTTTATCCCAATAACTTGATGTCCCTCCACAAACTGGCCCTTCAGAAAGCCACCAGCACTTCTTCCGGAGCCAGCAGGTGGAGCTTGAAGAATAGCATCAATATCCAACCCCATTTGTGCTAGAGCCCATTGAGTGGGAACTATCTGTGCTGAAATCCTGATTGAATAAAAATTGTTCATTATGCAAACTGTCTGGTTCAGTACACAGAGGCAGCCCCCAGGCACAGACCCCAAGTAGCTGCTTTCTCTTTCCCCAGATTAAAACATATGAACTGCTTTGATGTAATCTTATAACAAAGCCTAATGGACATTTTATATCCTCTGAAGTTGACTGTCATTTCTCATTGCTCTGCTTCCTCTGGCCTATTAATACTCCAACTCAGGGAGCAACTTGGGCTCCTTTTCCTTGCAAATACGGTACATTTCCCATCCATATTTAAGGTTTTTTTTATTTATGTTTAAATACTGTTAGATTACATTACAGTATGTTTAATCCCTTGTTTTTTCCATAGCTATTTATCATTTTAATGGAATGCTGCAGAATATTACATTGTGCAATGTGTTTAAATTGATAAATTGTATTAGAAAAATATTGGATAGGATTTTTAATGGTAAGTGGGGCTTTAGTAGATATATTTTCTCATTAGTAGACTAACTGCACACAGACTGCATGAGGCTGGAATGTTAAGGATTTTGGGATAAGCTATATTTATGACTTATTTGACTAATTAAGGCACAATTTTATCATAAAGTTTTTCCTAGACTTTGCTGAGCAGGATGAAGGAGGAAAACTTGCCCCAGTGCAGTTACTCTACAACATCAGTTGCCATAACAACTTCATGCAATACTATATTTTTACTTGAAATTCCTTTTAAGACTCAGTTGCTGTAATAATTTGTTTCAGCTGCTAAAAGGCATGTTTCTCTTTGTGGTGGTTTCAAGGCTCTCATTACAGTAACAAAAAAGTGGTTGTGTTAATATAGACTCTTTTCATTTCAACATATGCAAAAGTTCAATAGACTCCAAAAATAGAATTAAAGGGTGGAGGTGATGAATCTGCTATAAAATCTCTTCCAGTCTTTAGGAAAGAGGAATGGGTTTAGCTAGTGAAGGTGAACTTTATTAACAGCCTTATGGAGAGATGCTGCTGTTACTCCCTACCTGTAATTATTGCACCCAATGGGAAGCTAAAACTGCAACTTCATGTTGTGCATCCCTCTGCCTCACATCACACCCAGGCCCCTTAACTTCCACGAGAGATGGGGAATGTGTTTGTTGTCCAAAAGAGTTGAAGCATCAGCCAGTCACCTTTCCAGGGATGCCGTTGCTGTTTTGTGGAGCTGGTCCCTAAGTCTTTGTTCAGGAGAACAGCACAACAAAGCATCAGCTCCTCCTAATTTGTCTGCTCCCTTAATTCATTAAATAATCACCTCACATGAACGTATATTGTCTGGGTTTTGGCCACAGGCATACTGAAAGGGTAAAAACAATTTTCAGGCAGCCTGGAGCGTCATCTGATTTCTGATTCCGATGTTAATTCAGTGGAAGGCAAGGAGTGCATGATAAGAAAGTTGCTCACTTTTGTTTTTAACCCTTTCCCCTCACTTTGGTGATTGTTGCTTTCTTCCAGGAACACGCTGTGCTGGAGCAGCCCCTGCCCATTGAGCCAGCCTTGTGCTGTTATAAATCCCCCATCTGGCTTCTGGCATCTCACGGTGCAGGCAGCAATTCCTCGAACAAGTTCTTGTTCTAGTTCAGCATATGGACCCTGCTTCTACTGGTGCCAGGCAAATAACAAAGTTTTTAGCTATTTGGTTAATTGAGACAGTCAAAATACAGCTTTTTTTGGATCGTCTCCAGGTTTCTCAGGTCCATGGAGCAAGAGGAAGAGATGTCCTGATGGCTTTCCCAGGTGTTTTTTCTCCTAGGGAGGATGTGGGGGCAGGAGTTGAGCTAATGTTTTGATTTCAGTGCTGTTCAAGTGCCAGAGGATTGTGGCTTTTCTAACACAGCCCTTTTGGAGCAGGATTGAAGGTGATGAAACCACTTTTCTTCCAGACCAGGACCAGTGCATTTGCTTTCTGGACCTGGGGGATGCAGAGAGCCTAAGCCCACCTTTCCTCCCTGGTTCCGGAGAGGATCTACCCTCACTGCAGGAAGGAGAAAACACCAAACCCCTTCAAATCTGTGATGATCCCTCCCCTCCATGTCTTTGACAGGATTCTGACTCTGCTGTGCCATTTTACAGCTCTCCAGCTGGATCTTAGTCTTCCGATACATTTACGACCCTGCTTTTTCCTGCATTCTGGTCTTTCTGTTCCACCCTTTCCTAACCTTGATTCTCTCTGCTGAATGGAAAGGGTTAAAATGGTCGTGTTTTGCATCCCTTCTCTCTGTCCAGTTCCTGCCACGACCCCTGGATTTTTAATAACAGTGGAGATGGTGGTCATTTAATGCAGCCCCCTGCCTGCAGCAAAATCTTCATCGAGGTTTTCCTGCCGCCTCCCTCAGGCAGCTCATCTTGTTGCTTAATTGTCTTTATGCTTTCTCACAGCTTCAGATTTTAACTGTATTCCCCTCAAACTGTAACTGTGGCTGAGTTGTGTGGCTCAGGAGAGTGACCCCTTTACGACTCGGTGTCTGTCAGCCCTGGCTGTGAAATTTGGGCTGGGCAAATTATTTTGGGTGAGTAGAGATGATAGAAAAGGGCATGTCTCACCATGAAAGATGAATCATTCCTTTGCCTTTTACTCCTTGTTGTAGTAACATTATTCCTGAGGAATTTTTTGCTATTTATGTGATTGTCAGATGTGATTCCATCAGAATTACAAAGGAATTCAGCACGAATTAGTGGCCACTTAACGTTATAGAAAGCTGCGATGTAAATGTACTCCATGATCTCATCTACAACTCAGTCCTTAGCGGATGCTTCAAGGTAGATTTTTTTCCTAAAGTGGTCATAAATTGCAACCAGTCATTGGACTCCCTCCAGTCCTAGAGCAATTACTGGGCCAGTTCAGCTGAAGGGTTTGATCAGGTGTTTTACTAGCAGGATTTTATTTCACTAAATGAACATCTCCTAAAGAACCGGGAATGTAATATTTACACGTTAAAGTGCTGCTGTAATGGCACTGCATTTAACTTCACTAGGAGACCAGGAATCCTGTGGTAAAATGCCTGATAACTGCTGCATTTACCAGGGGGATGAATTTATAGCATTTGAATTCCTCCAGCAGAACAAAGGGCTGTATTATGAAAGGACCCTCTTCTCCCTAACAAAAGCTTCGAGCCAAGTCCTGTTCCCTGCTCTAGGAGATGTTGTGGTGTTGCTTTGTATCACTGCAGTTGTTGCCTGACTGCCTGGGAATATTTTGGATAAGTTAAAAGAGAGGTGGGTGTCATCCTTCTGGTTTACCCTCCACAGGTTGTGTGTTACTTAATCCCATTTGAAGATCCTGGGAGAGGTTCTCCACGGGAAGCGCTGCTGCGTGCGAGCTCGGTGCATGGAGAGAAGATGTGGGTGGGATTCAAATCCACCTCCTTCAGCCTGGAGTACCCATCCTCCCTGCAAGCTGGAACGCCCATGGCACAGCCACAGAGGTTTCCAAAGGCTGTCCCTCATCCCTGGGCCGTCCTGTCCGCTCTTGGGGCTTGGGGAGGAGCATGCAACACCATTGCCATCTTTACTCCTGGCTGGTGGAGCCACCTCCGTATAAATAACTTACGTTACGCAGCTTCCCTTCCCCTCTATTTTCATCCACTGGTATTAATAGTAGCTAATTATTGCTTTTACTATGAGGTCATGTGTTGTAAATACACTAAATGTGGATCGTGTCCTGTGCGTGCTGGTTTGGGTGCTAATGCCTGGATCCTGCCTCTTAACATGCAGCCTAATTGCACTGCTCTGCCTGGCATGCTATTTTTTGGGATAATTGCTCCCAAAGTCTCAGCATTTTAATGTAGTTGCTACTACATGGTCTGGCTGAAAATTGTTCTAAACAAACCTTGGGTCCTATCCCAAAAGAAATCATAGCAGAGCTTCCTGGGAAAAACACAGGGTTTTTCCTCCTCTCTTTCCTCTTCTGTTCCCTGCAGTTCACTGTACTGGGATTACTGGGGTGGCAGGATCCCTCAGAGCAGAGCCCTGCTGTCGCTCTGCTGCCTGCATCCACGGGTGGCAGTGAGACGAGTCGGTGACAACCTGGTCACTGGTGAAAAATCTTTTTAATTATTTAAGTGGTGGTAAACGCCTGCTCTTATTGGTATGGGCATAAGCTGCAGCTTCTCTAATTTTCCTCTTTAATCTCTCCTGGAAGAGCTGAGTGCCTGCTCTCCTCGGCGTTGTGTTTCCCTAAAGAAAGCTGCTTTGAAGAAGTCGGCTCCCTGCTCAGGATGCTGATGCGAATGAGTCCCTCAGCAAACAAGTTTCAGGCTTTTACACTAAAAGCACTTGAGGGTTATTTGTGAGTGTAATGTCAAGACAGCCTAATGGGAGATATGTGCCCCGCTCAGGTTTAAACCACGCAGCACTGTGAGCTTCCCAGGTGTGATGTTAGTGCTGATTTTGCCTTTTTCTCCACTTTCCATTTGGGAGATGGAATAAAGCAGGGTCCCGCGTTGCGTTTCGCAAGGAGACTGTCTCCTCTGCTGACAGCTCCGGGAGAAACGTTCCTGCTGCTCTGTGGGACCTTTGGCTTCCCCCTCTCAGGCCAGGAATGCCGAGCCTGCTGCTTTGCAAAGGGAATGCTTCGTGCATGGATGTGTTCACTCCATCAGCAGCTGATTCTGGTACAAGCGAGTGCTACACCCTGGGCTGTGTTGCTGCAGAAGAGCTAATTTTCCTCCCTTTCCCACTCTTTGGGGCAGAGCAGAACATATGTGCTGTTACCTCTTAATTCTTCTGTGGAACATTAGGACTAATAAAAACCTTTCAGGGTTTCTGATGTGAGAAGCAGCTGCCGTTGCATGCTAAGGAAAAAAAAAAAAAGACTGATTAAAATAAAAAGCCCCACGTACTTCTGCCAGTAACAGGGACAGGGAAAGAGTTTGTGACCCCCTGCTGTGGCAGGTGACACTCTTCTTTGCTTGACTAATTGCACCAGGGCCGCATACCTGGGTGGCAGCGAGGGACTGAGCGGCGGCTGTACCCTTTAAATAACAGAACATTGAAGTGTCATTGCTTTCATGTTTGTCTACTTGCTTCTAATTATTGAAGGCAGCTGACTTTAAAGCATAGGCCATTTCCTCCCCTTCCTGCAGCGGGGTCATAACAGCTTGTTTATACGCTCCTAAGCTGGCTTGCTGCAACAGATTGTGACTTTAAATAGAAGGTTGCTAAGAGTGAGGTAAGGGTGCCGGGAGAAATGAGCTTTCTCAAAACAAGTCACTTGGTATTTCGGGGAGATGGGAGCAGCAGGCAAAAACGCAGCCGTGGAGAGGTGCGGGATGGGCGGCGCTCGTTGGCGTTTGGTGTAACAACACAGATCTGGGCATATGTAGGTATATATGCTCTTTTAGAAAGCACAGGGGAGTGTGATCGAGCCAGCCGTGTCCTGGGGAAACCTCGCCCAGGATTCTCCCGGACCATCTCACGAGACTGTGCCATTACTAGTTATTTATTCATCCTCGGCAAATGCCAGTAGCTCCTGTTTGGCATTGGGCTGAATATCAAGAAAGTTGATTCACTGACTTGAAAAAAACAAAACAAAGCCTACACTGGACAAATGCTAGAAAATATGTGTTGGTAAAGAGGAGGACTGAGTGATGAACATATTTTCTAGCTCTCATTTCTCTGACTCACGGCCCTGACTTACCGCAGATTTTATCTTATCAAACAATTAATTACCCGCATCCTTTAATTTCATATATATACAGTTTGAGATTGTTGTTTTTGTCTTCAAATGCCTCTTATCCTCTCCCCAGTAGACTGTTGCTGCTAAATAGATGGGATTATTTTCTTGGTGGCCACGCCAGATTTATTTATACTGCTAAGCCTGCATGAGGAGTTGGGGTGAAGACAACTATCAGTCTGTCAAATTTAGCTTTACCCCCTTGGATTTAGTCCCTGGCAGGCTTCTGCTAAAGTCTGGGAAAGTAAAATTCATTAGATGAACCTTAGCATGATTTTTTCCATGGCTCTGATTTTAATCAAAGTGCGGATTTGAAATTGTTCTGTCGTTAGAATCTGTTGACTGAACGTCAATGCAAAGCAATTCCCCCCCTGCCTGGTGTAGAGATGCATCCTGTGTGCTTAGGTAAATCCCAGACTGAGGGAGTGGAACAGCAGAAAGGGTAGGAATTAGCCTCTGAGGCTTGCAAATGCGCTGCAGGCTGATGTCTCTCCGCATTTCAAGGACTGAGGTTCAATTGCAAGGCTGTTCTCCTGCTTACCCATAATGGGCAAACTAATCAATTAAAATGGTCTGTTCTTAAGCCATTGCAGAAGGGAAGGCTTGTTTCTAGTAACTGCCTTACAAGGTCTGAAGGGTGCGGGTTTAACGTAACAGCCTTTCATCTCCAGATCTGCAACATCAATGCGCTGTGTTACACCCGGGTACCTGGGAGCACAGGGAAGACAGATTCTGGGGAAGCTCTTTAGTAGGTTACTAAAGAGTGTTTTTGCATAAGGCGGCGGAGTTGGTTTTCTCTGAAGACCAATTTACACAAGCCCCAGTGACTGCAGTGAGCCTGGAACTCCCAAACCTCAGGGCTGCGGCTCAGCATCCTAACAGGAGATACTGAGGGACCAGAGGAGAGCTGGAGGAGGGTCACACTCACGCCAGGCTTTTTATACTTCGAGGTGGAAGCCTGTGTGTTTAAGAGCTTGTTTTAAGAGCCTGCATGCCCGTGTTTTCCATAATACTTCCCGATGAGATCCGCCCTGGGTGTATGCATTTGAATTTTATGAGCTTTGCTTTCCAGGTCAGCACGGTGCCTAACTCAGACCCAACTTCCTTGTGAATGAAAAATAAAAAACTAAAAAAACAGAGAGTAAGGCGATGTGTGTGTGCTCTGGTCTGGGTGTGCTGACTGCAGCATCCTCCTCTGGGTAAGTACAGTGTTCATCCGAGGCTGCAGGTAACCCCCTTGCCTGGCCAAAATCCGCTGCGTGACAGGCGGCAATTTTCTGTGCTCGCAGGCAGGACCAGGTCAGAGCGTCCTGGCACCGGGAGCGGCGAAAATCGGGAGCACCCGGGCTGGAATTGGTGGCTGCGGTGATGTAAGGAGCGGTGCAAGGCAGAGGTGAAGCCAGACCCTAATGACAGCCTCTGCCTGCTCGCAGAGTTCTGCATAGAGATCAGCACTTCCAGCAACAAAAGAAAGTAGGTCAGAGGCAGGTCCCCCTCCCCGCCTGCGCGCTGGAAGCACATGTGTTGGATTACACGCCTGCAGATTGAGGCAGGAGTGACTGCGATGGGTGTTTTTCCTTCGGGAAGGTGCGTGTGAGAAGCAGTGCGGTGCTTCGCAGCGTCTCGGTCACTCCCACCGTGGGGTTTTTCATGGAGCTGCTGCATTCCCGATGCCTGGGGAGCTCGGGGACCTATTTGTGTGTTAAAGTTGCAGCGGGGAGCTGCCCTCATTCCCCCTGGTTTGGGCAGGGGGTGAGGCCAGCAGCGGCTCCTGGGTGTGCTCCTGGTCCCTGCCCGTGCTCTGGTACCCTGATGCTGAGCCTCTCCTTGCCTTGCTGCAGCCATGAAACTCCAGTTCTACTTGAACGATTACCCGACACGTTAATTGGGACTCCCGCTATGATTAAAAAGAAATTTCAGATTAAGCCCGCCATGCTGTAGAGCTCAGGAAGAAAACATCTCTTTATAAACACAGCAGGAATGTGGGGACTCCATTATTACTATTTTCTTTTAACTTTGAAGAAACTGCCTCTCTCTGCTGTTTACACCACAAGGAGACAAGTGTGGCCATTGCTCCGCTACGGTCAGAGCTGAGCGGAAGGGATGCTTGCAGGGAGATAAAATTGCAGGGTGTTTCTCCTTCTTTTTTTATTTGAGCTTAATGTGATAATCATAATGGATTTATCTCTGTAGATTTCGGATCCTGTCTATGAGAGATTCAGGCTCTGCCACTCCTGGGCAGAGCTCAGAGGAAGTTCTGTACGAGCCGGGTGAGCGGGCAAGTGTGGTCCTGGCTCCAAGGAGCAGAAAATGGTGTTTAGTGTATTTAATTCATTACACAACGTTTGCAGGGCTGTTGTTGGCCAGCTCTGAGAGTGCCTCCAGCTTGCCATGTCCCTGGGGAGCATCCCAGGTGAGCAGCATTTGGTTGTTTGTCCCATTGTCCACTGGACACCGCTGGGCAGGTGATGTGCTCCAAGACTGGTGATACTCCATTCATCTCTCAAATATTTGCTCTCATTATTTTCAGTTTGGAAGGCTGTAGTGCTGTTTCCGGTCAAAATCCAGCCCTCCTCCTCCAAACACTGCCTTCTGATGGAGAACATCAGCTGAGGGTGTCTTCTCCTCCTGCAGTGAAGCTTTCTGTGTGCAGTGGCTGAGGCAGGAAATCCCGTTCGGATGAGTTCCCGCTTGGCAGGGGCACGGGGAGCTCCCCCCTGCCCATCAGGGGACCAACTCCAGCCCTTCCAGAGCACCAGGAGATAACTGTGTGTGTTCAATATCCAGAGCAGGAATCTCTGTGGGTCTGCAGCTTCCCAGCCCTGCCTTTGCTCCGTGCTGGACTCGCTGAGCCTGTAGGTGAGGGCAGCAGTAGATTATCCCCCGCTCCCCCCTGGATTTTTTTTTTTCCCCTTTAAACTTACCCTTTGGTGTTCCATCTGAAGCAGCATGAGGTGAGTAAACTCCACTGCTCAAAATAAGAGTGGATAAGCTCAGTTTACTTGCATTTATTCATGACTTCACCACTCCACTGGGGCCTGAAAATCAGAGCCAAAAGGAACTGCAGTGAAAATTGGCCTACATGCAATGGCTTTAAATAATCTGCCCTTTTGCTCTAGTTCTGGGTTGAGATGTGCTGGAAGCCTGAGGAGCTGGGATCTGCCTTGATGTAGGAGCTGCTTTTTGTTTTCTTTCCCTGGTGTTGGTTTCTCTGTGTACAGTGTTACTTGGGGGAAGTTACAAAGAGGGGGGAAAGGAAAAAAAATCTGCTTGAGAAATGCTGTATTTAGTGCACAGCTCAGAATTACCAGAATCCACACAATGAATTAGCTTTTCTTTCCAAAGCTGTAAAAAGAGAGAAAATAGACATAAACTGAGCAGCCTCTGTCCCAAATATTGACACCTGGGAACAGTATTGAACTAAAAACCATTGTTCTGCTGGAAGAGGAAGGGCTCATATTAATAGTGAATTCCTGTTTGCCCTTACATGTGTGCAGGCTGTTAAGGCAAACGTGATTCCCAGATGACGTGGCACATGCATGTGCCTGACACTTGCACCAGGCAGGGAAGAAGTCACGCAAGCCATCGGAGAGCCGAGAGCTCTGGGTGAGGCTCAGCTTCAGCATCTGAGCAGAAATAGAAATGGATCCATCTGCAAACCAGGTCATCGCCGCTCTTGTGCATTTTCTCTTGGGCCCCCTTGAATCACATCATGATTTCCTTCACCCCCCCCTCCTCCACCCCCAGCTCCCTGCAGCTGGGATTACTTTTCACGTACTCTGCTCACATAATTGCCTCTAATAATTTCTCAGCTCTCGAGACAAATACGTCCACCTTTCCCCTCGCAGGGCTGCACACGCCCGCTGCAGCCGGCACGTATGCCCTCCTTCCTGCTGCTCCTGCCTCTCCCGAGCCCTTCCCTCCTCTCTCACTGCTCTAATCTTGAGAATTCCCATCTTCCTTCCCGGAGATCCACTCGGTTGATGGCTTGGTGTGCTGCGCAGCTCCCGCACGCAGATGTCCTTGGCTGGTCCCAGCTCAGCTCCTCGCCCGCCTGCGGGAAGGGGATCCTACAGGCACACGGGGAGATAGAGCCTCGCAGGAGGAGATGCTGCCAGCCAGGGCTGCTCCGTGCTTCTCTGCTTTCTGGATGCTGGCACCGACGTTTTAGGGCACTGCTGTGTCAGCAGCACGTGTGGAGGGGGATTTTGGAGGTTTCCCATCTTTGCTCCAGAGAAAACCCTTCCAGCCACCCGAGGAAGCCGGTGGCCGGGGTCCTGCCAGCTGGAGTGCCAGGGAGTCGAGGCAGGCTGTTAACATCCCGTGGTATATTTAGTTCAGGTTTAACAGGGGCTCCATATGTGTGTGTTCTCTTGTTTCCTTTTGCTTTCTACGTGCTAAGTAGATGCAGGGAAGAGTGGAGAAGTCTTCCCGTGACGGCGAGGATGAGGTTTCGCTGCTTCGTGTTCTGCTCTCCTTTGCTGGGCTGCTTCCCCGAGCTGTGCCTTTAGAAAACATTAGGCGCTGGAGAGGAACAAGTGTCCCAGGGACTCCTTCTGTCAGGGATCCCTGAAAAAGTGGTAAGGGAAATGATTCTGCTGGGAACAGGGCACACGGCGCTGTGGAATAGGACCCCGCACGCCAGCGGATTTTGCACATTTGGTCCTCCCCAGGATCCTTTGGTGCCAAAACAGTCACTGCGTTTTCTCTCAAATTATTATTTTTTACATTTTTATATTTCAGAGCGAGGTTAAAGCATGAGTTGAAAATCATACAGATAGTCTGTGATTCCCAGAAGGGGTTCCAGGAGGGCGTATTCTGAGGACAGGAGGGCATGCAAGGCATTTCATGAGACAGAACACGCAGAAACGCTTCCTCAGAGAAGATGTGTGAGGAGCCAACACCTTTGATTATGGGATATTTTAGCTGTAGAAGGATTGACTGGGGGAATCATGATGAAAACCTTCTCCAAGGAGAGCAATTTGTATGCACTTTTGAGAAATCAGGCCTGAGAGAAGTTTCGCTAGGTCTGTAAGAAAAAAGAAATAACCAAGTCGTGCTGGTAGGCTCGAAGTAGAGGTGTTAAATCTCATCTGAGAGATGGGGAAGGTGTAGCCAAGTCCTGTGCTGGGGGTGCTGTGGTACCTGCCCAGGTGGAGAGGGATCACCTGGTGCAGCTCAGATTGAAGCAAACAAAATCCATTTCTAGGGATGGCAGCCCTTGCTGGGAGTGGGATCTGCTTCTCTGGGGAGCAAAGTGTATGGATGTAGGGGAGAAATGGAAACCTTCCCGGGCAAGCCAGCAAATAGCCAAGAGTTTCATGATTCCATAACAGCCTCGGAAATCCTCAGCCTGTCACAGGAACAATTCTGGATTTTAATAGAAGTGTTTTGCTTTTGACCCTGTGTGGCAGAGCCGCCCCTGAAAAGCAGGAGAGTTTTCACTGTTTCCATCAGATTTGCGGTTTCCTCCCACTCCATTTATTTAAATCTCCTGTCCCCCAGGCAGCTTTGGGCAGCTGGGGTGCTCAGTGTGGCTGCTGGAGCCTCGCAGGGTGTAGCAGGACCTAGTTTTGGCAGGATGGAGGTGTAAGACACCAGAGATGTCCTGGTGGCCAGGACATTATCGCTAATCACAATTTGGTATTAGGCAGCAGCGAGGTGCCTCTGTGTCAGCTCTGAGGACAAAATAACCCCCACCTCCTGAAGCTTCCTGGTACCAGCAATGCCTCTTGTCCCTCAACAGGATCAAGGCTTGGGTTGCAAAACACTGATTTCTGCCTGGATCCCTAGAGAAGAGAACTCGACTCTTTTCATCCAGACGAGACCCGTAACTTTAAACCCATGATTTAGCATCTCCCTTTCAGCTGGAAAACACAGGGTTCCGAGCATCTGGCGGGTGCTGCAGCGTGTTGGCCAAAGGAAACCACAAACAAACGGAGAGGAGAAGTGGTAAAGAGGAAGGAAATTTTGAGTAATGTTTGAGGAAGTGTTTTACAAAGCAGACGGCAAACAACGCCTGCCTGACCCTGTGCCTGTCTGCGGCACCGGGGCTGTGACAGCCGACTCCCTGCGAGCGGGGAGTGCAGGAAGCTGCCCATAAATCAAAAGCACCAAGACTATCAAATTTGTTTATTACCTGGCGTAGTGCTGCTGTGTTTGACTCGTGTAGCTGTTTCGTTTCTTCTAGCTGCGTCCCCAAAAAAATAAATTTGTTGGAGCGTAACTATACCATTCCCTTTATCCTTAGACTCTTTCTTTCTTTCTTTCTTTCTTTTTTGAATTTTTTTTTTTCCCCCAGAAGATAGCGAGCGAGCCGTGGTGGAGCTGGTGGTGTTAATGTTCTGCAGCGGGAGTGAAATAGCCTGGAGATGTGCAGCAAGAGCAGGGGCGTGTGCCCTAAATAGGAGGGTTAAACAGGGCTTATTCTGAGGGAAGCAGTAATTGCAGCCTGCGTGGAGCAGTAATATTCTTTTGTGCATTATTTACCCAGGAACATCTGCTAATACATATACATTCTCCGGTGCATGTAAACAACTTGTGCAGGAAGAGGATTAGGAGATTTATAAAAAAATTAGAAGCAAGTTAAAAGGGCAATTAGAAAAGCAGAAAGAGATATTGAGCAGTGAATTAGGGAGGATATTTTAACACACAATCAGAGCTCCCCGAGACGTATTCAGAGCAGAGAGAAGGTAAAAGAGAAAATTGGCCAATTACGAAATGATAGCGGGGAATTGGTGACATGAGAGAAGGTAATGGCTGATTTGTTAAACAGTTATTTTGATTCTGTTTTCACAAAGGAGGAAGAGGACGGAGGGCAGCTCCGGAAAGGACTCGGGCTGTGCACATGAGGGTGGGGATGATCCTGCAGAGAGATAAAGATGCATCTGCAGAGCGGCTGGGCGTGGGGAGAATGTCACCCGTGTTCACAGAGTGGGGGAAAAAATTGATTTTAGTGAGCAGCTATTTCCAGCAGGGAGCTGGGTAACGAGGGGCTTGCGTTCTAACGCCCGCTTTTGTTCCCCAAATCGGCTGCTCTTGAGTGGGGACCAGAGAGGTGCTCACTGAGATGACACATCCTTCTCCCTGCTGAAGGCTGTTTCTCTGGGAAAGGGGAGGACAGAGGTGGACGGGGACCCTGGAGGGGTGCTGCTCCTGGGGCTGCTTTTATGTGGGCAGAGATGTTTTCGGCTCGTCAGCGTGACACCTTCCCCGAAAACACACATTGCAAAGCGTGAGCACCTGTGTCCTGCTTTCAGAGTTGCTTTTGCTTCCATCTGTAACCCACAAACTCCAACGCAGTCAGGAATACAACAGCATCCCTGGAATCACTGTTCCCACCAGCACTGGTGTCAGTATCTCGTGTTTCTCCAAAGCAGGGATGAGCTGGGGGGCTGCTGGATGTGGTAAGGGAGGGACAGGGGGATGGGGGGACCAGCAGGGCCTCAAGGAGATAGTGATGAAAAGGGGAATAATCTTGGTAATGGGAAATGGGCTCTAGGGAAGTGTTCCTGGGGGAGTGGTTGAAGCTAAGACAGGGAAAGAATACACAGGCAAGGGATTTAGGGAAGGATAAACTTGAAGGACTGCAAAAAAGTGTTATTTAGCTGCAAGAAATGTGACGTGGTGCTTTTGTTCTGCTCTGTCCCTCTGAAGGGGAACATGTCACAAAACAACTTTCGGAGACAAAGGAAATAGTTTGGAATTGGTGCAGGGGGGGCACAAGCGTGGTCTGGGAAGGGATGGGGAATGCAGGAGAAACTGCGGTCTCATGATGTTGGTTCAGACTGATAAACTAAAAATTTATTCTCAGTATCCAAGAGGTGTTTGGTTTTTCATCCTGCCTGGGAGGATAAAAGAGATGCAGTGTTGCGTGGTTTCTGATTTCAAAGCATGTACGAAAAGCTCCATATTAGCAATTACGGGCTGAAACTGTGGAAAAGTGGTACAAAGGAGAGAAAATTGGCTCCGACTCAGGAAACGGGATTCTGCCGCCGGGAGTGAATTTCCAGAGGCACAGTCCGGGGTCTCTTCTGGGTTCTCTGGTGTTTATTTTTTTTAATGGAAAGGATTTGCAGGAACAGCCCAAAGTCAGAGCGTTAAAGCTCACTGATGGAAGAAGGGGAAAGCAGCCACAGCGACAGGGACTTGTCTCATCTTCCAGAGCAGCACAGACTGGAGAACACTAAGGGAAAGGGAAACTGATGAGCAAATAAAGGCTCAGGTGACACTTTTCCCAGGGGAGATGTGTGGAGTTCACAGCTGAGCTGTGGGGAGTTTTTGGCAGTGTCTGCCCAGGCAACAGGGCCTGTCTGCCCCCACCCCGAGAGGGGATCAGGGCACGCCCAAAGGATGAGCCTGTGACATGGAGCATGGAAGGGTTTAGAATTTATAGAATCACGGAATCATTTAGGTTGGAAAAGACCTCTGAGATCATAGAATCCAACTATCCGAGCACAGCCAAGGCCACCAGTAAACCACGTCCCCAAGTGCCACATCCACAGGTCTGTTAAATCCCTTCAGGAATGGTGACTCCAAGCCAGGTGCCCTTGGCGTTCTTGCCCACCTGGGCACACCTGGGCTCATGTTCAGCCACTGTTGACCAGCACCCCCAGGTCCTTTCCCACTGGGCATCTCTCCAGACACTGCCCCAGGCCTGTAGTGCTGCATGGGGTTGTTGTGACCCAAGTGCAGGACCTGCCACATGGCCTTGTTGAACCTCAGCCCACTGACCTCATCCAATCGTTCCAGCCCAGCACCACCTCCGAGTGGCCATGGTGCTTCCCACCACTTTGGGGTTCAGCTCTTTACCCCTGTCAGACACCTTGGGTGTCTGGGAGAAATTCTAATAAGATCCTAAATTTCTCCAACTTATCTCCAGCCTGAGCCAGGACGTCTCTGGCAAGTCAGGGTTATACCCACGTCCACTTGACTGGAGAGCTGCTGCTTCAGAGGAGAGGGGATTTCTGCCGGGCCTCAGAGCAGCATTCAAAATGCATGAAGACATGCTGTGGGAAGGAGCTGGGGAAAAGACACACGAGCGTGAACCCGGGGCCGTGCTGAGCTGAACCACGCAGCTGCGAAGTTCGTTATCGAGGCTGAGTGTCAGAGCATGCCATAAAAATTTAGTTTATCCTCAAAGAGCGGTGGTCGTGGAAGAAGGATGGGAGAGGGGAGGGATGGCAGCTAAGGAGGAGGCAGGTGGAATATCAGGAACCTGTGTGTCCTGGCTCGGGCTGGGTTGGTTGATTTTCTTTCTAGGAGCTGTGGATGGGTTTGGGATGAGAATAGTGTTGGTAACACATGGATTTTTAATTGTTGCTCAGCGGTGTTTGCCCTGAGCCAAGGACTTTTCTGCTCCTCTGAGGATGCTGTGGGGCACAAGAAGCTGGGAAGGGACAGCTGATCCCAACTGGCCAAAGAGATATTCTAGACCAAATAGAACCATGGTCAGTATGTAAACTGAGGGCCACTGCTGAGGGACTGGCTGGGCATCAGCAGGTGGTGAGCAACTGCACTGTGCATCACTTGCTTTGAATGTTCCAATTCTACTGTTGCTATTATTATTTCTCCCATTTCTGTCCTATTAAACCAGCCTTATCTCAAGCCATAAATGTCACTTGTATTTTTCCCAGCCCTCTCCCCAGCTCCAGCACGGCCGTGTGGTGTTCAGCTGCCTGCCAGGTTAAACCACAACGCCGTGTCAAGCGACATCTCCTATTTAGCAGTGTATCATGTCTCCCTTCTGGTTTTTAAACAGTTGCCTTTATCACTAGGAGTTAGAGCACTTGATTGACAAGGCTTGTAATACACCATGGAGTTGCCTTTATTTTTCCTACATGTTAAAGTAAAAGATACTAAAAATACAATTATGGTTTTGAGCCAGGCGTAGTCTGTTCTAATATAATTCATCTCAAAGACTATCCACCGTGCCTGCTGCACCCAAATCATTTATAAAACATTAGCATCTCCTGTGCTGACATTTCACTCCTATATTATAAGAGTTACACGCAGACTTAAAAAAAAATTAATAAAGTGCTTCTCTTCTTCATTCTCCCACTGAGAGCTTTGATTTCCAGAGTATGAAACGAAATAACCAAACATAACAACATTCTCCACTTCTGAGGGACAGTGCCAGACTCATTCAGTTGCTATTGGTTATAGAGAGTAGGACATGAGGGAGCTATTTCAGATCACGGATTATTTGTTCTGGCTGCATTGGACATCCCTTTAGTGGAGCTTTAGAGCCCTGTAGACAGAAAAGTTTGGGTAGGAGCTGGAAGGCAGAGGGCTTGATGAAGTAACCTCTTCCTTTCTCCTCCCAGAATCACTCTTGCTATTCCCCAAGAAGGGCGTTTAAAAGAGAAGCATCCAAGCCTCTGGCCTTCCTCGCTTGCAAGACGGACAGAGGAGGCCGTGCCCCTCCAGCCTCCCGCTCCCAGCATCCGACTGCTCGTAAACACAAGTGCATCGGGGAATTTTCTGCTTCTCTTTTCAGTGGGAGTTTCCCTTTTCATTTCCAGACACCTCCAAGGGATCTGCCACTGTGTAAATACCCTCTCTCCCCTTCCCCAAAGCGGTTGCGAGAGGAGATTTCCCCAGCTGGCCCGTCCTTCCTGGAGCTAATTGTGTGTCTGATGGAAAACTCCAGCTGTTTCCTTCGGGATTTCCAGCCCCACACCCGAGCCACAGGCTCGAAATACCACCACTGAGATATGGTTACGGAAAGAACAGAAGCCTTTTCTTGTCCAAGATCACTTTTATTTCCCTTGTTTCGTTAACTTCAGTGTCTGTTTGGTCTCACATATCCACGCTGACAGGGAATTCACACCAACTGCAGAATTTGGGCAGCACCTCCCCGAGCCCACGGGCCGCTGTCGGTGGAGCAGCCGGCTCTGCCGTGCCCCCGACCAGCAAACACATCCCTCCAGCACATGGTTTAACCCAGGAAGAGGGCAACAGGATGCCCTGCTCCCCTCTCCTCCACCTCCCCACAACCCCCTTTGTACAGCTCTCTTGGACCACGGATTTCTCTCTCCTGCCGTGGACCAGAAACCTCGGGCACCGCGCTTCTCGCCGGTCCTCTACAAGCTGTAGTTTCCCCCTTCTCTGACTCTTCCAGAATCTGTTCCTTTTAAGAAACAAAACCTCTCCTGACTCTGTCAGGTCTGTCTGCAGCCTGGGAGCTGCTCCTTGCCACCCCAGTGAAAACCTTAGTCCAGCTATAAAGGTCCTCACGCCACCGCCACGGCTGGGAAGCCCCTCTCTGCCTCCAGCCCCAAAAGCAGCCCCTTTCCTCCCCGGGGCCTCGTCGTGCTCTCCGGAGACAGAGCTCTACGGCTCTATTTATTTGGGCTAATTAACTTCTCTCTCTCTCTCCCCCGCCGGTTACAAATTAGGATGTAAGGGTGAATTTTGGCTCTCTGGGTATGGACTTTGCTGCATCGCACACAACCACCCCCCAACCCCTCCCAAAGTTTAGTGCTCTGAATTGCTGAGAACATTGGTCCGTTGTGGTTCCCCCGCGTGTACTGAGCCCGCCCGATGGCTTTCAGCATCTGTAGGCACTGCTGCCGGTTTGTTTTCTCAAGGAGAAAAAAAAAAAATCATATATTGGTCTGCTATAAATTCAATAATACAATCCTTAGTTCTGAAGATACAGTTTCCATATAGTTTATAAACATTGTAAGACATACATATGGATAATTGAGGGGAAGAGGGGGAGCCTGTGCAATTGTTGGGTTTTTTTCTCAGATGTGTGAACATGGTTACAAAAAACACACCTCCTGCGGGTACCTCATTTCTTTATGTGTTGGGTTTGTTGGGGTTTGGTTTGTTTTTTTTTTTGTTTAATTCCACCTCTAATCAGTCTTTCCTTTGGTTGTTGGCTACTCCAAGCCCAGCAGGCAAGCCCTGTTCTGCTGTAATGCCTGAGATATTCAGGGGTTTAAGATTGTCTTCTAAGAGATTCCCAGCCAACTTTGGCCTCTGGGTTTGGAGCCAAAAAGGGCTAAAACGTGGGAGAACCAAATGTCCTTATTACATCGGTATCAGTGTCCTTGCACTCGCTTTCAGAGAGAAACAGTGTAGGCTTAATCGGTGATGGTTTTTACAGCAATTATGTTCCTTTCGGTAATTGGAGGGGTCGTTCGGAGCGCTCTCAAACGAACGGGATTTCACAAGAGCACGGATACAGTCCATTTGTCCGGGTGTTGTCACCGACGAATTGGTCACCGTCCCTGTTATCTGCTTTTTGTAAGGTTGGCTTTTTTTTGTTGCTGCTGTTGTTGTAGGTGCTCGGTTAGGCTGTTTGTGACAAGGTGTGATAATGCCTCTTTTAATCCGCTCCCGCTGCGCTCGGCACAGTCCGGCCGGGCACGGAGACAAACCGTCAGAAGCCGAGACAACGCTCTTCCCTTCGCCAGGCCAACGCTGAGCCACGTACAAAAAAAGAAGAAGAAAAGAAACTCTGGTCCTTTGTAGATTGGTGGCAGTACAGCTCCGCTCCGTCCGCGGCCGGCGGCGGGGGGCTCAGCGGATGACGGCCGCCAACACCACCATAAAAACCAGGAGCGACGCCCTGAGCCCCGGGCAGCCGGCGGCCTGCTGGACCCCGCTGGGGGGGCGGATGGGCGTCCTCCGGGTGCACTTACCCTTGCGCTTGGGGGACAGCGTGGGCATGGCCCCGAAGCTGTATTTGTGCTGATAATCAGGCACATAGTCTGGGACCTCCTGCCCGCTTTTGCGCGGCCCCAAGGACACCGGTTTGGAGGTTCGGTTACGGCTTTTGTGGCTGGTGCAGTTCTTGCCGGGTTTGCGGTAGCCCGGCCGCGAGCCGGGGGGGCCGGCGGGCTGGTTGCTGTGCAAACTGTTCTCAGCCCCTCGCTCCTTCCCCTTCTCCTTGGAGGAGTGGTGAGGGTGGTGGGATTTGGAGGCCCCTCTGTCCGCTGTAGAGAAGGTGTGTGTTTTCATCTGATGGAGCGACTCGGACCCTGAACAGTTCCTAAAGTCTTCTGCTCTTAGCACCTTGAGGTCCTTGCCGTGCATCTGCTCGGGGGACTCGCAGATGATGCTGGAGCTGGAGCCTCTGAACCTGTGCAGCCATTCCCAGAGGGAACGGGCTTTGCAGTCGCAGCTCCATGGGTTCCCATTCAGCCTGAGAAACTCCAGGGCTCCCAGGTGGGCCAGGCAGTCCCCCTGCAGCTCCGAGAGGCTGTTATTGAACAGGAAAAGGGTGGTCAATCTTCGGAGGTCATGAAAAGCCCGCCTATGAATCCACTGCAGCTGATTTTGATGGATGAGCAGCCGATCCAGGTTTATTAGTCCCCTGAACGTGTTCTGATGGAGGCTCCAGAGCTTGTTTCCATGGAGAAAAAGATGGCTGAGGTTAACCAAGTCAACAAAAATATCATCCTGAAGGAACTCGATGTGGTTGTCTTGCAGGTAAAGGTATTGCAGGTTGTGGAGGCCACCAAAAATCCCGCTGGGGAGGGAGCTCAGCCCGCACTTGTACAGATACAAGGCGTGGAGTTTCACCAGCCCTTGGAAAGTGTCTGCAGCTAAAGCCCTTAAGTAGCGGTTGTCCCCCAGGTCCAGCTCTTCCAGGTTGACGAACCCGTCGAAGGTGTTGGGGTCGATGAAGGTGATGTTGTTGGAGTAGATCCAGAGGGTGACCATGGAGGGGCTGAAGTGGCCCCGCAGCAGCAAGGTGATCTGGTTGTTCTGGAGGAAGATCCTCTCGCTGTCCTCGGGGATGCCCTCGGGGATGGTGACGAAGTTGTGAGCCTGGCAGCTGACGGTCATCGGCGACGGGTAGCACACGCAGTCGGTGGGGCAGCCCAGGGCACCGGGCACCTTCAGCCCCAGCAGCACCAGCAGCAGCTCCGCAAACCCCCCTGTGCGGAGAGAGGGGAGAGCGGCGTCAGCGGGAACCGGGCACCTCCCGCCCACCCATCGCTGCTGCGGAGACTATTCCGGGTGAAAAACGCCCCCAATTAGCTCAGCCCTCCTCTCTGCTCATGAATTACCCACGCGGCTGTGATGAGTAGGCTCATCACCCACGGCAGCTGAAACGTGATGTATGGAGTACTCCCTGCCTCCTCTCCCTGCCTGCAACAGGCAGCTGGTTGTGCACCCAGCCAGGAACAGGCAGCAGAAACTTTCTCGGGGAGAATTCACGCTGCCAGTGCAGGCAGCGGAGCCCCTTGCCCGCAGGCAAGGAAACGCCGCGGTGTGAGAGCAAACAGAGGAAATTCAAACCCTCGCAGGTTCCCCCATCCCTCCTGTAGCGCATCTGTTAAATCACCTGCACATATCGGAGAGGAAAAGCTGCAGAGATTCAGCAGTTCCCAGCGAACCACCTAAAATTACACGTGTGCAGCGCATCCCACTCCCCCAAAGGCACAGACCCATCCCCACCGTCTCCTTTCACTGCAGTTGTTAGACACCACCATCCACCCCGAAACCCGAGTGATTTACAGGGAAATATGTTGTCAGCAGTTGGTGGGAAAGGCTGAGCCGAAAACTCCGTTTGGAAGTGGGATGCTCAGACATATTTTTAAATGGATGTCCTGTGGCAAAGCATATTGCATCCTCTAATGCTACAGTATGTGCCTGTGACTGGGGCTTTCTCGCAGCAGAGAAGCAGAGAGCGAGGCAGGAATCATCCCCTCCCTCTGCTCAGCTCTCGGAGCTCCGGTTTCGCCGCCCCGCTCCCGTCTCGCTCCCACTCCTCGCACCAGGCTTGCTTTCAGGCTATTCCTTCTGCGCCGAGTGGCTTTTCAGACTCATTGCACCAGACTTGTCATTTCTCATTCAGATTTTCCTCCTAGATTTGGCTTTTTCCTCTTACACGCAAAATTTGCTCATGTCTAATGAATTCTGCCTCTGGACTTTACAGGGAGAAGGAGTAACAGCGGAGCAGCGCACAGCTGCCGGTGCCATCCTGCCCACGAGTCCTGCTCAGCTTGTACTAATCTGAAAAACGAGAGTGGAAGTGCAGTTCATCTCTAATTACTCCACGTCGTTATCACCAGCTAGTCCAAGAGCCGGGACCCCTTGGGCTTTTACAGTCCCTCTTTTCAGTGCCTACAGCCTAATACAAGTTGGAGGCACAAAAAACTCACTGTTTTCTTATTAATTGTGTTTGAAATATAACTGCGTGGTTGCTGTTGCATTTTGTCTGGCATGGAGATCTATTGCCGTTTAGTTAACAGCGGGTGACCCGTCCATCTGGACCCATCCTTTCAAGGCAAAGTTGCCACGTATTTTAGATAAACTGGGTTATTCAGACTCTCCATAAATCACCAGTAAGAGGCAGTCATCGCTGACTGGGCGGTTAATAGGAAAAAAAATAGCATCGCTGCCCAAAGCATCGGATGGAGCCTTGTCTGGGAATGGGAATGAGGGGGACGACTTCCAGGTGCTGCCCTTCAGAAACGAGGCATGGGCTACCAGGAGGGATGTCTCATCCCTGCGCCACTGCCAAAAAGGGCTGGTGAGTCGGGAACGCTGAATTCGCGACAACTCCTACGGCTGTGTAGGAAAAGGAACGTTCTCCAAGTCACCGCCGCAGCATTTTGGCTTTGCTGTCGTGCCTTTGCACGATCAGCGAGGGGCTGCGCTGGTGGGAGCATCGTGCTGACTACCCAGCGCTCCCTGCCAGAACAGGAGCCCTGGCTGCCACTCACAGCCTGGGAAACAGTGGTATCCCGAGGATATTGTGATTATCCTGCGATGGAAGAGATAAAGCAACATTCGCAGATATATTCTGCTGGGTTTTTTTAACTCGGGGGTGCGCTTCTCCAAGGTGGGACGGCTCCACGTCCCCCGTCTTACCTCGGTGACACCGGAGCACGGCGCCTTCCGTAGGCCTGATGTTTATTAGTAAAACCCTGCCAGGCACAAGTGCTGTGACGATCTCCCACATGCAGAGTCTGTTATTGCAAATACCAAATCACAAGGGCCTGAATCAATAAACCATCTCCCAGCTACACGCAGCAGGTTGGAAGATTACATATTGCTTCCAAACAACAGTTTTATGCGCTCTTCCGTGACACGACAGTTGCCAGGCTAACGGGATTACTGATGGGAGGTGGAGCCGGGCAGGGATCTGGGAGCGTACAGGATTTCACGTACAGGGATGGTGATGACGGGAGGCTGTTAGCAACGCGTGGTGATGGACCAAGGCAGCCCGAGCCTCCCTGGAGCATGGCCAAGGTAGAGGCTCCTGCCGAAAGGGAACGCGGTGTTTAACAGCTCGCTGCCTGCAGGGATAACTCCGGAGGTAAAGGTCAGAGGGAACCGAGTCCATCTCTTTAATTAACAGGCGGCTGTGAGTTAATGGCTGGAGCTCCAATGGAGAGAGAGACGTGGCTCCTGCAGCCAGGGATGGCAGTGAGGATAGGCTGGGGTTGTCACTGGTTCTCAGCTTCCAGAGAATAGGACAGTGGGAAGAAAAACCAGGGATGTCTTTCCCCCTGTTGCAGCTCGAGAGTGAGGAGAATGAGGAAACAGAAGGATGGATATTTCAAAAAAAAAAAGGGTGAACAGGAGAGCAGGACTTGGAAAGAGAGTAGGTTTAGATGAGGTATAATGAAGGAATTCTTCCTTGCGAGAGTGGTGAGGCCCTGGCACAGGCTGCCCAGAAAAACTGTGGCTACCCCATCCCTGGAAGTGTCCAAGGCCAGGTTGGATGAGCCTTGGAGCAACTTGGTCCTAGCAGAAAGTTAAGGCTGGGAGGTGGAACCAGATGTTGTTTAAGGTCCCTTCCAACCCAAACCATTCTGTGATTCTGTGAAGGTCTGGACTCCCCAGTGGATGCAGACGAGGCCTGTGGTCTCATCAAGGAGGCTTTCCCTCCAAGCCTGTAAAACCTGCTGACTGCTTAATGCTGTGAGAAGCTGCTCCTGGCATGCCCTGGGACTGGTTCCAGCTTAGATCTGGGAATGAGACCCCCAAAAAGCGAAGAGGGTGTGGTCGTGGAGCCACGAAGCTGCTGAGGCTGGTAACACCAGCACTGGGATATCCAGCAGCCAAATCCCACTGGGACGAGACAGCCAGGAGCACTTGGGTCTCACTGGGCTTCCCAGACTGGAAAACACCATGGGAGCTTCCTGAGAGGCCCCAGCCCAGCTCCCCTGAGAGTTTGACCCTGTCTAACTTGTTATTCCTGACTCAGCCCTTTCAACTGCATCTTGTAAAGGTTGTTAGGCAGACAGAGGGTCACCAGCCCGAGTGTTGGAGCTCACCAGGGAGGGAGAGCTTCAAAAGCAGCAGGGAAAAATCCTCCAGAAACCTGCTGGTGAAGTGAGTAAAACCAAATCCCTGCTGACATGGATAAAACCAGCAAAGGGGTGTTTATCTCCTGCCTTTCTCCCACTGACGTGCTGTGTCACCCCGGCTTCTGCTCGCCGTGTCCTTCTGCTGCCTCCTGCTTCTGACTGAGGTTTCAGTGATTGGAATGAATTCGTCTGACTGTCCAAACCATTTCCCATGTAACATCCCTCTAATTGGGCATTAATTAGGCATCAGTTAATGAATGCTTGAAATAATTTATCTTTGGATGCGTCCAGTTTGCAGTCTTACTTTTAACAGCATTAGACTCATTATTAGATTAACATCGTTATAAATGTTCTCCATTACCTGCTTGTTTCCATTGTCTTAGCCTTATTACTGAGAGTGAAAATCACTCCTCCCGCATGCATTATTGATGAGTAAGGACTTTCTATATGTAGCACTGGATTAATTGTTATACAGTGTAATGCATTTAGCGTGAAGCCTCGATTTGTGCAGGAGCTGAAAGCAGCCAGAAGAATGCAGACGCCCGGAGCCAGCGTGATCGGCCAGACACTGCACATCTCTCTCCAGCCCAGACCAGGTTCCTCCCAGGCCGGTGCCAGCACAGGAAGAAATTTGAAATAAAAAAACCCCTGGTTTGATACCCAGGATCAAAGACAGATGGTTGGAAGGGTTGGAGCACTTCTCTGCCACCACGGCAGGGACTCTTGACTCTGCAGTGCCACTTGCTCCAGAGAGCCAGGTGTACCTGCCCTGGCAGTTTTCCTGCTTTTTAAGGTTTATAGCACTTTACTGCACCTCTGAGCCAGGCGGGGACTCGGTTTCTTTAGAACATGATGCCACTTACTTTCATTAGGAGTCTCAGACTCGAGGCCAAGACGTCACTTAGGACAAGGATGAGTTTGTCCCTGGGGGGGGATGCAGCTGCAGGACAACCTCAAAAGGCAGCCCTGCCACAAACCCCAGCACCCCCTGCCCATTCCCTCTTGGCGAGCTGCTTCTCTCAGATGGATATTTTCACCTCTCCACCCGGACAAGCTTATATGGGTCAGAGCCTGTGTAATTCTCCAGCAGGAGAATCCGCTCTCGAGGATGGAGCAGGTTGCTTCTCTTCCAAATCTCTCCTAAACCCACCATCTGCTTTGGGAGACCCATCTTAGCTCATGTCTACATGCAACTTGACTGCCTGCTTACTGTGTCCATTACCGGGGCTGCTCAAGCTGTTAGATTTATAAGCTCTTTAGAGCAAAGCCCTCGTCTTCTGGTTGCTGATTTATGTATCTTTACTGCCATAAAACACTATGTATAGCTACTACATAATATAAATAATAATACTTAACCAGAGTGCGCTACAAGTGGGGACAAAGCATCTGCTCGCAGGCGGGATTATCAAAAATGGAGAAGCTTCCTCATCACTCACCCTCTCCTGAGGCCAAACTCACACCTGTTCCAACGCCAGCACCTCACTGAGCTCTAGACAGAGATTTTCCTGCCCTGTCCCCACCCTGGATCTATCAAAGGATTTTTCAAAATCCAGCCCTAACAAGCTGGTGCACAAAGACATGACTACAACCCCCCTGGGGGAAAGTACACTTTGAAACTTGGGAACGACCTCAGAATTGGATGTTCACATGGAGAGAAACTGTTGTTTAGGGAGAAAAAGCAGCCTCAGATGCTCACGATTTCATCAGCCAAGTGAAGGACGATGAAAGGCAAGGACAGAGCAGCAAAAGCAACTGGGCACGAGCCAAGAGCCAAACTCTGGATCTGGGATGGTTCGACAAAGCGGTGTCAGACCTGTGCTAGCAGCTGCAGGGTTTATTTCCTCTTATTCTCCTTTCTTTTTCTTTTTTTTTTTTTTTTTTTCGACCCCAAGGATAAAATAAACACGCCCATGCCGACTGTCACAAAGCCTAAACTCCCCAGCGAGCAGCAGCTCCCTTTCAGCCTCTGTGCAGAGCCCCTTAGGTGCTGCCCCGCGGTCCTGCAGCAGGAGCATCCTCGCTGGCATTGCTCCCAAAACATCAGCTCCCAGCACCAGGACACAGCACGAGGCTTTGCTTCCTGCACGAGCTGCCTTTCAGCCAGAGAGTGGCAGCCACCCATCCACCTTCATCATTTTATTATTTTTTTTTCGCGACCGGTGTCATAAATAACTGACAGATCCCAGCTGTTTGGAGTTATGGTTTCTGATGGAGTGACAGCTGCTCCCAATCCCCCAGTCATCACCCCGGCAGTTCTGGAACATTTCAGCAACATAAAAATCATTGGAGATAATTTCGGTTTTGCATAATTTGGTTAGGCAAGCTGTGATTTAATGGCAATTATGACCTCCGAGGCAGAAGATGAGCTTGGAGGCTACTGGCTTCACACGACTTTAGCTCGGGGTGCAGTGTCAGGGATGTTCCAGGGAGATGGCACTTTAAGAAAAAAAAAACCTTCTCCAGCAGCTGGAAATTGCCTTCCTTGGCTGGCAAGTGGAAAGACTGTTCCCACAGGAAGGAGCATACAAGGAAATTTGGAAGGAATAGTGCTAAGGAAAGCTTTGGGAAGAGGCTGGTGCCAAAAAATGCATCAGGAGGTACCTTTTAAACAAAAGCCAGGAAAAGGCTGTAGACTGGGGAGGGCCTTTGCAAAGCCTTCTGTCACCAGTCATGTGTTAACTGGTACAAACCTCCTCTTGGTCACTCTGAAAGCAAATCCTCCTCCTGGCACTGAGATGGGAGAGCTGGAATCAGGAGTGGGCCACGGCCTTTGCAGGCAGCTGCCTGCTCTGAGCACTGCCCTTCGCTCTCCCCTCTCACAGGGTTCCTCCTGCTCTGGGCTGCGTTGCCTCCTCTCCCTGGGTGCTCCTCATCCATTCCAGAGCCCCTGGGTTTGCATTTCTCCAGCGGTGACTGAAAGAAGCAAATCCTTGGGCAGCCAAGCCGTGCTGGGAGGTCAGCTGAGGATGGAGAACCGTGCTCAGGAGCTCTGGGGACATCATGGAGTTTCTGGCTTGGGGCATAACGTGGCTTAACAGCAGGAACAACTTTTGTTTGGAGCTGAGAAGGTCCAATTTCCCCACTCCACCATGGCTGTGAACCAGCTTGGAGTTTGCTGTGAGCTCAAGCTCAGGGCGGAGACCCGGGGCCAGCAGCACCCCAAAATCAAGTCCTTTAGGGTGCTGCAAGTTCAATTTACATTTGCTGACCTGGTAACTGGAGCTATTCACCTTCCTCCACCAAAGTCAAGGCCAAGGTCACCTGGAAGTTTCTGGATGGTGGTCATTAACTCCTATTGCAGTTTGAAACCAGACCATAAATTTCATAGTGTAATAATGTAAAAATCAATAACTCTGTTTGAAACAATAGCTTTGTCTTCCATTTCAGCCGGCTCTGATATCTCCCCACGGACCACGTCCCTCTGAATCACACAAATAAAGAGAGAGGAGCGATGGGTGGCGGGGCTGCTGCTCCCCTGCCAGGTGCCCAGCCCCTCCATCGTTACAGATTCAATTAGTTCATTTATTCCTCTCTTGCAGTTAAACTCGAGGATGATTTAACAGGAAAAAATAAGGAGCCTTTTATGCTCAGTCTCTCCGACATCCCGTCCAATACAGCGTCCCTGAGGCTTTCCATGTGAGAGCTGCCCAAGCCCTTGCTGTCTACTGCCATGGGCGGCAGGGCCAAAACCCAAAATACTTTTGGAAAGATGCAGAACCAACTCACACGGGCAAAGAAAAAAATGAAAGTCCCCTCTTTTCCAGCTCTGGCTTTCCGGGCGAGGGAGGTCTGGCTTCCTTTGCTTGCTTATTTTCCGTTGTTTGCTGTAGCACTGGCTCGAAATATACATCGAGAAGCAGGGTTGTCTTTCACATGTTGGTGGATGTGTGATCCTCAAAAACAAATTAGCACCGATTCACTTCTATATAGAGTGCAGCCGTCAGGGAATCACTCCTGAATTCACAGCGAAGGAAAGTAATAATGCTTCCAGCGTGCTAATCCTCTCCAAGAGCAGCCCCTGAACTCTCTCCTGGTGCTGGAGGCACCACTGGAAATTACAATTGTACTGAAAAAATAATAAATAAATGCAGAAATTGGCAGGGTTTGTGCTAGTCCAGAGGATTTGTACCCTAATGTGGAGCTCCCTGTTTAATTAGCACTCCTCTCTGTCTGCATCTCCTCCTCCTGCTCTCAAGCTAGAGAAAAAGGGGGAAAAAAAGGAGGTCAATGGTGGAAGTGGCTGTGGGATTGAAACTCGGCTATAGAAACTTGTTTAATTTAAATGCTTCTTTCAGGACTAACACACGCAGAAGCAGAGGGAGTGTAGAGTGTGTTTTCCCAGTATTATCTGCTCTGCTTAACCCCAGTTCTGAGCACACCTTCCACAGCAGGGATGCCCTTGGAGGAAAACTGCAGTGGGATGCTGCTGGTCCTGTGGCTGCAGGCACAGGGAACAACCCCAGCACCTCAGTGCAGGTTCTGTCCAGACCAGAGGCTGGGCTGCTGCTTGCAGCAGTTGGAGACAGATCATTAGGATGGGATGGGATGGAACAGAATAGAATGGAATAGGATATTTGTGTTGGAAGGGACCTGCAATGATCATCTGGTCCATCTGCCCAAAAGCTAAAGCTTGTTATTAAGGGCACTGCCCAAATGCCTCTGGAACACTGACAGGCTTGGGGCATCAGCCACCTCTCCAGGAAACCTGTTCCAGGGTTTGACCACTCTCTCAGTGAAGAAATGCTTCCTAATGTCCAGTCTAAACCTCCCTCTGTGCAACCATTCCCACACGTCCTGTCCCTGGATATCAGGGAGAAGAGACCATCTTCTTTTCCTGGGTCTCCTTGCCCTGCTGCTGCAGGGTTTATTGTGTCCCTGGGTCTTCCCCTATTGTGCACCTCAAAAGCCCCTGGGACTTTTTTGGAGTGCAGGAATGCCAAAGGGAAAGGCACATCCTCGGGTCAAATCCTTGGGTCCTGCTGTAGCTGGAGGGGTCGATGGACACCAGGATGCTCCTGCTTCTCCAGGAGAGGGTGGCATGGACCAGGGAACACCCTGAGCAGGATTCCAGGCAGGGATAGGGGTTTCACCCACTCCTGGAACTGCTGTCCCGACCCCCGGCAGGCACCAGGCATCCTCTGCTGGTCCCCAGCACAGGACAGGGCTCTGGCAGGACTCGCCAGCAGCCCGCAGTGAAGCCGGGGTAGAATTTGGCAAAGGACAGGGAGATCTCGAGGTCCTTGAGAAGGGACTAATAATTCCAATTGCCCCCGAGGAAAGAGAAATGCAGGAGGATGACTTGAGCTTAGTGGATTGTCTGAGGCGTCTCAGGGGATCATCAGATACTTCCACTCCCTTTTTGTCCTGAGGTGACAAGTTTTCCTTCCCATTCACAGAAATGCAAAGCGGTTCATTCACAGCAGTAATAAGAACGATGTCCTTTGTAAAACAGCCGGGGAGTGAACCCTTCGAGGTGCTTTACAGCAAAACAATTGCAGATGAAATGACAAAACCCACCCCAGCTGAGCACCAGCCAGATCGGTATCAAACGCTGAACAAGCTCATGTGTAGCGAAAGCAGATTCACCAGCTCGTTTCCCTGCCAGCAGCTGGCCAGGAGCTACGGAGGGCTTCTTTAGGATCAGAAATACAGCCAAAACAGAGCAAATATGAGATGGAAGAGCAAAGTGACAGCTGCCCGGGCTCTCAGTGCACGCTCAGCTGCCACATCCAGCCCACGCCCACAGGAGATGGGAAAACTGGAGGCTGTGGAAAAGCGGGGATGCGCTGGATGGATCTTTACCTGGCTGGAGCCAGGAGCGGACAGCGACCTGACACGGGGAGGCAAAGAGGTTTTTGTACAAGCGTGGCTAATGGGGAGAGCATTAGTCCTATAAACTTGTAATCCTGCTGAGGTCCCGACCCCAGCAGTGTCCTGTGCCACCGAGATCCACCGGCGAGTTCTGTACCGTGCCGCGTGGGCTCCCTTTCATCATCCCTTTTCAGCCTTCCTGCATTTCAGATTTACTGGATGTCCTTGTGTTTGGTGGAGAAGAGGGCAAATTGGAGCCCGTCGTGTACCTTCTTCCTCATTCAGCAGCACATCATTCTGCCTGCAGCAGGGGGGAAGGAGACGGACGGGCAGGCATCAAAGCTGCCGGCTCTGTCACATTTTCTTCCCCCCCTAGCCAAAAAAGAAGTGTTGGCGTCATTTGGAGCCCAGCCCACAGCCTCAGGTCTCTCTCCCGCACCCAAAAAGGGCAGCAGCACCTTTCCCCGTGCCCTTGGTCTCTTCTCAGGGCGATGCCACGAGCCCTCCAAGCGAACATCCCTACGGGTCTCCGGCCGAGCGAGCACCGCAGAATCCAGCAAAACCCCAACCCCACTGGAGACGTGAGCCAGCACGCTGGGTCATGAGCATGGCTGCCTTTCAGAGACCTCTCCTGTGCTTTGCACTGAACTTTTCACCAGCTCATGAAAAAGGCAGTGATAAAAGCAGAGCAGTGTGAATAGCTGAGCTGTGCCGCTCCTCTGCCCGGCATCTGGGGCCGTTCCGAGGCTTAATGAGCCGGTGGGAAATGCCATGTGCCCAGTTGGATGCTGGGCATCGTCACCCTCCCACACAGCTCTTGAGGTGTGTGGGGATGTGGGGGACCTGAGGACTGAGCAGCAATGCTTTGCCAAGCCCCTGAAATCTGTGTTTGGAGCAGTCGGGTGCTGGGAATTAATGCGCAAGCCACGAGCGTAGTCAGGACACGGCACTCCGCTAATATCCTGCTTTGTCTAGCTCCAGTGCCGGTATTCCATCCCAAAATATCCCCCTGAACATCCCTCTGGGAGTGGACTTTGTGGAGATGCTGCACATCCCCCAGCACCACGCAAGTGCCTGCATTAAAAGCGTAATAAAAATAGCTTGATAACGGGATGTGTTCCCATCACCGGCAGCTCTCGAGCCCGCGGCCGATCCCTGTGCCTCCAACACAGCAAGGCCAAGTAATTACGGGGTGGGGGCTGCAAGGTCTTGACAGTCTCATTTCTATTAATTACAGCCCGTGTAGGATCCTGTCGCTGTGGAAAGGGGAGATGGGGAGATGGGAAATCGTTGCAGGGCCGGGAAGATGCTGAAGGTTGGTGGTGCCGACTGGCAGCAGCCAAAACATCCGGGCTGGCCACAGCAAGGAGGGGTTTTATGGTGAGAAGCAACAGGTTGGGCTGGATGGAGTGACAGGGATGTTCTACCCTCCTCCTCCTCACGTTGTGTTGCTCAAATGCACGTTTTGCAAAGTTAAAACAAATCGCAAAGAGAGGAAATCGGGAGTTTTGAGAGAAAAGAAAACAAAAATAAGATCTTGGCAGAAGGATAAAGGAAGGCAACTGAAATGCTCATTAAAACGGAGGGGCCCCGTTTCCTTATCCAAGTGGCCACATCTCTGGAGGCTCCCAAATCCTTTGAAATGCCTTGTCAGACAAAGTCTTTCATCCTACCTGATTCTGGCTAAATTCATGAACCCAGAAATTTTCATTGGAAGCGGGAAAGAGGGAGCAACTCCATTCTGACTTTTCACTTCCCATCTGATCGCTGTTGATACAATTTATTCCTATGACAGCATCTGCTGCTTTCATGGGTTTTTTATTCTGAAGTACAACTCGTCTTTGTTAGTCCCATTTTCAGGCCTTTCATCATTTGAGTCACAACATAAAAGGCATTTAAACACTCCTGCTTGGAAGCCAGGCTGGGAGAGGGTGGGAGCAGGGAGATGCCATGTCTCCCCAATCCCAGTCCTCCTCTGGCATGGGGTGGGGTGTCCTGGTGTGCCACAGCCCTGTCGTGCTCCCACGTGCCTCCTGCCAAGGATGGCAGTGATGGGGATGCCGTGGCTCCATTTTGGAGTGATGCTGTGAAATCCAGATGTGCTTTGCAGGTGCAGAGCCCTGTATCCCACATCTCTGTTGGAGCAGCAGCTCTCTCAGCTACCACTGACCCAAGGAGTGCTGCCAGGGGCTCTGCGCCTTCCTCATTAGCCAAACCTCTCATTAGACAACTAATCGCCTTTTGCTCTGTGGCTCCAGCCCAGGCTGTGGTGCTCAGCTGTCCATGTGCCTGTGCTGGGGGGCTCTGCCACCCCTCACTGCCACCCACACCCCTTTAAACTCGGCAGGGACCCTCATCCCCAGCAGTGCCGGCAGATCTTGCTCTGCCCTGGCATCTGCCGAGCTGCTGGAGGCACCGGGGAGTTCAGAGCTACCCACAGAAAATTGGAGTCTAATAATAGCTCCGTGGTGTCGCACCAGCAGAGAGATGGAACAGCTACGTCTGGCAGGGAGAGGCCACCGCTGGCTGCCTGCGCCTGCCCGGGCTCCTGTCTGCTCAGCTGGAACAGCAACGCCTTGCCCGGGATCCTCCTCCCTGGCTCCCAGCTCCGCCGCCCCTGCAGCCCCTGCTGCGGCTGACGGACCACTCTCCACACTTCCAGGATTCCCTGCCACAGCAGCGTGGCTCACACCACTCCCCAAACCCCTCCCCGTGCACACAGCAGGGGCTCCACGCCTGTGACAGGGTTTGGACCCTGTGGAAAAGCCACCGTGGGCACAGAATGGGCAGGACTCACCCACCACAGCCCTGGATGAGCACCTCTGGGATGTGGTGGCCTGTCCCCCTCCTGCTTTAATTCCCCTGGCATATTTTCCACTCCAGCAGGCACTGCTGGCACCTGAGCATCCTCCAGCAACATCCTTCATCCCACCTGGTGTCTCTCACGCTGGATCCCATCCCTTGTCCCCCAGCTCCCAGCAAAGTGAGCGCAGCTGGAAACCGTGCTGCTGCTTATTGGAATAACCTTTCAGGATTCATTTAGTGCCGCTTGCTTCCACCCCACCTTTCCATCGTCAGCACTTTACTAATTGCAACTTTTAACTCGTTGTGCCCAGGCAGCCCGAGAGCAGCTGCTGCTGTAATGAACGGGGTCCCTCTGCCCCCCGTCTCTCCTTCCTCCTCAGATAAATGGTCAGCCTAGTGAAGGGCGAGCACCACACTGACCACAGCCTGTATGGCCCTGCTCCTGCTCCCAGCTCACCCCACAAGCTTCCTGCTTTGGGGAAAGATCATCCCGGAAGACCACAAATCCCAGGCAAAAATCCCAGCCGCCACCTGGGAGCATATATCAGTGCATGGCTGGGCAGGGAAGAGGCGAGAGATCCCGACGGCTATCGCAGCACTGTCTGCCTGAGACTTATTAAATTAAGGCTCTCGAGTTCAGCATCTGAGCCTGGCGCGCCGGGGACCGGGCGGGAGGGGGGTGGGTTACAGCCCCCTAATTCAATCACGGGGCAGAGGCGATGGCGCAGCTGGTGGGGGAGAAGAGCTGTCGCTGTCAACACGGAGAGAACGAGGCTCCCAGAGCCTTCCTGGACGGCTCTGCCCACTGACCCCTCACAGCTGCATTTCCCAGTGCACTGGGAATGGCTCCGTGTCACTGTTAAGGGTTGGGGTCTGGCCCTGTGCTGGTGTGCGGAGCGGGGCATTGGTGTCACCACACAGGATTGCACTGATCCAAGGCCACCTGCACTGAAAGGTGGCATGTTGCCAGCTCTGCTGCCACACAGCTTTCTGTCCAAAGAGAAAACAAGCCAAGAAACTACATTTTCAGGAAACTGAGGTGTTTTTTACACGAGTCCAAGAGCAGGGCAGGAAGAAGATGAGATGCAGTTTCCCAGCTGACACCATGAACCAGCAAGCGTGACAAAAACTTGGGAATGCTTTGCACAGGGGTTCAGGCACTGTGGTGATGCCCATGGCATTGAAACCTCGGCAGCTGCCCAGGGAGACGAGGAGAGAGGGACATAACCAGGTAGGAAAGAGAGGAGAGAGCTGGGAAGGCGGATGCTTTCCCTGAAAGCATTTCCAAGGTCAGCGCTTAAAAGTGGAGCAGAGCGAGGATTTGGCTCAGGCGAGGGAGTGGGACCACGCCGGGATGCTCAGTGGGAGGCAGACGAACACCCAGCTCCCACACGAGCACCAAATTACCCAGCCGAGGGCTAAGTGAGGCACCCAGACAAGGTCACCGTCCCACCAGAGCGGCGCGGGAGCTCCGGCTGCGCCGGCTCCTGCCTCCACGGCAGCAAATTCAATCGTGGCGAATAACAGAGTGGAACAAAATCCAGCAATGCAATAAAAGCTCCCGGCGCCTTGTTCACCTGAAGCCGAGCAGCCGGGGCTCGCACAGGAGGTGGCACGGCCTCTGCGGGCAACCTCGTGTCTGGGGAGCCCGGCAAGGGGAGGGAGGCTTTGAAATGGCCCTCGGTGAGCTTTCAGCGGGTGACAGTTCATCCCGAGGCTCACGGGGAGAGGGGGACGGCCGCATTTCTGAGCAAGGGAGAGCCGCTGATCCCTTAAGAAGCGGGGAGGTGAAATCCAATTGTGCAGCATCCACGGCTGCCATTAACCTGTCTGTGTACTCCCGCGGCCGCCCATCCCTCTGCGCCTGACAGCCGGGGCTGCCCGGCACACGCTGCCCCGGCTGCCCGGGGATTTGTGTCTGCCTGCTGCAGCGGCACACAACCCTGCCGCAGGCTTTTCTCCGGTGCTTCGCGCCGCTTCCAAAATGGAGCGCTGGCTAAACCTCCCCTGGTGAGCTGGGGAGCCGAGGAACTGATTCCCGGGGAAGGAGAAATGGTGGCAGCCTCTGATGGGCGGCTGCAGGAGGGGCTGCCGGGGCAAACCACAGCTCCGAGCCTCCCAAACTGAGGCCAGGAAAGATAAAGGCATCGGAGTTCCTTGAAGGAAGGTCCTTAGGACATTCCTTGGGAATACCCCTTGGGCATTCAGCTTGTAGTATCATCTCCATCAAGTGAGTGTTTAGATCCAGGGATCTTGGTGGCAGCTTTTGGAAGCACAGATGGGTTTGTGCCAGGGTTGCACGTTGCTGGTGGAGGCAGCCAGGTGGGCATTAGAGGGGTCTGCACTGCCAAGCATTCAGCTGGAGCCCCCTCAGATGTGCCAGCAGTGGCTGACAGGGGGAAAAGGCAGCATCTGGACTCGCTTTGCTCAGCCCCACACTCTTCCCGGCCCATGGAGAGGCTGAGAGCAGGGCGGAGAAGGGAAGGGAGAGGAGAGGAGAGGCGGGGAGCAGGGAGGAGGTGCAGCCAGCCCCACCAACCACCTCGTCTCTCTGCATCCCAGTTCCATTTGCAGATTTATTAAATCGAGAGCCAATTCCGACATAATTTCTTTCAAGCAGCTCCACCTCGCAGGTGTGCGGAATTTATTTGAGATAAAGAAAACCATTACAGAGAGACAGCAATCTTCAAAGACCACCTCGGAGACCTGAGAGAAATAAAAACACTAGCCCGTGCAAATGTGCAATTAAGTTTCAGAATACTCCTGCTCCATGAAAAGCTCCGTCCCTGCAGAGAACAGGCCTTTAAGGCAATTTTCCCAAACCCTATTCAGCATTCACTCAAAAATGCCTTTTTAAAACAACATGTGATTTTTTTTTTCCCCTCCCCGCCTCACTCCTCCTCCTCCCTGCCCTTGCTCCATCACTTCCAGGTGGGACACAGACAGCTCTGGTGGGGATGTGGTTCCTCCCCATTTGGAGAGGGGCACAGCTCTGTCACAACCTCCAGTCATGTCAGATCCACAAACCAGGAATTTTTAGAGCTAGTCTTGTTATTCAAGGAGACCATGACACCGGCATGGCTCCGTCTGGGGACAATTTGCCAACTATTCCCAGTTGAAGGATCTTCATATCCCTTATTCATGGGTCATTCTCTGCTTGGTGATTAATTAAAAATGCATAATTAACCTGTGGAACGCACTGCCATGAGGTATCGGGGAGGCCAGGAGCTTAGCGGGATTCGGGGGAGGATTATATGTTTAAATGGATAATGAGAACATCTGGTGGTACATTAACAGGGATGAAGGAGAATTAGGGAGAAGAGCTTGGCTTGCCGCCGGCACAGGGTGCGGGAGGGCAACCACGGGGCCAGCTCGAGGAGGGCACTGCTGGTCCAGCCCTAAGCATGGCAGAGACACCAACACACCCCTGCACCCTTGGGAAGCATGACTTTGGGAATGAGTGGGTGTGCCGGGGGATGAGGCAGTGGCAGAGCTGCCACCGCAGGGCTGGTGGCCTTTGGGGGGGGTTGGAGGTGGCTGCCTGGGACAGCGGGATGGTCCCAGTGCTGCCAGCTCCTTGCCAGAACACCCAACCCAGCAGCCACCTCTTGTCCATGGAGACCAGCAGCATGACCCTGACCCCTGGAGACACCCTGATAAATCAGCCACCGTGTCCTTAAAACCCCAGGAGAGCATCCCTCAGCTGCAGCACTTCCTGCAGACGACACCACGCTTGCATGCGCAGTCATCCATGCTGCTGGTGGCGAGCTCTGAAGTCGTGGCACGCGACCAGGAATCCAAGGAAAGTGCAGGAGACACAAGACTGAGCCTCAGCCAACCTGGCCATGCAAGGTGTCCCAGCCCGAGGGCGTGCAGCCCATGCAACAGGCAGTTCCTGGGGGTCTCCAGCTCCTGGACAACGCTCGGCTCCTGGGACTGAGCCTGGCATTCACCTTCTCCCCATGGCAGCATCTCCATCCACCCTGGGCTGCACACAGGAGCACCTCCCACCATCCCCCTTGCACGGTGGGCACAGATCATGTGCTTCTCTTCACTTCTTTCCCCCAGCCTCAGAAGTTTTCTTAGAAAAACCTGGCAGCCAAAGCCAGAGACTCCGAGAGCAAACTCCGGGCTGAAGACAGGATTACTAAATCCCTGTCAGCAAACAGGGCTCAAGCAGCTGCTCTTTTGCATTGTAAATCTGCTGCTCCACTGTTAGCACCAACTGATGGTTGTGAAAGGCCTGGGAACCACAACCTCTTGGGGCGAAAAGCACTGAGGGCTCTCGGCAACGTCCCCAAGAACTGGGGCTATCCTCAGCTCTTCATCCCACTGCATCACCAGGCTCCTGCTTTGCAGCAGCTTGGAGAAGGAGGGGATGCTCAGTCCTCCCAGCAGGACTCTGGATGCTCTCACTGTCCCTTCACCATTTTGGAGGTGATGCCACCGACTCCGCAAGACTGGGCAACCAGAGGGGTTTTGGGTGTCGTGGCGCCTCTGGACTCGCTGCTGGTCCCCTGGGACGAGGTGGCTGCAGCACATCGTGCTCAGCCTGCCGAGCACGGCCGGGGCCTGCCGGGCCGGGGTTAATCTCGTTGTCACACTTTCCCTCCTTCTTGCTGGCTCGGCGCGCTTTGACCCGCTGTGAAATTGTGGCCAACAGCACTGAATATTTTAAGAGCAGCAATGCAGTGATGGCCGCGCGGCGGAGCAGCAAGGCAGGCCGGGAGCTGGGCTGGGCCCTCACCTCCCCCCCGCCACCACCAACCCATTAGCACAGTTCAGGGAAACCTAAAAAATTCAAAAGACACTGAAATATGCAGCATTTTTGCTCTCTCTGGAAATGACGCGCTTCGCTTCCCAGATGCTCCCGAGTAGGAGGTTGTAAATAAGAGGCTTTATGGCACAGAGGGTGTTGCCGATGGGGCTGCGGGATGCTGCAGAGCCCAAATTGGCACCCCAGTCTCTGTCCTGCCCCTCGCTGGGGACACGGCCATGCTTGGGCTTGGAACAGACCTGCACTGCCATCAATGCCCATCCTCACTAGCGCAGTGCAGCCATTAGAGGAGCTTCCCCTCTCCATCCTTGGCCTCTGCTGGCTGCTCCCTGCCCCTTTCCCCCCCGGGATATCCCCTCGGCGCATCCCTCCTCCCCTCGGCCGGGCGGGACGCGGGTGCCGCAGGACCTGACGCAAACACCTGTCCTCAGCACTTCTGCTATCTGGGGCACAGCAGAGCAGCAGCGGCGAGGAATTAAAAAAAAAAAAAAAAAAAGAAAAAAAAAAAAGCCCTATTTGCATAAACCTCCCAAAAAGAGGAGCTGGAGCCTGAGTCTGGAGAGCTGGAATATCAGCCAGGGACCTCTGGAGCTGGTGGGAAGTGCAATAAGTATTTGGGAAGCATCACCTGGACCTGGGCACGTTCTACCACCAGGCCCCTGCATATCCCCAAAGTGCTGCCCCGGGGCTTGACACCCCATCTAGGAGTGACATTGGGACACTTTTGTATTCAGGTCTTAAGAGGGCAGATTAATCGCCATGTGCTGGATCTGTCACGCACAGGGATATATATTCTTCCCGGAATTTACAAGTAGTTCTGTCTGAGAAATAAACAACTGGAGATAAAAATTACATTGTCACCGTGCAGGTGTGATCGATGGGCGAGACAAGCCCTCGGAGTGCCGGCCAGGGAACCCGCCCAGGGAGTGCCAGCACCTGGGACAGCTGGGAGATGCTGAAGGGACTCCGGGAAAGGCAGCGGGATGGACTCCACCAACCCCAGCCTGTTGTGTTTCTGTCCCAAAAGCCAGGAAAAGTGGGAACAGCCACCAAGGCCATCCCCAAGTGAGGACGATGCCAAACCCTGGAGAAAACAATGCTGGTGATGGGTGACCATGAGGAGCACCCAGGATGCAGCTGTGGGAAGATGCCTGGAGCAAAACAATCAGCGGCAGAGAGGGCTGCAGCCCCCAGGTCAGCTCCTTGTAAAACCCTCTTGGGCTCTGCCTCAAGCCCCCAGTCCTCCTCTCCGGGGTGTTTCCAAGGTCAGCAACGGGCAAAAGACAGAGCCAGGCTGGCAGCCACTGGATTCCCCAGGGATGTTAGAGAAGGATTGATGCAGTTTACACCAAGCCACTTTCTAGCTTGGTTTCTCCATCCTTCTCTGCTTCCCATGGCTGCACTGCCTTGGCCCGGCTTGTCATGGAGTGACAGAGCACATTGCCTGCCGGGGTCACTCCCTGGGGAGGCACAGGCATTGGCTCTCTCATAGTTTAAATCTGAATTCACACTGAAAGCACTAAAAAAGCTCTGCGTGGATCCTCTCCCCAGCCTTCGGCGTCCTGAGGAGTCATGACTCGGCTCAGCCTGCTGGGATGGAGATCCCGAAACCATCTGGGGACATCCAGCTGCCCCCGAGGCGGGTGCCTCGCTCCAGGCTGGCACCCAGCAGCTGGTCCAGCAACTGCCTTCGGTCTATTAATAAAGCTGGAGCAGCTGGTAGAGCATCCACCGCGCCAGTCCTCGGGATTTATCCACCGCTCTGCCTTATCAGCCATGCTTTTCACAAGCACTTAAATTCAGGAGGAAAAGGAAAAAGTGAAATCAGATAGAAATGCAGGTCTGTTTGCTGTTTTCTCCAATGAAATGGTTCTGGGTAAACAGCAGACGCCTTTGATGAAATCCCAGCAGGCTTAAACAATAAAGCTGGTTACAAACTCAATCTGGCGCAGATATCAGATCTGAAATTGTTTCAAAAAACATGTCAACATTTTCTAATGCTGCTGCAAAACTTCCTCGGCACTTTGCCACCAGCTGCATCTGTGACGCAGGACCTGCGCCGCTGCCCCAGCTCGTGCTCCCACTGCTGCACTTCCCACGGGGAGTCCTGCCCTGGCACCTCTGCAACCCTCTGCCTGCTGGGAGACCCTGAGCTGCAGGAAGATGCTCGGCGGCATCACCTTCCCTGCACATTCCCTGCCCCGTGCTCGGGGCGCACCGGGTTGTTTTCCAGCTGTAATTCCAGTTCCCATGCCCAGGCACAGCCTGGCTGAGGCTTCACAGTGCTGGAGGTCTGGCAGCGCTGGACGAGGGGCATCAGGCAGGGTGGGCATCCCTCTTATCACACCCCAGGCACGGAATTCGGCCATGGGTTCATCCCAGGCACCACCAAGGACAATTGACTTTTCCATGGAAAAACAATTTGCAAAGCGTTGTGGTGGCAGAGGAGCACAACCTGGTGCTCCTCCTGGGTTCTGCCTCCTGCGTGCCACCTCTGCATCCTGCTGGGACACCAGGGCAGGGTGAGGCTGCACGGGGATGCACAGGTCCAGCTGATGGAATGCCTGGCTGGGGGCAAGGCTTGGTCCCTCTCCTACACCTCTGGCACAGGCTGGGGGGCACAAGGTCCAGGGCAGGGCAGCTGGGTCAGGGTGACAGGAAATCTGGCAGCTCCATTGGTGTTGGAGTGACAGGGAGCATCCAAACTCAGAAACCATGTGGAGCTGGAGTGCAGTGAGGCAGGTCCTGCGCTGGCATTGCCGGGACCAGCCTGCCAGTTACCTGGCACTGGCACTTCCCAAACTCTGCCAGCACCTGGAGTCTCTGGAGGACACCAGGGGATGCAGGTGGGGAGGTGAGAGGCTGAGGAGGAGGAGGAGGAGGAGAAGGAGGAGGCACACCTGGTCACGCCGCAAACATGGACACTGTCTTGGCTCTGGTTAAAAAGCCAGGGCCAGCTCCAAAGGTATTTGGGGTCCCCCAAAGGCTCCCACCTCCATCCATAAGGGATCTGCTCCATGAGTGTGGGGGCATACACACTCATCCCATGTTGGATCCAGCCCTACGCACACCCCATCCCACACCCCTGAGGAAGCCCCCAGCCTGGAGCTGATGCCTGACACAGCTCATGTCCCGTGTGGCTGTGATGGAGCAGCAGAACCTTCATCCCTCCCAGGAACTGGAAATGACAAAGGGGACGCAGGAGCGGAAAAACGGGGCAAGAGGAAGAGGATGAGGAGGGCAGGCAGCCCTGGGGGGCTCAGGGGGCCAAGCCTGAGCTCCGGTGCAGCACAGGGGATGTGGCAGACCTGACCCTTCTGCGGAGGTTGCCTTTGCCATCGATCCCTGTTGCACTCAGGCTCATTAGGGCCGGGGAGCTGCTGCGAGCGGCTGCTGGAGGAGACAGACGGGGGGAGCGCTCGCTGTGGCTCCCTGGATCGTATTAAATATTTACTTTGTTTTGTTTTGTTTTTCCCAGCTAGATTGATCAGAGATGGAGTTGGGGGGGGGAGCAAGGGGGTGCTGTTGGATGCTGGGAGGGAAAAGCAGAGGCAACGGCTGAGCTGGAAAACGGGGACCGACCCTCTCAGGGCATTCCCGAGGGATTCACCTGCTGTCCCCAGGGACACCCGGTGCTGTCACCCCTCAGAGCTGCTCCCCTCAGAGCTGCTCCCCTCAGGGTCGGGACGAGCATTACCAGCACAAGGGGGGGTGCAGTGGGGTGGCTCCCACTCCCCATCCCACACCAGCCCCGTCTCAAGGGAGGCAGGACGGGGGTGGATGCCCAACGCGAAGGCACCTCGTAGCTTGGGGTATCCCCCCCGCCCCGGGCCGGGAGGTGCCCCCCGCATCCCCGCCCCGGGAGCGGCCGCGCAGTCGGCACTGTTTCTATTTCGAGAGGAGCTCTACTGGAAAAGGAACAAAAGCCGAGGGAAGCTATAAATAGCCGCCTCCTTCACACCAGCGCCTCCTCCGCCCCAGCATCCCGCGGCCGGGGGGGTCCCGCAGCATGGCCCGAGCTCAGCCCCACCGCCAAACCCCCTCCACGTCTTCGAGCCAACATCTCCATCTGAGAATCAGAGGGAATAATAAACCGGGGAATATCTGCCGCCGAAGCAGAACTGGCTCTGAGCAGCGGTTTGCCAAGTTACCCGGCGGCTCTGCCCAGCCACAGCCCCGTTCCCCGGGGGATTTGCCGCTGCCCAGCCGGGCTCTGCACCCAAAAACACTCCGCGGGGACGGATTCCACCACCTGGGGATGCTCCTCTTGTCCCTGGCCCTGTCTGCGGCTGGCAGGGAGCAGGAAGAGCCGAGTGGCTCGGGCAGACCTACTTTCAAGGCTTTAATCCTTTTTGCTTAAAGAATCTTTTTTTTTTCCTCTCTCCCCTCTCTTTCTTTTTTTCCCTTTCTTTTCCTTTCCGCGCGGCAAAGATGGGGTCTGATCAGAGGAGAGACGCAGGGAGCTGACAAGCTGCGGCGTACGGAGAGAAAGGAGAAAGAAATACATATTTATTACCCTCAATTATTAAAAAATAGATAGCAGCGGATCTTAGGCCCTGGCAGAGGCACTGCAGAGTCGTTTGTCTGAGGACTATTTTGTTTTTTAAATTCCATTGAAATTATAATACGCTGGGCTTGTTAGCACAAACACCCCGGCATATCCCTGCCGAGGGGGGATCATCCCAACCCCTCTGCTGGCTCTGGTGTGCTTCCTGCAGGGTGGCTGTATCCAGCACCCGATGGGATGCCGAATTTGCAGGCAGCAGGGAGGGAGGGAGAGAGGGAGGGGGGGAAGCTCAGGGAGGCAGGAGCTGGCAGCGGATACAGCCGGCAGCCTTTGTCCCCCTCTGCCTTCACCCCGGGGGGATCAGAAGGGCTCTGCCCGGTGCGAGCACATCCCAAACGCACATGGATACCCAGCCGCGTGAAGGTCTCGTGGACGAGATCTCACCCAGGTCACCTCGGGCCAAAAAGCCCTGTGACATTCTGCGTGCCCAAGGACGGGCTTTGCACCCCTCGGGTGGCACCGTGGGGGTCCCGTGGTCACGGGGATGGGGTTTCCCCAAGCAAACCAATGCAAACGCTGGTGCAAATGCAGCTGGAAAAAAAATAGAAAGCGGTTCCCAAGTGCGGCACACGGGGCTGGCGGAGCCGCTGGCACCTCCCCTCCGCTTGCAGGGCTGCTCCGTAAGGAGCCCCGCCAGAGCAGCAGCAGCCAAATTCCCTCCCGCCGCTGCTCCCCAGTAAACAGCGGCTGCATCCTCCCCGTGCGATGGTGATGCCGAGACTCGGGGAGCACGTGGAGCACCTCTGACCCCCTCCGGCTCCAGCACCGCGCTCTCCCCACGGACGGGATCTGTCTGGACCGCCGTGGACCCACAGCCTGCTGTGCCATCCCCTCTCCAGGGCCAAATCCCGCTGCCACCCCGTCCTGCTGGCTATGAGAGACTCAGCCCTGAGTGGAACCAGCTTTTGGCACCGCGAGCCACCGGAGCGGTCACAGCTCTCGCAGCCCAGGCAGGAGCATCGCTAAAAGCTGCTCACCAAAGCTGGGCCGGCTCCAAGCTGCCGTGCCGGCTCCGAGCCGCTGTGCCAACACCACCGGGAAGCAAGCAGCCAGCGGGCTCCACATATGCTGTTAAAAAGGAAAAGGAGCTTTCTACACCAAATGGAGCATTTTCCGCTTAACAACCCCCAATCCTAATCTGCGCAAAGAAGATTGCCCCCCGCATCTCCCCGTCCTGCATCTGCCGCTCGCCCTGCCCGCACTTAACACCCGGGCAGAGCCACGGCTGCCCCATCAGCGCGTGCCCACGGCAGGAAAAGCAGGAGAAAGACCGGCCACCGGGAAAACAGGCGATGCCCAGCACTAGGCTCATCTCCTTTGTCAGCACCGAGCCTCCACCATTTGTCATCAGTAAAAATAATATCCCTAAAAGTGTCCCCCCTCTGATTGCCGGGCAGCAGGCGCAGGGCTGTGGGTTTCCATGGTGATGCTGTTCCGCAGGGATGGTACAGGGGGATCGGTGGGATTGGTGCTTCCTCGATTTGGGAGATGGGACGTGGTGTTGACATCCGGAGCGAGGACAGCACCAGCCCTGCTGCTGGCACAGGATCCTGAGGCTGAGCCAGCTCCTTCCACCTTGGGCTTCCACCCAAAATAGCAGGGAAAGAGCACTCTTGCTGGAGAGGACATGGATGCTCCTACATCCCAGTGGTGCTCTGAGGCCGTGCCCTGCACCCCAGCCCGTGCCAGCACATGGACCCCCGGCTCCTCCTCACTGATTCCCACCAGGATCCCGCTTGCTCCCGGCTTCATGGCTCTCCCTGCAGCCTCCCACTTGTTGCCCGTGCTCTTAAATCAGATTCCAGCCTCCTTCAGTGGGTCCTGAACGAGGGCCCCAAACACCTCGCCCATCCCAACCTGCTGGGAACCCAAAAACAACAGCCACCACTGCTGGGGTGTGGGTGCCTGTGCTGCTGCTGCTCCACCAAAGCGCTCTGCAAACATAATCTGCACTTAACAACCCCAGTCTCTACTGATCGTGGCTAAACCCTGGAATTGCACTTTGCAAACAAAGCCCAAGTTTTTAGCTGTTTGGGGGAGACTGGAGCAGCTCCCTGGGGTGGGGATGGGCAGCAGTGTCACCCAGGGGTGCCCCAATGTGGGGCAGAGCGGGACAGGCGGCTGCCCCAGTGATGTGGGGCTGAAGTGGCCATGTCCTGGGTCACTCCTCTGCAAGGGGGGCTTTGCCTCTACACTCCCACAGGGGCACTGCCAGGAGCAGGGGACACCCCAGTGGGAGACAGCCCTGGTCACACCTGGCCACCACCACGTCCCTCCAGGCTCCCACACTTCCCTGCCTGGCGTTTGCCTTCAAACAAGATTTTGGCTCTTGCTGTCAGAACTCGTCAGCACTCCAGCAGTATCCAGCAGCCCAAGTTCCTGCCCTGCCCCAAGGCAATGACATCCCACTCGTGGCCTCATCCTGCAGATCACGGAACCCCGCTGCCCGTGCTGCTGGCCTGTGCCGCCGGCTCCAGCACCACCAGGTGCTTCAGGGAAAGACGGGTGTGAAATCACGTCGGGAAATGCATATTTTTACGTCTCCCCAGCAGGTTCACTGATGTTTTTAGGGCAGTGCTTCGAGGCCACCTGGAGTGTCACCCACAGCCTCCGGCACCCAGATAGGACTGTGGGGCGCCGGGTGCAGCATTTTAGGCAAAAGGTGGGAATAACATCCAGCCAAGCGTGGCCACGGCTCTGACCCTGCCGGGCTCCATCAGTGCAGGTCACTGAGCGGCGACGGCTCCTTCACATCCCAGCTCCGACTCCAGGTCTAGGCAGGTCTCGTCTGCTGAGCCCTCCTCGCTCCCCCCAGCACCACCACAGGGACAGCCTGGGCCGCATCCTGACCCCCCCCTTGCTTCACCGGGCACAGAGAGCTTGTGGCTTCCTATCAGCTCTTTAGGAAATTAAACTTTTATAAGCAGAAAGGTTTCTGGGCTCTTGGCTCCCCGGCGCAAGAACCGCAGTCCAGCCTGCGCCTGCACCCTGCCCACTGACTGCTGCCCTGGCAGGGAGGGATGGAGGCTGGATGCCCCGTTGATGGGATGAGTGATGGAAGGGACAGGGATGTGGCTGCCCATGACCTTGGTGTCATCCTTGACCTGGAAATCTCCTTCTCCTGCATCGCCAGTATTGCACTCCTGCCTGCGGCTTCCTGCGGCCACCTCTGACAAGGCTGTGACACCCTCACCCGGGATGCAGCTGCACCCCGCGCTGTCACCCACTGCCACGCCACCAACGACATCCCAGTGCACAGAATCCACCTTGAATCCCACCAGGGATTCCACAGATGAAGCTCACGGGGTGCAAGAGGCCCAAAAGGCCCCCAGGAATCACAGCCCTTCCCCAGCCACGCTGCCGCCATCCTCGTACCAACGACTTTGCCCGCGTGGCACTGCCTGTGAAGCCGTCCCCTCGGAGCTGCCTCCCTTGGAGATGCCAACCACGGCACAGCTCCTGCTGCCTCAAGCCCTGCCATGGCCCCAGCCTCAAGCCTGGTCCCCGGCAGTGGGACGTGGAAGGCGGTGGCAGTGCCACCATCAGCCCGTGCTGCCACCCACCAGCACAGCCTTGCGTTACCACCATCCTTGACAAAACCAGCCGCCCCCGAGCCCTGCAGAGGGGTTTGGCCCCAGCCCAGCACCCCAGCAGCAGCTGTCCCCTTGTCCCCTTGCCTCGCATGTGGGGTGACCCCTCCGCAGCCCACTTGGGACAAATGCTGGGGATGGGGACCCCCTGCCCAGAGCCACCTGGCCATGGTGAGGCAGGGAGGGGAGAACCTGTCGGCAGGATGGAGGCCTCCTCTAACTGCCTGTTGAATTATTCAGGAACGGTATTAACTTATAAATGAGTGTGTTTGACTGATTTTGTGGTTGATGTACAGATAAATTCTAATGAAAGACAGCTACAAGATTTTAAATTATTAATTAGACTGCCACTTAACAAAGCCTATTTGGCACTCTATTTCCTTGCTTAACAAGACAAAAACTTTAAGAATAGGTTTTGCTTTAGCCCACAGGCTCTTCAATTTGCATTTTGTTTTTCTAGCTCCACAAATGAAAGCTGTAGATCTTGACCTTAACAGGCTACCCCTGGTGGGATCCAACCCTGTCGGCAGCCTCGCTGCCTGCCTCCACCTCAGGCTCCCAGTTTCCCAGCCTGGATGATGCTTTTCCTCCAGCCGGCAGCACCAAGGCTGGGAATCAAGGCTGGAAACCGGGACTGCTCCGAAGGCTTGGGGTTTATTCTCAAGTCATCCAGCCCGGCTGGGTTAATACACCAAACAAAGCTGAGGCTGGAGCCAGAGAAAGGAGCATCCGAGTGCGAGGCCCCACAGCCGCAAGGTGACATTTCCCCCAGCGGGAAAAAGCATCCCTGGGGTGGCAGCGGGGGCTCTGCCCTGCCTAGGGGTCCGCACCCCAATGCCAGGGGCTGCAAGCACAGCGTTGGCACCTTCTCCCACTGCCCGAGCCTCGTCGGAGAGGGGCATGTGCTGGTGGTGGCGAGGGCTGGGCCTGGGGCTGTGCGGCCGCCCCCTCCCCGGGGCATGGGACAGCAGTGGTGGGTCCAGCCAGGGTCCCCCCGCACGGCACCGCCGTCCCAAGCATCTCCCCGGGACCGGCCACGGGTGCAGCGGGGCCGGGGCTCCTGCCCCCCTCCGCCACCGTCCCGGACCCCCCGGGAGGGCCGGCTGCTCCCCTCGCTGTGATGTCACAAAGCTCCCCGATGATGTCCCAGGCGGTTGCCATGGAAATCGCGTGATGTCACAGAGGAGCGATTCTCCTCGGGGGGGGCAGAACGGGACGGCTCGCCCCAACTTCCCCACCGAACCCCCCTCGCTCTCCGGTATGCCCCGTTTCCCGTTCGCTCGCCCTCAGAGACGAGCACCGACCCCCCCGCGCCCGCCGCAGCCCCGCTGCCTCCGGGACTCGCCGTACCCCGGTGCCCGCGGGACTCGCCGCGTCCCCGGTCCTGCGGGACCCGGCGCCTGCCCTGCCTCCCTTCGCTCCTCCCGGGCTCCCGCCTCCCCGCC
>VZTF01001472.1:117327-142265 GCA_013397755.1 Cnemophilus loriae
CCCCCGGGCCCCCCCCTTCCACCGCTGCCGCCGCCTCTCCCGCCTCCCGTGGACAGTTCGTGAAAGTGCCGCTGCTCCCGTTCCCCGCGCCGCCGCCCTCCCTCCGCCCCACCGGGGGGGATGGCCCAGCGCCGCCCCCCCGGGGCTCTGCGGTCCCCCCGGGACCGACTGTCCCCCCCGGCCCATCGTTGTCCCCTCTGCCGTCGTCGTCCACACGGTGGCCCGTTATCGCACCGAGGCTCCGCCGCGCCGCCCCGCGCCTGCCGTGGTCACGGCTGTCCCCGCTGTCCCGCCTGCCCAGCACCGTCCCTGCCGCTTCCCGGGGACCCGCCGCCCCCTGGGCCCCTTATCGTCCCCTCTGCCCGCCGCGTCGCCGTGTCCTGCCGAGATGCCGCCGTCCGATCCGGGTGTCTGCTGCCCGCGCTGTCCCCGCCGCCCCGGAGCGGTCCCAACAGCTCCCTACGGTGCCCTCCGCCCCTTCTCGTCGCCTCCGCCCCACCGTGTCCCTGCTGTCCCACCGGGGTCACGGATACCCCACCGGGGGCTCTGCTGTCCCCTCTGCCTCCCGGTCTCTGCTGTCCCCTTTGTCTCCCGATTCCTGCTGTCCCCGCACTGTCCGCCGAGATCCCGGCACCCCACCGGGGCCCTGCCGCTCCCGGGCTGTCCCCATTGTCCCCATTGTCCCCAGACAGTCCCTCCTGCCTCCCTCGCGCCTCCTCCCCTGTGCACCACAGTGGGTCCCGTTATCCCACCGGGAACGCAGCTGTCCCCCCTGCCCCGCCGGGATCCCCGCTTTCCTCGGGGGATCCCCGCTGCCTCCTCGGTCTTCTATCGTCCCCTGGAGGTCCCCGCTGACCCCGGACTGCCCCTCCTGCCTCTCGAGGGTTCCTCTCTCCTCCTTCCCTCTGTCCCACCGGGGATCCCGTTATCCCAAAGGCAACGCTGCTGTCCCCACCGCCCCAAGAGTGTCCCGTTATTCCACCGGGAGCACTGCTGTCCTTATTGCACCGTCGGGATCCCTGTTGTCTCCAGGAGGTTCCCATTACCCTCGTGTCCCTCTTGCCCCATGCTTCGTAGGGACGTGGCTTCTGCCCCACGACACGGGCGTGGGGGGGAGGGACACACGGACCCGCCACCATGACAACGTCCCCGGTGCCCCCGCCCTGTCCCTGTGTTAACGTTAGGACCGTTAACCCTGGAGCACCGGGAGGGATGCGGCGGCACCACGTCCCCGACGTGATGGGAGGACAGCCCCGCCATCGCAGCGCTTGTCGCATCGCTCTGCACAGCCAGTGTCCCGCCGGGACCGTGGCGACAGCGCTCGGTCCCCGCCGCTCCGCCCGTCCCGTCGGGGCCCGTAGGTGAGCTCCGAAGCTCGATCTCTCGGCCGGCGACTGCTCCGGCCTTGCGCGGGGATCGCTTAGTGCTGCCTTCCCGCCTCCACGTGCGCCACAGCCATGGCGGCCCCCGTGCGGGCCGGGAGCGCGGCCCCGGTGCCCGCCAAAGGTGGGCTGAGACCGGGTCAGCGCGGGGTTCCCCTTGCCGCTACAGGGCGCTGTTTTGGTCGCCTCGACGGGGGAGGCCAGGCCGGTGGCGGGAGGTGACTCCGCCACCGTCCCGGCCACCCCCGCCGCCGGCCCGGCCCAGCTGGCCCTTTGTCGGTTGTCCCGTGGGCCGTGCGGGGAGGGTTTGGTGGCTCGTGAGTGCCGGTGTTGGGCTGGAAATAGTGAATAATCCCCCTGCTGTCACTCCCCCGCCGCACTCTGGCATCGCCGAGATGTAGGGGGGCGGCTGCTGTCGGGGGGCGGCTTCAGGATGAGGCTCCCGGGGATGGATCACCCGGCGCTGGGTGGCTTTTTCCCGGTGGGACAACGGGATCCCCTTGTTGGGGAAGCAGGGATGCGTTAGGGTGTCGCCGGGGTGCTGGCTGATGAGGGGCTGTGCGTGATGCCCCTCGGTGTGGGGACAGCCAGCTGCACTCCTAGGGTTTCGCACAGTTACAGCGGTGCTTTCTGGGCTGAAAAAAGCCGCCTTGTTCCCCAAAAAAAGCGCCAGCAATCTGCCCCCAGCGTGAAGGGCAGCACCCCGCCCCTTTTCCCCGCTTGGCCCAGGGGGTTTGAGCACAGCGACCCAGGGATTGGCATGAGGACAGCAGGGACGCTGGTGGCCCGCGGGGCGCGGGCTGCTCTGCCCTCCGACGGCTCCTTCAGGTCCCCCCGTTTGTCGCACAGCCCGAGCCCCTGCGCGGCACGTGGCCCAGCAGATCCCCGAGGAGATCCTCGGCAACGCGGAGCTGCGGGAGGCGGCCGAGGCGCTGCCCCCCAACTACAACTTCGAGATCCCCAAGACCATCTGGCGCATCCGGCAGGCTCGGGCCAGGAAGGGTGAGCGCTGAGCCGGGGGATGAGCGGTTTTGGGGCTGGTTTGTGTCCCCCGTGGGGCAGGTGAGGCTGGGGCAGGGATGGGGCCGAGCTGCTGCCGTGCCCACGGTGTGTTTAGGCTCTGTCTTGGCGAGCTCTCCTCCTCTCGAGGGGGGTTAATAGATCTGTATCTCTGGATTATAATCACATTGGACAGCGCAGGTTGAGCTGCACGGACCTGTCAGCCTGGAGATGTGTCTGGGATGCTGGCCAGGTCCCTGCTGTGCTCCTTTTGCCTCTCTCCTCTCTCCCTGCACTTTCCCGCTGAGGCCGGGAAGGGGGAGCCCCACAACACCGGGCACCTGGCGGGCGCTGGCAGGGAGCTGGGCCGTGCTGCTCTCTGGTCTGAACCTTCCTCGGGGGTCTGGACCTTCCTCAGAGGGATGTGTAGCCCCAGAGGAGCGGGGAGTGATTGTGGAGGCTTCAGGAGTGGTGCCAGGGCTTTCCCTGCACAGCCTGTGCATCCCGCTGAGCAATATGCGATCAGCTCCGGGGAGCAGGGCGCGGAGCCTCCCCCTCCATCCCCGGGTGTCACCAGCGTCCCCACCCTCACTTCACGCGCAGGCAGGGGCTGCTCGTGGGGCCGTGTAGCAAAGCCGGATTTGAAATGCTTTGTATCCACCTGGGAATGTCTCTGCCTGCTGCCACCGAGCTGGCAGGGCTGGCAGGCGTCACGGGGGATGTTCTGGAAGCTGGGCTGCTCCTGGCTGCCATGCAGAAGGGCCGGAGGGTGTGGGGCCGTCCGGCCTGTCCCAGCTGCAGTGTGGGAGTCAGGGATGGGCGAGGCCGCCCAGCCGTGCTGCTCTGGCTCTCCTCGCTGTGTTTTGCTGCTTGGCACCTCCTAATTAAATGTAAATATGCGGCTGGGATTTAGGCTTCCGAGCTGGGAGCGGAGCCCATCAGCCAGCCAGCCGTGCTGGGATTTAAAAATCCGCGTGTGCAGAGAGCAGCCAGGGGCTCGTTGCTGGGGGAACGCAGCCTCCCACCGGGCTGCAGCCAGCCCTGCCTGTGCCCTGCCTGTGCCCTGCCTGCTGTGGGGTTTGGGGGGGCTGGGGAGCACCCCCTGCCCCCATTGTGCTGTCGTGGTGGAGAGCGACCCAGCTGCCTCCTGCCAACCCCCTGTTTGCAGATCTAGGGTAGAGGGCAGCCCCAAATGGGCCAAAATGGTCTCAGACGGACTGGGGAATACTGGGACACGGAGCCCTGGTCTCTGCCGGGTCAGGCAGGGGCTGGCAGAGCGTGTGCAGCTTTCCTTGGGCCCTGCGGGTTGGAACAGGGTGGGATCAGCCCAGTTTGAGCCAGGAATTTACACAGCTCTACACTGGCCAGCGAGCTGGGCCTGGCAGCCACGGGGATTTTGTTGGAGGGGAATCTGGAGAGAGTGTTTGGATAGATAGCATGGAAGCTGGGATATCTTAGTAGTATTGGGAGGTGAAACAGCAACAGGATTAATGGGGCCTCCTTCATTCACCTCGTCCATCATGGTCCCTGCTCCTCCTCACCACCCTGTGGGGGGCTCCTAGCTGGACCCCAGGCACTGGGCAGTCTGCTGGCCTTTGGAGGAGGAGGGATTGTTCTGAGCTGTGAGGAGGGAGCAAATGAGGAAACATAATTTGTTGTTGAATAAATTCCTGCAAGGCGCAATGCTGCGGCTGTTGCTGGCCACCCTCTTGAAATGAGAGAAGCTGGGAGGAGGGTGTGGAGAAGAGCAGCGAGGATGATCAAAGATTTGGAGCAGCTTCTGTATAAGGAGAGATTAAATAGATTTAGATCCTTTAGCTGGAAAAGAGGTGAACGAAGGGGGCTATGATAGGGATGTAGAATTATGAATGATGTGGAGAGGCTGAACAGGGGATGATTATTCACTCTTTCTTGTACCAGAAGAACCAGGGGCACACGTTTACATTATTAGGAGCAGGTTTAAAATAAACAGAAGAAAGTACCTTTTCCCGTGCAGCACGTAATTAAAATCTGGAAGTCATTACTGCGGGAAGCAGGAGAGACCAGCAGTGTCAGCGGGTTCAGAGAGGGATGAGGTGTGTGCACAGGGAGAGAGAGGATATGGCCCAAAGGCAGGACAACGTGCACCCCAGCTGCCAGAGCCACCCAGATTTTTGGCCAACACCTGGGTGGTTTGGGGAGGGTGGTTTGTGGCTGCACCTTGAGCTGGTCCCCACTTCAGGATGTCCCTTCCACTCCTCCTAACCCCGTGGCTGTTTCTCTTCCCAGTGGCCCTGCAGATGCCGGAAGGGCTCCTCATGTTCGCCTGCACCATCGCTGACATCATTGAGCGGTAAGACCACGGCTTTTCCCTGCTTCCCTGCTGGGCTCCGGGGGCTGGGAATAGGGTGGCCACTGGGCAGGATGAGGCCCAGGGCTGTGGATGAGGAGATGCTGCGGCTGCCCTCGTGGGGCCACAGCCTGGCTGGGCACAGCTGGGCTGCCCTGAGGCAGGTCACGGGAGCCTGCTGCCAGCCCTGGGGACAGGGAGCGGCACGGTGCCAGCCCAGCCCTCGCTGCTTGGCTTCTCCTCCCCTCTCCGCTGTGCTGGGAGCTGCTGACAGGCTCAGCGTGCCGGGGCCCCCGCGGGGGTGCTGGAGCCGGGGAGCAGCCGTGTTAACAACCGGCTGACGCCAGCCCGGTGCCCGCGCGCTCGCCATGGCAGTGCAGCCGGGGGAGGGCTGGCAGCGGGGCCACCGCTGCGGCACGGACCCATCCTCCTCCCCCACGGCCTCGTCCTGCCTCTGCAGCCACGCTGCCCAGCACGGAGATGCTCAGAGGGGCAGCCTTGCTGTGGCTGGGGAGGCTTGAAGCCACGGTGATGGTACGGAAAGGGTCACTCCTGCTGGGTGACCCCTTTGCCACGGCTCCTCTCTTGATTTTTCTGTGCCGCTTGAGAGGCGAGGCTGAGGCACTGGAGAGGAGCCGGGCTGTGCAGTGACAGTGGATGCAGGCACCTTGCAGAAATTGGCCGTGATCTCTTTCCTGCCGAGTGTGTCTACCTTCCTCCCCACCCACCACAGCCCCCTCCGCAGCCCCTCTCTGTTTTAGCACAATGAATTAGTGCTAATAGCACTTCGTGCCTCGTCTGCCATCGGGGTCGTGGCACTCATTAGCAGCTGCCTTCCCGGGGCCAGCAGCCTCTCCTCCCCGCCGCGAGCCGAGGCGAGCCGCCGCTGCCGTGCCGGGTGGGAAGGCAGCCGTGCCCGCGGGCTTTGTCCCTGCTCTGCCATCGTCTCCCCCGCGGGGATCGCGGCAGCCCCACACTCGGTGGGAAGGTGGGCGCGGGCAGGGGACGGGCGCGGGGGGCAGGGGATGGGTGCGAGTGTGGGCGGCTCCGCGTGGGTTTGTCCCTTTAAGTGGAGCTGCCTCCTCTCCGGCTTTGGCACCCAGCCGCTTTCATGTCTCCGACTTCAAAGGCAGCGGATTAAGGGGCTCTTTTATCTGAATGAAACCTTAAGCCCCGCTTCCCAGTGGATGGTGGATTCCAGGGTGCTGAATGCCAGGGTGCCGGTGGATTCTGGGGTGCTGGCGTCCTTGCTGGACTCACCCTCTTTGCTGGGGGTGCTCCACAGGGCTGGTGAGGGGTGCTGGTGGGAGATAGGTGCTGCATGGGTGGAGGTGCCCAGCCAAAGGAGGGGATGTGGGGGCACTGATGGGATGGTGGTTGGATGTGGGATGGCTTCAAGGCTGAGCAGGAGGGCTGTATCCTTCCCTCACTGCCACCGTGCATCACCCAGAGACACCCCACTGCCAGTCCCTTACTGGGAGCACTGGGTGCCATCCGTGACCCTGGCTGGGGATGTGGCTGTGCTGGGCACCAGCACTGCCAGCCAGAGTATTGTGGCTGTGGGCAGGAGTGAGCCCAGCCCTGTGTCTGCTCTCTCGAGGACACACTCGGGACCCGGTTACACTGCCGGAGGTGAGGTGTGAATCGGCAGGTGGCCTCGTTAGTTCCTGCCTCTTCCTGCTATTAATATTCATCGCCAGCATTAATGTGGAATCGCAGCTCGGCCGCTGCTCCTGCTGGCCCTCCTCACCCAGTGCTGGGGCCGGATGAGCCTCCGACGTGACAGGAATCGCTGCAGCCGCGTGCTCTGGCTGCCGTGGCCAGGCTGGGGACAGGGGCTTGGGGTACCATCAGCCCTGGGCTGGTGTCCCCTTCCTCCTGGTGACAGAGAGGATGTGGAAGCTGAGCGTGACAGGAATACCTGTGTGTCCACGGGGGGCATTGCTCAGCAAGCAGCCCCTTTCTCCAGCCCATCCCCATGGCCTCCTGCCCTGTCCTCGCTGGTGGGAGTTTGGGGAGTGAGTTTCCCCTCCCCTGCATTCTCCGCTGCTGGCTGCAGAGCCATGCCCGGGGCTGGTGCCCCTGGGGTGACAGTGCCCACCCCTGTGCGTTCCGGTTGAACTGGAGCCGTGTCAGCTGCCACTCAGACGGAATATTTATCCCTTCTGCTGGAGCTGCCTTTTAATAGAATATTTGTGCCGTGGCCTGGTGGTGCTGGGGAGAGCCGAGAGCGGGGATGTGGCTCACTCCCCCACATCACAGGCAGCTCGAGGAGGACACGGTGCTCGCTGTGCGTCTGTCTGTCCCCGTGCGGTGGGATGGTAGTGTCACCATGTCCCTCACTGCCATGTAGGAGTGAGCAGGCCCCCGGGGAGCCCCGTGGGGTAAGGAGGGGAGGGGGCGGCCAGGTGGGGCCTGTCTGAGCTTCCCAGCATTGCACTGGCGCTTGCCGAGCCCCGAGGGGCTGCGGGGATGAAGATGTAGCTGAAGCATCACAGCCGCCGCCGGAAAGGCCGGTAGGGTTCTTAGCCTGGAGCCTTTGAAATCGAGAGCGAACTCAGAGCATTGACCGGTGTGAGGCCAGTTAATTACCGTTAATAGGTTTGTCATTGTCAAAGCTGTGCCGGGGCGAGCGGCCCGGCTGCGGGGAGGGGGGGCGGCGGGGCCAGGGTCTGCGCGCTGCCGGCGCCGCATCACGACGCTCCCGCGGCACCTTCCGAATTGGCTCCATTTGTCACGGCTGATGCAATTCGGCAGAGGGGAACTCGTGCTGGGGGGCGGCAGCGTGGAGAGCCGCGTGGGGGGAGCTCGGACCACAGCTCAGGGAAGGGCAGCCCCCCAGCCCACCCGCTGTCGTGCCGGGGAGGTGGCAGTCGCGTCCCCCTGCGCCACCAGCTTGCAGCTGGGGGCTGTGCAGCCAGGAGTGGACCCCTGCTCCCTTCCCTGCCGGGGCTGGAGCAGACGGATCAGCTGGGCTCTCAGCTGGGCTTTTGATTCCATGTTAATAAAGTCGGCTGTCAGGCTTCGCAGCTGCTAATCCCTCTGTCTTCCCGTGCCACGCCGGGGTGAGAGGCTCCTGCTAATCAGCCGTGGCTTGGTGGCAGGGACAGGCGATGGCAGGGGGGCCCAGGGGTGTCCTGATGCCTGCACAGGCTGCCCTGCCACAGCTTTAAACACCTCCCAACTCCCAGTGGCTTTTGAAGATCCATGCGAGGCAATGCTGGAGGTGCGCAGACCATCCAAGTCTCATCCAGGTGACTCAGGAGCATATGGGGACCTTTTGGAGTGACAGCAGGTCCTGGTTGAGGAGTAAAGAGTTAAACATCTGTGTGCCCAGCCCAACAGCTGTGGCAGAGCTTGAAATGCCCCACTATGGCCAGGACAAAACAGCCCCTGATGGCCGGTGTGCCCAGCAGTCCCCGGTGCCATGGCTGGTGTGCCCAGCAGGTTCCCAGTGCCAGCAGGCACCAGGTCCCTTGGCCTGGCAGGTCTGCCTGGTGGCACTGAGCAGTGTGGCACTGAATGCTGTGATGAAGCTGGCAGCATCACCAGGAGGTCCCAAAAGGCCACCCTGGGACAGTAACACAGGTCAGGATCTGGTCTCAGCTGCACAGTGCCGTGGCTCTGCCAGCCATCGCTGCCTTCCCTTCTCCCCCTGTCCTTTAAGCACAACCTGGAGGCGCTGGCAGCGGGTGCATGCTGTGCAGGGGAATTTAATCACTGTCATTAACCACACAACAGCATCATTAGGAGGAATGAAGTTCTCACTTCATTGGAGATGTTCAAAACCTTCTACCCGGGTGGTGGCTGCGCCAGGGGGACTGGGCAGGGGGGAATGTGTGGGGTCTATAGGGCTGTCACCTCCCAGGGCCGGGATGTGCCAGCACAGGTGTAGTGCGCACCACCACGTGCCCCATGCCACCTCCTTGTATCCCACAGAGCTCTGTGGCCTGGCCATTGTGAAGAGGGGACAGGCACCATCCAGGCACAGGATGGTCATGGTGGCTTTACAACCAACATGCACTGGCCTTTGGTTTGCCTTATTTTGGGGTTTTTTGCTGCTACAGGACCAGCAAAGCTGGGGTGCCCTGGGACATGGCCCTTGAGAGGTGGTGTTGGCCCTGGCACCTATAGTGAGGACAGAGTGGGACCCTTCAGGGGAGGGGACCCAGCTGGAGGTGGTTCCTCCTGGGGGGCTGTGGGGACACCCACCTCTCCCCATCCTGCCCCACTTACGGAAGCTCTGTGGGGCTCCATCATTGCCCAGCTGCAGCTGGGCTCTTCCAGCACCAATTGCAATAAAATCACACTCTCATTATTTTAATTATGTGCAGCCTTCTTGTGCTAATGAAGTTGGGAGTCTGGTAATGGGGCTTGGTGATGGGCTTCTCCACTAATTAAGTGCACTGTTCTCGGCCAGAGCTGGGCTCAGCCCCCACAGCCCAGGACAGCAGCACCCACGGGTGTCCTGGGACACTGTGGGCTTGGGCACAGGGCAGGCAGTGGGCGTGGAGTTTGTGGGGTGGTTATGGGGTGGTTGTGGGGTGTTTGAATGGCCACACGCAGGTGAGGCAGGTGGCTGTGATGCAAGGAGAAGTCTGCACTGTGTCCCTGTTCCCAGCACAACATGCAGGCACTCCAGCATCCCAGTGCTGGCTCCATCCTCCCATAGCCCCGTGGTTCCAGGACAGGCCACTTTCAGCCCAGTCCCCTCAATCCCCTCCCCACCGAGGGCTGGTGGACACACCTGCTGAGGACTCGTGCCTGCTGGGGAGAGCAGCTCTGCCTCATGGCTTGAGGACCAGCACTGTATCATTCACACACTGCCAAGGGACCTCGCGCTCCTGCCAGCAGCAAATGCTCTCATTCATTTTTCGAGGGGCTGGGATAAATCAGGGCTGCTCCAGCCAAGTGCCTGTGCTCAGGTGACAGGCACTGGCTACCCCATGCTTGGAGACATGCATGCAGCCCCCATGTGTGCATGTCTCTGACCCAGTGTTTTCAGCCCCCAAACTTGTCCCTGGATTGCTGCTGCCTCCATCCCGCACTGGGGAGCAGGGCTGGGAGGGCCTGGGGGTCCCAGCTGGGATCGGGGCCGGGACGTGGCCCGCCCTGGAGCACATCCTGCCAGTGCTGAGCATGGCGCTTTATAAATGGGATTTTGGGAGCCATCTGTTTAAAGGAGCAGATAATGAATTAGGGGGAGATGAGAAAAATGCTAAGGCCAGGCGGTTTTTTAGAATGAGCCGGGGTTTGCGGGACGTAAAAGATGAATAACCTCCCCACGTGTTCAATATTCATGAGCTCCCAGCTGTAATGAGCGTCTCGGCGCTGGGTGGGGACATCCCTGTCACCACTGCCAGCACGCTGCTGGGACTCATCTGCGGCCGTGACGACTTCCAGGGACACGAAACACCGACAAGGACGCTCCCGTGGCTGCCCCTTGCCACGTCCTGGTCCGGGCTGGTTGGCGAGCAGCTCCCCAGCCCGCGTTAGAGGCAGGTGGCTGCTAATTGACATTTCCTTCCTCTGTAGTTTGATGAAAGACTCTGGCGACACCGGACTGATTGAAACATCAAGGGGAGGCCCTGGCGCTTGCCTTTGATTTGTCTCAGGAGATGATTACGGCTCCGCTCGATTGTCCAGCCCAGCCAGAGCAGGTGATCGCGGTGTGTGCCGTCCTGGAGCCGCTCCTGCAGCACCACCAGGCTCCTAGCCTTGCCAGCACCATTGGGTTCCCTCCTCACCAGGCATCATCCCGTGGCCTCTTTGCTCAGCTGTGACTCCACTCCCTGCAGCCAGAGGAGGAATCTTGCCCATGGCCAGCGCAGGGCTCAGCCCCGTCTCTCCCTGCCCAGCTGCAGCCCCACACACCGGGCAGGGCCACGGGCACCTCTGCCCTCCTCCTTCCACTGTTGCTATTTCACTTTCTTGCTCTTCACCCCCAGGGACTTTCTCTGGGGTTTGGGCCAATTTGCATACATTTTAATCTATAAAAAATTAAGCGGCGCTGGCTGCCGCTCTGAGTCAGACCTCCCCATCCTGAATCTTAAGGAGCTGAATAATTTTCCACTTTTGCTGAGATGTGTGGAGTCTGAATCATGTTCATCTCATCACCTCTCATTAGAGGAGGGGGCTGGGGGCTTGGAAGGGTGGGAAGAGCCTTCTCGAACCTTCACTGGCAGCCCCCAGCCCCGTGGCTTGGCCATGCAGGCAGTGGAGGAGCCATCCTCCCATCCAGGCCACGCTGGCCGTGAGGAATCGCGGGATTTGGGTGCTGGCAAGATCCAGCCCATCTTCTGACGCTCCCCAACTGCATCCTCAACCCTTGGGAAACCGTGTGGAGTGGGAGCTGCCCAGGCTGGACGCGGGAGGTGAGGATGGCTGTGCCCCCTCCTCGGGGATGTTCCAGCATTGCTGCTCCCTTGTCCCCCTCCCCGGGCGCTGACGGATGGGCCGGAGCTGTTAATATTCAGCACGCTCCGCCATTTCTCCACCTTCTGCCATCTGCCCAGCTCTGCCCACCATTTCTATTCTTGCTGCCGACGTAACGCTCCCTGCCTGGCGCTTGGGGGGAGCGCGGGACCCTGGCCCCCAGCCAGCGCTGGGTGCTGGAGGGGATGATGCTGTGCCAGGGCCCCCTCGTTCCCTGGTCCCCTGTGCCAGCAGCAGGGGGGATCCTGCTGGCACCGAGCTACAGCTGCTGGTGCTGGTGTGGCCTCGAGTAAATAAGGAATTAGCATCTGGTTTAAGCAGCCCCTCCAGGCACGGGGCTTTGTCATCGCGATACCTGCTCTCATCCTGCCGCGGCGGCTCCCTGGGAAGGCAGCCAAGCTAATAATCCCCCAAAATGGTGCAATAAATACCCACGAAGGTGGTGCCTCTGAATCATGCCAGAGCCCTGGTTTTGCTGCTCGGTGCTGATGTGTGGCCCTTCACCCACAGGCTGGCAGGTGCCAGGTGGGTTTGGACTGGAGCACTGGGGGTAGAAGACAGCACCAGTGGTGGTTTGGTACTTTTCCTTGCCAAGTGCCACTTAAACACCAGCTCTTCTGGAGGTCACCCAGCTTGGCCAGACTGGTACCCGGGGGTGACACAGCCAGGTGCAGATTGGGTTCACCAGCTCACACGGTGCCCAGGCATGGGGTGATGGTGGCTTGGCTGGCACCACAAGGGATGCCAGGACGGCTGTTCTGCCCATCCTGGTGGCTCCAGTCCCCAGGGCTGGCTGGTGGAAGCAGTGGCACCACGCTGTGCCGGGTCTCCCTCTGCTGCTCTCCCCGCCGGAGCATTAGGAATCTGGCAGCGTATTGTTTGATGAGTGGATAATCCGCTGAATTGCAAACAGCTTTACCCAATTGAAGAGGCGGATTACCGCTCTCCAGCTTAATCATGTTGACATCTCGGAGAGTAGCCAGTGCTTGTCCTCTTCGGCGCGTGGCTCGGTGGCAGCGCGGGGTCCCCCGGCTGGGACATACCCCAGGGCTGGGGGGCAGAACCTGGGCTGTGGTGACGCAGCCGTGACCCTCAGTGCTGTGCCTTCCCACAGATTCACGGATGCAGAGGCGGTGGTGATGGGTGACGTGACCTACGGCGCCTGCTGCGTGGATGACTACACGGCCCGGGCCCTGGGCGCTGACTTCCTGGTGCACTATGGACACAGTTGCCTAAGTAGGTGACACTGAGTCCCGGGGTGCTGCTGGGGTGGCCACGTGTGGCACTGTGGAGGCTGTGCCATTGCCACTGTGCCGCGCCAAGCAACTCCACACCCCTCTGGACACCAGCTCGGAGACTTAGTGCCAGAGGCTAATCCCTTCCCAGAGGGATTTCTGTTCTCCAGCTTCAGCTGCTGGCTTTGGATGGGGCCAGGCTGGCTGGGTGGTTGCTCACGGGCAGGATTTTGGGAGCAGCAGGGCGTGCTCATCCTGCTCAGCTGCTGCAGCAGCGCACAGATCCAACCCTGTCCCCAAGAGCAGAGCAGCAAGGCCATGGCTTGGCAGGACCCCGCTGGCCCAGGAGCTGCCAGCGGGGATGAGGCTGTTCTTGCCCCCCAGCCTGGCCTCTGTGGAGTGATGAGGAAGGGAATGATGGCAGAGGAGAGTGAGGGTCTGGGGGTCTCGCTCGCCCCGGGGCTGGGAAAGGCGGCTTTGCGGGTACAGTGCAGGCTGGGCGGGGAAGGGAGGAGGAGGCTGTGTGCTCCCCAGGCGGACAGTACTCTGGATCCAGTTGCCATGGAAACTGCGCTGCTGTCCCAGATGCTGCTAACTTTGAAGTCCACCCAGGATGGAATCAGCCCAAAAATAACAATAAGACGCTCTGGGTTTTAAGGTGGATCTGCAGAATTGCCGTAGCGAGCGGGAGGCGTGTGCATCCCTACTGCCGCCACGCTCCCAGCACCTGGCAGCCCTCCTGGACATTTATGGGGCCCTATAAACGGGCTTGAAGAATTGCATCAGGCTCTGTATGAAATACTGACTCCCCAGTTGAGAACTCTGTCCTGAAAGCCACGTCGGTGTGAGCGTTCGTGGTGATAAATATGTGTGCTAGGTGCTTTGTTACGGAAGGAGGGTTATGGGCACCACTGGAACAGGGAGTATAAAACTCCTGCTTGGTAGCCTGCTGCTCATGAATGAACAGCGGGAAGGGGAGGAAGGGGCTGTATCCATCAGGCTGCTCCGGGGAACGGGAGTCACATCAGCTGGAGCTGCTCCCTGCAGGGACAGGCAGGCACTGCCAGGCTGACTGTCACCAGCCCAGCTGCCATCTGCTGCCCGTGGCCTTTTTGCCCTCGCCTGCTCTGTGTTGGGTGGGTCACAGGGCATGCTGGGTTACCCACAGCCTGCTGTGATGATGCTGGGCTCCTTTTGAGCTGCCCATGGTGGTCCTGTCACCAGGGTGGCCAATGGTGAGGCACACAGATGCTTCTCGCTCCTTCCTGGCCCCACGTGCCCCACAGGAGGGAGTAATTTGCACTTAATTGTGATCAGGCGAAGAGCACCAAAATGGGAAGTGAACGCGGAGCTGCGGATCGATGTGGACTCTGTGTACTTTAATTATTCACTTAATCGTGGTGACAAAGGCTTCTTAGCACCAGGGGTAATTAGATTTGTGTTCATTGATTCCCCAGGCTGCCATTATCTGGAGAGAAACGAGCGGTTGCTCTCCGTGGCTCCCATCTGCACCCCCTGCCCTGGGTGCCAGCACAGGCAGAGGGGTGGCACAGCCCACCCTGCCTACGCCACGGCAGTTTGGGGCACAGGGAGCTCCACCAACAGTTTTTGTCCCCTAGCTGCAGGCAGCAACAGCCTGGAGCTCACTGGAGCCCTGGGTGTAACCCCACACTCAGACCCTGTCTCTTCCTGTCACCAGTTCCCATCGACTCCACGCAGGGGCTGAAGATGCTCTATGTGTTCGTGGACATAAAGATCGATGCATCCCATTTCCTTGAGACCATTCGCTTCAACTTCGCAGCAGGCACCTCCCTGGCCCTGGTCAGCACCATCCAGTTTGTCTCCACGGTGCAGGTGAGGCGGAGATCCCTGGCTTTTGTCTCCCCCTGAGTTTTCCCCTGGCTCAGCCCTTCCCCGTCCCAGCCTTGCGGTGGGAGCGGCAGCCCCGGGGTGCTGGTGGAGCTGGTTCCCCTCTGATGAGTCGCTGCAATAATGTGCTGCTGCCATAATGTTGATCAAGTACTTTATAATAACTCTGATCAATGTTTCATGGCGGCACCCCTCCCCAGCTCCCCCGGGAGCTGCTCTGGAAATGTCAGGGCAGGCGGTGGAGCACTTGGCATTTTGATGCAGTGCCGGCAGCGGCCGGGGAAGCTCTGGCGGGTCTGTCTGTCTGCCCCTGAACGGCCGGCTGGGCAGCACGGGAGGAGATGAATGAGCCTCTTGAGCCGTGTCTATCTAAACACGGGCCTATCCAAGCGTTAAGCCTTTTCCCTTGTCTTTTAATTGATACGTTGGTTGAGCCTCGCTGAGCATCCCAGCTGCGTGGGGCTGTTCCCGGGGCTGCCCCAAGCGGGCTGGTTCCCCTCCACTGGGACACAACAGCTGGGACTGCCAGGGCTGGAGTGTCCCCAAAGGTCCTCAGCCACCCTCTGTGCCGTGGTCTGTCCATGCTGACCCCACGTCTCCCACAGGCAGTGTCACAGGAGCTGCGCTCCCAGTACAAGGTGTGTGTGCCCCAGTGTAAGCCACTGTCCCCAGGGGAGATCCTGGGCTGTACGTCACCGCGGCTTGCTCAGGACACGGATGCCATTGTGTAAGTACCTGGGGTCCTTCAGCACCCTCCTGCCTGGCCCAGACTTGCCATCCTTCCTGCACCCCCTGCCTGGTTTTGTGCAGTTTTGGGGGGTGGTGAGGGACATCTACAGGCTGGGGTGGGCCCCCTTCAGCTCCTCACGCTGCTTTAAGTGGCGTGTGCTTGTAGCACAGAGGAAATAATTGAGTCGTATATCAGAATAGATAATAGATGGAAGGGCGGGTGGATAATTGGAAAAGACAAATGGCCGGGGCCCAACATCACAGCAACATTAATTTTATTTAAGGACAGCAAATTAGAGGGAGCACTTCGCTTCCTATCACCTAATTATTTTAGGTAATGGAAATGCTTAATGTACTGTGAATACAGTGTGCTGCAGAATAAATAAATACAAGGACCCCACCCTTGGGGGGAGCCGGGGAGCCCAGGTGTGGGTTTGGGCCCTGCTGAGCTCCTTCTTGCCCTGGCTGCTGGGAGCCAGCAGCGCCGGTGCCTTTCCAAGCACGGCCATGCAGGCAGCCAGGCTCAGGATTGCTGGGAGTGGGGTCAGTGGGAGCTCTGGCTTTATCCTGAGCCACTTCCCATCTCTCCAAGGACATCAGGAGCAGGCAGGGGCAGCCAGGCTGGCACTGCACTGGTGGGAGTGTGGGAGTGGGTCCTTTCAGCTGGCAGAGGAGTCGCAGTGCGGTACCAACCCACGCAGGTGCACTTGGCCTTACCTGCGTCCTCCCTGCGTTATTATTTTCTTCTTTGCACCGTCTCTGGGGCTAACTTTTGCAGACAAATTAGCTTTGATCTCCCAAAATGTCATTCTCCAATTAAGGGCAAAATCTAGTCAAGTTTTACGTCTGAATTCATTTTCCAAGCCCTCACTCCATTAGGGCAGCTGAATGAAAGGCTTTGAAATGTAATTGCTGACTGGAAATCCGATTAGAAATGGAAGCAGCAACGTCTAGAACCAGCCATTGAGATGGAGCAGCTCCCAGCCACCCCGTGCTGGTGTGAGCACCCCTCCTTGCTCTGAGCATGGCTGCTTCTCCAACCCTGCCATGCCAGGGAGCCCTGGCTGTGCCCGCTGCCCCTGGGTCCCAGCATAGGAGCTTGGATTCCTGGCACATCCACTGTGCTGCAGCTTGGGAAACCGGTGGACACATGGATGGAGTGCTGCTGTTTCCCCGTGCCGTAGCTCTCCCTCCTCTCTCGGCAGGTATTTGGGCGACGGGCGCTTCCACCTGGAGTCCATCATGATCACCAACCCTGGGATACCTGCATACAGGTACAGGCACCCACTCCAATCCCATGGTGGGGAGCACCCCAACTCCCCCAGCTGTCCCCATGTGCACCCCAGGGCTGGGCAGGCAGCTGCCTGCAGCAGGCACGGGCAGGTGAGAGGCCACGGGGTGGGTGAGGAGGTGCTTCGGGGGAGATGAACACCAACCATTTACTCCGGCTGAATATAAACATTTTGACAAGTACCTGTGAAAGCTCGTGGAGGTGCAGCCATTAAAGCCCGGCTGCTGCAGGCAGAGGCCATAAAGCGCGATGATGAGGCCGCTGAAAGCAGATGAAATATCAGGAGTGAAAGGCTGGGCCCATTTGGCGGAATCTGAATTTCCTAGTAGGTCGTTTGTTACGAACGGGAGGCGCACGTCAGGTTTATGGCACTGGTGAAGCTGCCGAAACCCGAGTGGGATTTGATTAAAATTCTCCTCGTCAAACAAAGCAACAAATCAAAGAATTCTTCATAATTGATGAGCCAGGATGGGGGGGGAGCTGAGTATGAAGCCGAGCACAGAGCCGTGCTGGGTGTTGGGGTGCTGTGGTGGGACACTTGTCCCTATCCCTGTCCTTGTCCCCTAATGAGCCGGCTGGGTCCTACATCAGCCAGGAGGACAGATGCTGTGGGAGGCAATTAGTGCTAATGAGGGACGGGCATCACTGGGAGGAGGGCAGGTGATGAGGGGCGTGTGTGAGCCTGGCTGTGCTTTGCAGGTACGATCCCTACAGCAAAGTGTTCTCCCAGGAGCACTACAGCCACGAGCGCATGCACCGCGCCCGGCAGGATGCCATCCGCACTGCCACCAGTGCCCGCTGCTGGGGACTCATCCTGGGCACGCTGGGGCGCCAGGGCTCCCCCAGCATCCTGCAGGTACCAGCCTCCACCCCAGTGTCCCCACCGGGCACTGCTGTTGGGTGGGGAGAAGGACTGGTGTCCTCTCTGCCAGGGCGAGGGTGGATGTGGCACCGCTGGCAACCCATCAGTGGCCACTGGCCCCGGTCTGCGTGGGCAATTAGCAGCAGATGAGGGAGGCTGGACAAGGGCTCATTAAACCTGTTCCTGGGGAGAGCTGGCCAGTCTTGGAGAACCCCCCCGCCCAGACAAGCTCGGCAGTTAATTGGCTGGGTTTGTTTTAATTGGATGAACTTCCGATCAGGTTCAGCGTCCCTCCTCAGCTGCTGTGCTGGCGCTTTCTGCACCCCGGCTGGGTGAGGGGAGCAGGACAACAGAGTTCTGCCCTCTGAGCATGGTGGCCCTGCTCACACCCAGAAATTCTAGGGTAGCCACAGGTGAGATTTGAGGCAGTGCAGGGACCAGTGGGCAGAGCAGGGCAGCGAGGTCCCATCAGCTGCTCTTCCACAGCGGGCAGGTCACGGGCATGGCCAGGGCTGGCTGGGCAGGGGGTGATTAGTGCTGGCTCCGGAGGACAGGGACATCTCTGGCCCCTCTCCTCCTCCGGAAAGCTCTGGCTGCAGCCAGCCCACGACAGGCGGGTGTCCCAGGGCAGGCAGCCGCTAACGAGAACAGATTGTTGTCATTGAGCAGTAATTACTTCATTAGGCTGAGGCACGTGCTGGGGAGAGCTGGGCACAAGCCAGAGCCGTGGCCGCAGTCTGGCTTACGACTGCCAAGGGGACACGGCCGTGGGGCAGAGCTGGGACCCGCAGAGGGTCTGATGGCCAGGAAGGGGCTGTGGGCAGGGCTTGGGGGGCTTGCTGGGGGACCCTAACCCTGCCAGGTGCCTTTTTCCCCCGCAGCACCTGGAATTGCGTCTCCGTGCCCTGGGCCGGCCCTACGTGCGGGTGCTGCTGTCCGAGATCTTCCCTAGCAAGTTAAAGCTCTTCCCAGAGGTGGACGTGTGAGTGCTGCTGATGCCCCTCCAGCCCCAGGGTGCCCCATCCCTGTCCAATTCCTGTTTGAAGTTGTCCCTGACGCATCTGTCCTGCTGTCACCATGCAGGGAAGGGACAGGGCAGTCCTTACCAGGGTGGCACTGGCACAGTAAGGACCTTCTGGGGTTCTGCTGAGGGGCTTCGCTGTGGCTTGTTCTTCCCAAAATGCTCCTCCCCATTGTGACATTTCCCTTCCAGGTGGGTGCAGGTAGCCTGTCCCCGGCTCTCCATCGACTGGGGAGAAGCCTTCAGCAAGCCACTGCTGACACCCTATGAGGTGAGCACCCCACTCTGTTTTGAGGGGACAGTCTTGGCTTGGGGTGATGCACCAGAGCAGGCTTGGGGATGTCCCTGCAGGCAGACAGCGTCCCCTCCTCTGTCCATCTGTGCTCCGTGCACAGTCCAGGCATGCTGCTGGGATATCCAATCTTTTGCGAAACCAGTAGGATTCCCAGTGCCTGGAGCTTTGCTGCGGCAGTGCCCTCCTTGGCACAGCAGCCTGGATGCTGGGACCTCTCCCAGCACCACCAGCTCCCCCTCTGCGAACACCACTCAGGGACTCATCCCCTGTCCTCTCCGCAGGCTGCGGTGGCTCTCCAGGACATCGAGTGGCAGCAGCCTTATCCCATGGACTTCTACGCCAGCCAGTCCCTGGGGCCGTGGACCGTGAACCACGGTGGCACACAGCCCCCGCGCCGCGGGCGGCCGGCACAGGTGGGCAGCGGAGGGGTCACCGGGTCCCCGCTCCATCCCTCGGGCCGGTGAGAGCACCGGGACGGGCTGAGCGCCCGGCGCTGCTCGGTGCCCGGTGCCGCGTACCAAAAGCGCCACCCCGTGGTGTCGTTCCCATGGAACACTAACGGGGACACTGCCAGCCCAGCCCGGGGGAGGGACGCGTGGGTCCCCCCAGCCCTGGTCGGGGTGAGCGCCCGCCGAGCCCCGCGGCTCCCCGGGAAAGCGGGAGTTCCCCCCGCAGTGCCCCACGGGGTGCTGTGGGCTGAGCACCGACTGGCTCATCGCAGCTCCGGCTGGGGCTGGGACATCTCTGACCCCTCCTTTCGCTGCAGGGGAAGCCGCCCGCGTCCCCAGCCCCGCCCGAGGGTGGGGAGCAGCCAAGCACCGGGGACCCCGCAGCCTCGTGAGTGTCACCCGCAGCTGCCGCGCTCTGGGACCTGCGTGGGCAGAAGCGGGGGCACCGCTGATGCCTCCCGCCAGGGCAAGCACCGCCGGGACCCCCCTCTACCATCGCCGGAACGGATGGGGGATGCAACCCGTAACTCGACGACACCACTGCCCTCAAGGACTGTCCCCGACTGCCCGCGGGGAGTTGCCCCTTTCAACACCAGGCCGTGCTGCGGCCCTGCCCGCGGCGGCCGCGGTCGCACCGGGGGTCGCGCCCCGCCCCGCCTCGTCGGGGCTGCCCCGTCCTCACCCCGTAGCGACCTCCCACCACCAGGGGGCGCGCCTCACCCCGGCGAAGGCGCGCCGCTCTCTCTCTGCTCTCCGACCAATCAGCGCGCAGCGTTTCGGCGGGAAGGCGGGAGGCGGAAGTGGCGCTCCTGAGGGCGCGGCCATGGCGGAGGCGCGGCCGCTGCGGCTGCTGGCGCTGCACGGTTACCGGCCGAGCGCCCGCCGCTTCCGCCAGCGCACCGGCGCGCTCCGCAAGGCTCTGCGCGGCTGCGCCGAGCTGGTAGCCATTGACGCGCCGCACCCCTTGCCCGCCGGCGCCGAGGACGACCCCGACGGGGACGATCCCCCCCGCGGCTGGTGGTTCTCCGGGCCCGGCACGTTCGAGGCAGGGGAAGCGGCGGCGGCTCCGGCGGGGCTGGAGGAGTCTCTGTCGGCCGTGGCGGCGGCACTGGCGGAGCACGGGCCCTTCGACGGGCTGCTGGGCTTCAGCCAGGGCGCGGCGCTGGCCGCCATGGTGTGCGCCCTGCGGGCCCGCGGCGACCCGCGCTTCCCGGTGGCGTTCGCCGTGCTGGTGGCCGGGTTCGCCAGCCGCGCCCCGGCACACGGACACTTCTACCGGGAGCCCATCGCCCTCCCCACGCTGCACATCGTGGGCGACACCGACGCCGTCATCGCCGCACCCCTCAGCAGGCAGCTGGCGCAGTGCTTCGTGGAGCCCGTTGTCCTCACGCACCCCGGCGGGCACTTCATCCCCGCGGCTGCGGCGCAGAAGAAGGCCTACCTGGAATTCTTGGAACGCTTCTGCCCCGGGCGGGGCCAGGCCGAGCACTCAGGGGCTGGGGAGGTTTGAGAACAGGCTCCGTAATAAAAAGGGCTGTGGTGAGCCACGTGCAGCCACCCATCCTGTGAAACATCACTGTTTCCGTGCCTCCAGAGGGATCAGAGAGCAGCTGGCTGCACACTCTGCTCTTCAGTGTTCACCCAGGCCAGGCTAAATGGTTCTTTACCTCCCTTTTTTTTCAGCTTTGTTGTACACACGAGTATATAATAGATAGATGTATTTATATAAAGTTACGTATATAACATGTATGACGTGTAACACACGGGTGTGGGGGTGTGACAGTGAGGGGGTTGAGGGCAGCAGGGTGACACTGCTCTGTGTGCAAGGTGCTTTCAGACGCTCAAACACCTGCTCAAAACCAGGGTCCCTCAGCTCAGCCCCAGGAAGTGTCTGCAGAGCGCAGAGCTCCTGCAGTTTTACACCAGAGACTCGTGGTTTTCAATACCTGTTAAGCCAAGCTTCCAGCTGCTCAGGGCGTGGAAAACCCTCTCATCCTTGGCAGTGCCAGGGCTGGTGTTTGCATCAGGAATGAAATGCGTGCTGGCTCGGCGTGCATATGTTGAATCTTCCCTGCACGAAGGGCCTCCATGAGCAAGAAAAGCTTGTTGCTGTTTCTGGCTCTGTAATTTGCAGAAGCACACGAAAATCTTTATTGCTGTTACAGTTGCAGGTGTCCTGCTCAGCTTCTGCCCAGCTCAGCGCTGGGCACCAGTCTTAGAACAGAGCTTCTCTAACCACGGCTTTCCTTGGGGGTGTAGAGTTGGCAAAAGAGGGAAATTGGGTGAAAAATGTTAATTTTCCCCCTGCTTGAGCAGCGGGGCAGCGCAGTGTCAGCTCTGCAAGGGCCGGAGGACACTGTGCTGCTGCAGCCCTTCCTGTGTTCGCTCAGCCGGGAACAGGCCTGCGAGCTGCCGTGGGTTAACCCAGCGCAGCAGCAGTGAGCAGTTCTCAGACCCGTCAGGTTTTTACCCCTGGTTTGCAGCTCCATGGGCTGTCTGCACCCTTTGGTGACCGCATCGGGGACACCACAGGCTGGTTTTTTTTGGGGGGCTGAACACCCGGCTGCAGCTGTGGCCGAACACGGCGACCGGCTGTGACAACGCACCTCAGCCTTTGTCTCCGCTCTCCCCCCGCTGAGCGCCGGGGCCGCCGGGCAGGGACGGCAGCGGCCGCGCTCGCCAGCCCCCGGTAGCTGTTTGATTATCGCCGAGCTCCCGCTCCGCCGTGGTTTCCCGGCGCGGGGGAGGCACCGCAGCCATGGCCGCCCGCCCGCACTGCGGCCCCGGCCCCCGGCAGCTCCCGGGGACAGGGAGGCACCGGCGGCTCCTGGGAAGAGACAAGGAAGGGGAAGAAGCCCAGGGTGCGGTGAGTGAGCAGCACGGTCGCAGTTTTGCGGGCAGCTCCCTCGGGTGGGTCGGGGAGGGATGGGTGACCTGAGCTGGGGTGCTGCAGTACTGTCCCTTTCCTGGGGTCTGCATAAAGATGGCTCCCGCTGGGTATCTGCTGTGCCGGTTTAAATAAATCAATAAAAACAGGTAAACGCGACCTTTGTCCGCAGGAGGTGCCTGTGTGAGCAGCGGAGGGAGGTCCTGCTTGGCCCCGGTGTGGTGGGAGAAGAGAAGCGGCTGTCACGGCGTGTCCGCAGCTGACGGAGAGGTTTGCCATGGGAATCCTGTCCTCTCCCTCCTTTTCCGCTGGCGAGATGCCCTCGGGCTGGCCCCTGCCTCTCTCGCAGATCCGGGTGTGTTCTTGGGATGCGGCCACACTCCTTGGCTGCCCGCAGAGGTGAGCCTGGAGACAAGACTGGCTGATGTCCTCCCATCTCGCACTCAGCTTGGTGCTGGGCAGTTCCCTTTTCCATCACCCTGCATGGCCCAAGGGAGTTGATTTTTCCCTCAAAACAGCGTGGGCCAGTTGCTGTTGCTGAGCAGGGGGGTGATGGAGTGAGCCCAGGCTCCGGGTGGCAGCTGTGCCACTTGCTTGGGACAAGAGGGCCCTGGGGACAGCCACCAGTGTTACCGGCAGCACCGGGAGCCTGGGTGTTTTGGCAGGGGGGATGTCACCCCTGTCCCCAGATGTGCCTTTCCACATCCCAGTGCAGCCATTGGAGCCACCTGTGTGACCCCAGGGCCCTGCCTGTGGCCCTGCCTGGAAGGAGCCTGCCATGGGCATGGAGTCCAGGAGTCCAGCCCCTGGATGGGCAGAGCCCCCAGCCCTCTCCCAGTGTCCCAGGGAGGGCAGGAGGAGCCCGGCATGAGCAGAGATGCTGCCAGTGCTGCTGCTTCCCTACAAACTCCCGGCTGTTTTCCCACCTCTCCCCAGCTTCCCGCACCCCCTTCCCCCCATGCCACTGCCACCTCGAGGTCACTGCCACTGCCCACCCTGCCAGCCACCCACTCGGGGCACACCAGGCACAGGTAGGGGTTCCTGTGGGCAGTGCTGGAAAAAGCGACATCCCGCCGAGCCTGGAGTCAGGTGCGGCTCGTGCCAGGGTTTGAGCCTTACTCATCTCACGCTCTTCCTCCTCTGTGCCCGCCAGCGGCACCTGGCGCAGGCGTGGGGAGGGGGCGCTCCGGGAGGGTGGCGTGTTTCCCAGATGGTTTTACAGCGAGGCTTCCCCCAAACCTGCCGAGCTCCTGCTTGTGAGGTGGCAGTGGCACAGGCAGGGGACAGCCGAGACCATCCCTGGGCCCCGCTGCTGGAGCAGGACCAAGCCGTTGGGAACAGCCCCCCCTTCCCTGCTTCACTCGCAGAAGCTTCCAGTTGTGGCTGAGTCACTCCTGCTGTAGCTCCTTCTCTCTCCTTGTTTTGGATGGAAGTTTTCCATGGAAACCCACGCTGGGCCGGGCTGCGGGCTGGGATAAACACGGCTGAATCACAAAAGGCCGTTTCGCCAAGAGCTGTCAGATGGCAACAACAGCGTGGGGGGCCAGTGGGCACCCGCCCGGCCTTTGGGGGGGCAACAGCAGCACCTCTTCCTGCAGCCCCCACCAGCTTTGCTGGCTCAGCCCCCCCCGCACCCACCCTAAATTCCTGCGGTGCCAGGATGCCACTTGGCTTTGTCTAGAAGTTTTCTGGAGCCACGTGCTTTCCCAGGGATGCACAGGGAAATCCCATCTGGGAGTCCCTTGGGACCTTTGCTGCAGGCAGTGTCCACCCCATTCCTCAGCCGCCGGGCTCTGTAGGGTCGTGGCTTGGAGGTCCCAGAAAGACCCTTCCCACCCTCCTGGCCGTGCACAGGGACATGCTCTGAAGCCGCTGGGTGCGTTGCTGAGGTAAGGCAGCGTTTGTGCCGTGCCTGTGCCCCGCTGAGCACCGTTCCACCATGGAAGAGGCCGTGGCAGGGGCTGCGATCCTCCTTGGCACCACATTCCTTCCCGGCACCGCCGCGATCTCCGTGCTGAGGAGGAGCACGGGAGCTGGACGGCCTCTGTCCCCCGGCGCTGACGGCTGGCCCCAGGCCCAGCGGCTTGGAAGCGCCGTTGGAAGACAAGTCCCGGTGTCAGGAATCCAGGATATTTTTAAGGACTCTAGAAGAAAGACTAATTCCAGGGTGTCAGCGGGAGAGACTTGGCCTTCAAAACAACAACAGTGCAGCTGGAATGTTCCCAGGCTGGAGCGTGGGGTCCAAGGGGCCACAGTGCTGCCCACGGGACATGTCCCCTCACCCGGGGGTACCTTGGAAGGGACACGGATGCCACCATGGCTTGGACCTTACTGCAGTGCTGTTGATGGGGCACAAACAAGGAGGTGTTTCCCAGGGGATGGAGGGTGGGTTTTGTGGCAGTGGCAACTTTGCAGCATAGATGTGCTGGACGTAGCTGTGGTTTTACCTGAGCGCTGCTGGGACTGCCCGAAAATCCCCGTTCTGGAGGTGTGAGGTGCTTGGCCCTAACGGCAGCAATGGGAAAAACGTGAGTCAAAGGGAACAAGCACGAGACGTGGCAGTGCACAGTGGAGACCTCTGATCCTCCCCTGCCTGCAGCTCCCATGTCCCGCTGTGGCCCTGCTGGCTCCTGGGGACCTGGTGGTGGCCATGCCTGTCCGGGTGAGGGCAGAGCTGCCAGGTGCACGACCCCATGGATGGGTAAGGGATACTAACGGGCATGATTTGGAGAGGGAGAGTGTGGGCAGGGGACCCTGCGTGACCCCTACTCCATTTAGGAGGGACACCCACAGGAGCCCTGTGCTGCAGCACCCCAGGACTGGAGGTTCTTGTTCAGAGACTCTCCCTGTCCTCTTGCCGCTGCCACCCTCACCCACGTGGGCCTGACCCCACATCCCCGGTGCCACCACGGAATGAGGTACCTGCCTCCCCTCCAGGATCTGTGTGGTCACTACAGCCCTTCCAGCCCCCTCTCTCCGTCTCCAGGGCTGTGGGTCCCTGGTGCCCCCGCGAGGGGCCCTGCCCGGCCAGCACCGGTCGCCGCCGGCTGCCTAGGGCCCGGTGCCCGGTGCCGGGGCAGGCCGGGCCGCTCTGACTTCGCCGCTCAGGAATCTCCTGGCCGCGCCGGGCGGGTTGTGCAACCTGCGACCGCCCC
>VZTF01001472.1:153528-269910 GCA_013397755.1 Cnemophilus loriae
GGGGGCCCCGCCGGCGCTCGGCTGTGCCGCGACGGGACCCGGACTGTGCCGCCCCGACCGCCGCGGGCCGTGAGTAGTTCGTCCGTCGTGGCCGGAGCGACGCCTCCGTCCTGAGCGGGAGCGGCCCGCGCTGGGCTGGGGGGGTTTGTGCCCGACCACCCCCCGGGCCGCGCCGGGGGCTCGGGGACAGACTGACGGAGGGGGACGGTGGGGTCTGAGCAGCAGGCGCGGGACGGGGAAAGAACGGCGGTCACGTCCGTGCTGGGGAGGCCGGGGAATCGCGAAGCTCCTCGCCCCGAAGCAAGCACTGAGCTCCCGTCCCGAACCCAGGGGCTCAGCCGGCTGCTCCCCGTGTTTCTGGGAGGTGGGGCATGGCCTGTCCCAGACTGAGCCCCTGGGCCCTGCCTCGCCATCAGGGATGCCCGGGGCACCCGGGGCAGCCCCGGGACCCGGCGGCTTCGCCCTCGGGCGGCCACTCGCCTTGATTACTTTTTTATTTTTTTATTTTTGCCAAAGACGCCCGTCTCCAGCGCGGCCGGGCCGGGCCGGGGGGTCCATGACAAAGACAAAGCGGTCTCTGGTTTGTCAGCTACGGGAGGTGGGCAGGGGCTGCGGGAGGGGGCCGTGGGGCAGAGCCCAGGGGGTGCATGTGACCTGGGGCCGAGTCCCCTCCGGGCACCTTCTGCCACCACCGCACCCCCTCTCCCACCTTCTGCTCGGTGTGGGCAAAGTCCCCCCAGCCTGGACTCCCCCGGCCCGTGCCCTGACCCCTCCGTTGGGGCTAATGTGAAGCTTCTCCCCCCTCCTGAGCCCCCTCCTCTCCTTTGCACACGAGGCTCCGGGCGGCCGCCAGCAGCGACTGCCCCCGGCCTCGCAGCCACTGTGCCTTAGCCTGAGCTGGCCGCTCCTGCCCAGCTGCCCCCCGAGCCTCCCGGGGCTGTCCCGGTCCCCCAGGGCCGGCGGTGTCCCCCGGAGCTGCCGTGGGGTGACTGGCGGTGGTGGCAGCACCCAAAGCACAGCTGGCAGCGCCCAGCGGGGCCCCGGCCCCCCCTGTATCACGTCCAATTTGTACACGGGCTTCTCGCCCTTTTTTTTTTCTATAGTCGAAACGGAATGAGCAATAAAGTGACATTAACACGCGTGGCCTCGCGTTCTTCTCTGGGGAGGGGCTTGGCCGGTGCCTGGCTGATGCTGAGAACGGCTGGGAGTGACCCCGGGCAGGGATCTGTGGGTGCAGAGCTGCAGGGAGGGGCCCCAAGGGGCTTTGTTCCGCATCTGGTTTGCCCAGACCCCCTCAGCTCGGAGGCAGCAGCAGCTGCAGGCGGGGACAGAGCCGCTGTCACGCCTACAACGGGTCCCACTGCTGTCTCTCCCTGGCGTCCCCCACCCCAACCTCAGCAGCAACTCACCCGCCGACAGCAAATGACACATCACGCTGCACTGACACGTTTAATACTAAAAATTATTAAAACCAACTTAACAAAACAGCCTGAAGGCGGGCGCTGCCCCAAGACAAGGGCTCCCAGCAGCCTGGCAGTGATGGCCCCAGGCGCTCAAGCTCTGCTTGCCGTTGTGCCAGCTGGTCTGGTGGCACCAAAACTGCCCCGTGGCTGAGCCTGTGACACGTCTGGCAGAGCCGCAGGGCCCTCCTGGCTGCTGGTACCTCGGGAAGGGCCTCGGAAAGCAGTGCCGGGGCAGCGCCGTTAGAAAACAAACACTGAAACACACCCGGCGTGGAGGAGAAGGCAAAGTCTCTGCAAAGCTGGCAGCCAGCGGGGTGTGGGTGCTGTGCCGATGGCTCCGCGTGCCCCACAGCAGCTCTGGGCACCCCAAAGTCTCCGCGGGCCAGGCTGTGCCCTGCAGCACAGACCCGGTGCCCCAGGGTGGGCACTGCTCTGGCCCAGGTTATCCAGCACAACCCCGCGTGTCCATCGCGCTGCCGAGGCTCCGGCCCCGGTGCTGGCCCCAGCCGTGGGGCTGGGCAGCTGGCACAGGGGTAACTGGGCTTCCTGATGCAGACACCGGGTCCGAGCCACCCACACAGGAAAGGAAAACGCTGGGCTCCGTCCTGCTGCTTCCTCCGCCACCTCTGACACTTCCCTCCCACGGCCGGGGGGACCAGGGGAGGCCTTGGGGCTGCTCCCACCCTCGGCTCATGGGACTGGGACTTGACAGAGCTCCAGGGGCTCTGGTTCAGGGGTTAATGCTCCCTCTTAGCTTCTGTATCTGGTGTGTCACTGGGGACGGGACACTTGGTGGTGGGACAACGTGAGGTGGGGAAGGCTTAGCAGCACCCCAACCCCAAATCCAAGTGAGGAATGATGCAGGGATGAGGCAATGGCTCCATCCATGGACCCTCTCAGCTAGGCAAGTTCTGGGGCTAAGCATTTCTGTGGTTCTCTCTGACTCTGCAGCCAGAGGCAGAAGCCAGAGTCCACATGGAAGAGGGGCCTGTGGCAATGTGAGGACACACAGTACCCATGGGACAGCTGGTCCTGGGGTCCTTGGAGAATTTTGCTAGCCTCACACTAAGTCTTAAGTCAAAAGCGTGCCTAAAGGTAGCGGGGTGGGACTAAGGGGTCTGGGGGAGAAAGGAAGGGGCAAGTAATGGCTGGAGCAGGCAGCGGATCAGGACAAAGCAGCTGTGGGGATGTTCAAAGCCTCCCCCAGCAAAGCAGGCAGGGCACACACCTGAAAACTAACCTACACTGAAGAAACAAAACTCAACAAGCAAACTGCACCAGGGAGAGGACAAACCCCTCTGCAAGCAGCACTCCTGCATGGGGCACCAGGGAGCTGGCACGGTGGGGAAGGGGATGGGGGCCTGGGGCTGTCCGGCCATGCAGGACAAACAGGCTGGGGCAGGGGAAAACCTGCCCGTGAAGTCCATGGCCTCTCCAAGGGGTACAGGCCGGACTAAGCAATCCCAAAGTCTGTGCCGGCGTGTCCCCAATCTCTGCCCTACGCAGCCTACAAACCCGAAGAGCCACCAAGGCGTGACTCGAGCTCTCTGCACCCAAGCAAACCAAGCAAAAGGCTGGTGATCCAGCACAGGGCTCACCCAAAGCTTCCCTCGCCAGCGGGGCTCTCCAGCTCCACACTGGCACTGCCCAAAGGCTGGCGGGACCCTCAACGGCCCAGCCTCCACGTGAACCATCCACAGCAATGACCTTCCCAGCTGGTCTGCCCTCGGGGGGCCCTTCGCAGCACGGCCATTCTGGGGTGGGTTGAAGACGTGGCGTTTATTGTTCGTGGTGGGCTGGCGGCGGTGGCGGCGCGGCGAGGCCGCCGCTGGAGCCGGGCTCCCACCGTAAGGGGCTGCGTGACTCGCTCAGGGGCCCTGGGCCCCGCTCGGCCCCCTCAGCCCTCCTGAGCCCACTTGAGGAAGGTGGGGATGTCCCGCACCGGCACGTTGCGGGTCAGCGCTTTGACTCGCAGGTTCCGGTCGTCCGTCAGCAAAACCACTTCCCTGAGCAAACGGATGGGATCGTCTGCAACGAGATACACACACAGAGCACAGTGAAGCTCAGACCTGCCCCAGGCCTTGCACACATCCCATGGTGTGTTCCCCTACCCTCCTTGCTTCCAGCTCTCAGCTCCCTGCTCCTTGCCAAGCTTCCTGGCGGGCCTCGCAGACAGCCCTGCATCCCAAAGGCCGTCTGCTCCCTTCTCTGTGCTGCTCAGGGATGATTTGTGATCACTGCCCGCTGCCCACACGGGGTGGTGGACTGGCCACAGGCTGGGAAGAGGAGGTCCCTGCCTGACCCAGGCCAGGAAGACGGCCCGCGACCCTGGCTCCAGCAGGAAGCTGGTGCTATTATTCTGTTGATCTCATTATAAGATCTAAAGCCACCCCTTATTTTTTGCAGAGCTTTTTTGGAGTCGCCACTGACACTGAGGCGTTTCTGGCCGGGGCTCAGACAGACACTGAGAGTTGATGCCTGAGCAACAACCAAAGGGATCTTGCCCCCAGATGGATGGGCTGCCCTGCACGCAACGCGCCGGGCTGGGATGTGGGAGCCACGCTTACGTGTGTGCGAGGCAGGGGAAGCATATGGGGTATGTGTAAGCAGCTGGGTCCTGTGACCAGAGTACTGTTCCTATGAGCACAGGAAACACAGTGCCTCCGAGCCAGGACGGGAATGGAAAAAACAGAGTTTATGGGAGCCCAACATGGGCCCAGATTGGCTGTGCAGGGAGCGGCAGGACAAGGGGAAGGGGAGGGTGGCCAGGAACGCGGGCTACGGTCACGGTGTCGGGGCTGGGGACGGCGGGCGAGCGCCCGGCTGGCCTGTACTGGAAGCAAGGGAACTGGGGGCTCAGCGGGAAGGCAGGCCAGGGATTGAGAGCTGCCTCAAGTGGGACTGGGAGGTTTTGCGCGGACACTTTAAGAAATGTGTAACAATAAACATCCTCTGCTCCGCGCTGGTGACGCGCCTCCTTGTTACAAACCAGAGGCTGTCAGCTTGTCAGGCCCCATTCCCCATAATCCACATGATTTCAAAATTCAGCATCATTTGCACATAAACATTTGGTGACGGTTTCTCTGTGAATCTGACAAGTTAAGCTGCTAAGAATTCGTGCTGACAAATGCGGGTTGATTTCTTGGGCAGCTGCTGATGCGATTCCCATCCCTGCCGCCCTGGCAACAGCCTGGAGGCTGTCTGGTCCCAGCACACATGGCTGATGCCAACCAGGAATCCAGAGGAAGAAGAGTCCTGGACAGAACATATCAGGGGTCACGGGGAGGAGGCGTTTCTTGGCCCTTTGTCACCACAGAAATGGCTCTGTGGACATTTATGGTGGGTTTGTCACAGGCCAGGGCATCTCCAAGGTGCCATGAGGTGACATTTGGCAATGAGGTGGGAGGGCCACAGCCTGAGGCTGACCGGAGGCAGGAGGTGGCACCTTGGTGTTGAAAGAGGCAAAATGCAGGAGGGAACAGATCCAAGGGCCATGAAAGAGAAAAGGGAGGAGTCTGTGGAATGCAGCAGAAAAGGGACAAAGAGGATGTGAGGATGTCCCACCTTTGTTGGAGGGCATGAAATCCTTGGCCTTGTCATTGCAATAGTGGAGGCAGCAGGACAGAATCAGGTCGTCATTGTTTCCCTGGAAAAGAAGGAGCAAGGTTACCCTTGGCAGGGAAAGCTTTGCATCCCCACCACCCTGACTGCTGCACCACCTCGAGACACCCCAACACAGCTCAGTGAGAGCAGGGCTGCTCCAAGCTGAGACACAAGAGCCTGCTCAGCCATGGGAAAAGTGGGGGCACAGAGCCACCCCCTGCCCAGAGCTCATGGACCTCAGGGTCCCTGGTTTTCCCTGAGGAGGTGGTGGCAAAGAGCTCAGAGCCCATGATGCCCCTTACCTGCTGGCCAGTGGTGTCTTCACTGCGGAAGGAGATGGACTCCAGCTCGTTGCCTCGGCTGGTCAGAGCCCTCAAACAGTTGTCCCGGCTCTCGAATCGCTCCTCCAGGAACTCGATGGACTTCCTGGCTCTCTCCTGCACTTGGCGGGCATAGCCTGCAGCCCGGTGCTCCATCTCTGGGCCCTTGGCCAGGCCATCCAGCTCGTTTATCACTTCAAACAGGAAGAGGAGGTACAGTTACTATGGGACAAGGTGCTCCCGTGACCTGCTGCTGGAGCACGCAAGTTGCCAAGGCCTCGGGGCCGGGGCACTGGGAGCTGGCTCAGGAAATCTGGGTTCAGCTGCCGCAGTGTCTCTGTGCTCCTGGACTTGGCTGCGGGTCTGGAAAAGCTTTGCTGCCTTCCACCTCCGTGGGTCACCTGGCTCGGCCCCGAGAGCGCAGGCACTTTGCCCCCACAGTGTAACTGGTGAGGGCAACTGGTTCTGCCCTGCCAAACACTGGGGAGCATCGCTGTGCCCCCCACCCCACACTCCTGCATCATGACCAACAGCACGTCCGTGCCCGGGGCTGTCAGGAAACCCTGAACTCCTGCATCCTGCTCCTCTATCTCTGAGCACAGCGATGGCCAGTGGCACTGTGCCTCCCGCCCGTGTGGCACTGCCTGGCTCTGCACTGTCTGACTGCAGGGCTGCACATGGGAACAGGAAGCAGGCAGTTCCCACCCTGGCACTATTTCCCACACAAATCCCAGGCCTGTTTTCCCACTCGAAGCCACCACCCCGTGCTCCTGGCAGGGAACACGCTCCTTTCAACACCTCACCCATCTGGCTTTGCGCATCTGTCCTGCCTCGAGACGAGCTTGGAATCCAGGTGGATTCCCAGCCTGTTCACCTTGACTGGAACCTCTTGTACTGCTGCCAAGTGGTTGGGAACTCCAGCTGCTCCATCCCGATGAGCCCAAGGGACCCCAGAGCTCCAGAAGAGACCAATCCTTAGGTGCTGGAGCTGCTGGAAGAGCTGCTCAGCACGCGCAAGCGACAGCGCTCGCGTGCACATCTGGACGCACCCATGTATGCCCGGCCTCACAGCTGGCAGCAGGGCTGGGCACACTAACGTGCATCCAGATGTGCAAACAAGCGTCCCGTGGCCGTGCTGGTGCGCGGGGCTGCGTGTGCACGGAGCCGTGCGCGCGGCAGAGCTGGTGTGCACGTGTGCGCGAGGGAGCCTCCGCGCGCTCTGTGAGTGTGTGTGTGTGTGTGTGTGTTTGAGCCATGGCTTCATTTCTGAAGATTGTTTCCGAGCTTGGAGCCAAGTCCTGAGTTCAAGTGGGAACTATGCATTCCTTGGGGGGTTCGGGGAGAGAGCTCGGGGTCTGAGGCCTCTCCCCAGTGCTGTGAATCACTGCCCAGGGAGCCTGCGTGATCGCTCTGTTCCATGGTGAGACTGGCACTCACTGTCTGGGTATTCCAATTAAATCTGCGTGGAGTTGCTTTGCTCTTCCCTGGCTGGAGACTCTTCTTGCTACCGACCTGATGCTGCCATTTCCACACAATGCACGGCTGGGCCCGGGGTGGGGGGAGCCGTGCAAGAACGGAACATCAAACAGGAAAAGCTGGTATTCCCTCCCGAAATCCGCCTTCCTGCTTCCAAGCTAAACAGGCTTCAAAGGGGAGGCTTGTTTGTGCTTCTGCACCAGGCCTGGCTTCTCCATGGCGGGGTCAGGCTCAAGGAGCACGGAGCAGGTTAAAGAGCAAGAGAAACAAACCCAACGAGAAGCCAAGCGCTTAACCCCTTGCTGCATCCCCGGGAAGAGCAGGGAGCAGTGCCGGGGGAAGGGCACCGTGCCTCTCCCCACTCTGCCCATGGGACATGGCACCAAGGCCTCTGTCCCCAGCAGCCACAGGCCCCGGGGACAGCTTCCTCCTGCCCACACTGATGGCTATCCTGGGGGACGAGGGGGAATGTGACCAAATCCTGGTGTGGACAGAGAGTTGCTGGCTTTGGGGTGCTTTTGGGAGGCTCATGGCAGCACTGGGAGATGAGTTATCTGTCCCCATATGATGAGGCAGTAGGACAGGAGGGCACTGAAAGTGCTCAATCGTGCCTGTGGTAGGGCAGGCCAGGCTCCTTTTGCAGGTTGAGGGTGGCAGCATCTTGGACAGGGATAGGACCAGAGTTTTCAGCTCTCCTGCTGCCCCTGGCTAAGGTTTGATGGAGAAGCCTCACAGCACCCACCGGAGTGCACCAGGAGGCAAAGCCATGGCTCCAGGGCAGGTCCCAGCTCTCCCAGGTGTTAACACGCTTCACAGCCCCCAGGGCTTCCCAGGCTCTGCTGGTGCTGCCGACTGCCTTCCCTCGGCTTCTGCAGTGCCAAGCCACAGAGCAACTTGGCAGCTCCTGTGCTGAGCTGGGCAGGCATCCAGCCCTGCTCTCCCCACCCAGGGGTGCCACCCCCAGCCCCAGGAATCCCTCCTGAGCTGGGCTGCTCACCCTGAGGGGAACGGCAGCAGCTGGATGTTGGCTCTGAGGCTGCTGGACACCAGGAGTTGAGAAGGAACCCCCACAATGGCTCAGAGGGCAGCAACCCCACATGCCACAGGGTGCACCTGTGCCACCTCACTGCCTGGACACTGGAGATACCCACAGGACACAGCTGATCTCTGGCCTCCCAAGGCTGTGGATGGGATGTGGGCTCTGCAAGGCTCAGCCCCACTCCTGCCCCAGCCTCTCCTGCTGCCCTTGGGGATCCTGTGAGTGCCAGGCTGTCACGGGGACGTGCCAGGCGCCAGAGTGCCACTGGCCGGAGGAACGGCACCTCCAGCCCGGAGCGTGATCAAACAATCAGAGCAAAGGCATCGAACCAAATCCTGCCGCCACCCTGGGAGACCACCCAGCAGCACAGCCGTTATCTGCCAGGGTGAGTGTTTACCAATAACGGGAACCAGCTTGCTGTTTTACTGCGAGCTTTATAAGGATAAAAAGAAGGGCTGGGCTTGAGCAGCTCCGAGTCACTGGGACACAAGCCGGCCATTTGCTCAGCCTGCCTAAGCCCCAGCTCAGCTGGGATAAGCTATCTGCTCTGATTGTTTAACAATTCCTCCTCCGTGCTCCCTTCGAAATTCCCTCCAAATCCCGTTTAACACCCATCTGCTTTCTCCCGGCCCCTGGCACCCCCAGATGCACCGGGAGAAGTTTGATGAGTGCTGTGGGCAGAAGGCTGGCAGGGAGGGAGCAGGGTGACAGGGGCTGAAGGAATGCCAACAACGACTGGGATGAGACAGGGCAGGATGAAGTCCAGTCCCACGGCATGAGCTGACCAGCTCCAGACCACACAGGCACTGTGGGCACGTGGGGCACAGAGAGAGGGAGCCAAACTGGAGGCACAGACCACAGCAGGGGAGAGGGGAAGCCCCCACCACAGCACTGACCCTACTCACCGATCAGGGGCACCACCAGGATGAACTTCCTGCAGTCCAGCAGCGTGACCAAACTGCCGAGGTGGTCGATGAAACCATTGGTGTCTGGGACCAGAAAGACAGGTCTGATCTCCAGCTCCATCTGCCTCATTTGGCTCTGGTCTTTCAGCACGGCCTGGAGGAGAAGGAAGGACACATGGTGAGTGAGGAGGATGTCAGCCCTATTAACCATGGACCCTGAGAGCAGAAGATAAGCCTGGTTGGCATGTACAAATCCATGTGAAGGGGACTGGGAGGAGGCTGCATCCATCCCACCTGCACACCCCAACCATCAGCTCTTGCAGGCCCACAGCACACACGTGAGCAGGATGGCAAAAGCTTCCAAGAAAGCACTCTCCTAGAAAAACAGCCCTGTCCAGGCTCGGGGAGAACTGGGACCAGCCTTGAAAATGGAGGTATTTTGGGAAATGTCCTATTTGTGGGACTGGCAGTTGCCAGGATCATCTGCACCAGTGCCAAGGGGGAGGGAGGACAGGGGTTCTGGGGCTTCACATGGAAACAGGTCAAGGTGACAAGAGACAAAACAAACCAGTTTGGGATGCATAAGCCCTGCCAACAGCCTCCCAGCACAGGGACCCCAAGCAGGCAGTGAGAGGTCTGTGAGGTAGGGATCCTTGGCTGAGTACCTCCCTCACTGTCCTACCACCTCCTGCACATGCCTTGCCTTTTCCGACTCCATCCAGCTGGGAAACCGGGTGGGTTCCAGTCCTGAAAACTCACAGTTCTGTCCTTGGTCAAGCCCTTCACACCCACAGAGACCAGAGGTGCTTGCACTCACAGGGGGAGGGTCTGCTGGGGCTCGCCGGTCGCCCTCTGGGCTGCACCTGGACCTCTGGCCAATGCCAGTTGCCAAAACGGGACCCCAGAGCTCACGTATGACTTTCGAGGCTCTCGAAGGACTTGGGCTCTTTAGTAAGTCACAGGCTTAAAAAACTCAGGATGCTATTCTAGTGCTTCCTCTGCTTAAAAATAGCTTCCCTGGACTGGCTGATGTTTGTTGCCTCTAATAGGAACCGGTCACCCATGGAGCACAGCAGAGCTGCTGTGGAACACATCCACCATGCAAACCGTTCTTAGACCAGGCTCGGACCCCCCAGATGTGCCCTGGGCACACGTGGTGACCACCAACCCTGTCCTGACCAATGTTATGGGGACTTCCCCCTGCCCACGGTGAGGATCCCAACCTTCCCTCAGTCAAGCCAAACCCTCGGAGGCACCCTGGAACAACATGCAGCATGGGCCAGCAGTGGCCATGGAAAGAAGTGGTTTTTAATTCATTTCCAAGTGTTGTCATCTGGCTTTAAATCAAGGCAGCTTGATGCTGCCACCTCCCACAAGCATCTCCAGGCAAGGCAGCAACCAGAACCTCACCACGTGCCTCCCACCCTCCTTCTGGCACTGCTGATCCTGGAGATGTGGCTCCCACAAACCCTGAGGGGTGGCAGGCAGAGCAGGGAGCATGCCAGGTCCTGCCTGCTGCATGCCAGAGGGAGGACATGACTTTCCCATCACACAGGGGACACACCACTGTCCCCAGACTGCAGCTCTGTACCAGCCACGTGCTAGATGCCATCCCTGCCTGTGCTCTGCCTCGGCACTCACCAGTGGCACAGGAAGAGCTACAGCCAGGGACAACCTGGAATCAACCCCAGCATGGAGCTGCTGCTGCCTCCTCACCATGAGGAGAACAGCAGGTGGGGTGTCTCCACAGGGTTTTGGGGTGTGGGAGGAGCTGCTTGTCCCTAGGAGGCACCGGACCCTGCTCCACCTGCCTTGGGGAGACAGAGAAGGTCCCCACTGACCAATGGAGAGACTGAGAGAGTGGCAAGTCCCTTGTGTGGTGGCCGAAGAGGTCAGTGGCCCCGAAGTTGCAGGAAGTGGGGGTGAAACCACACAGCCTCCACTGAATAATGACAGTCCTATGTGAACAAGGTGGCAGGAGGGGACCCCCGCCTGCACCCCAACACGGTTCCTGAGCCTGTGACTCACCCCAGCCCGTGCAGGTGACCCCAAGAGCATGAGCAGGACGCTCACCTACCCCTGCGGCCCAGGGCACAGGGGTGACGGCAGGGAGGGCGGTACCCTCGTGTGTGGCATTTGCCCCGGCGGCTCTTGCGGGCCGTACCCGGCCGATTCCTGGCAGCCGCCAGCAACGCCTGTGCCGGCCGTCACGTCCCATTCCGCCCGCCGGGCCGCCCGGTGAGAGAAGGACACAGGATGCGCCGGGAGTGAAAGAGCGAGGTCGGCGGGGAGCGTGCCAAGTCCCCGCGCACAGCTCCGGGCCGCTCGGGGAGCCAGAGGGAAACTCGCCTTTGCAGAGTTCAGAGGCCGGCAGCGAGATTTATTTTTGTTTGTGTGAGTAAAAGGCTGCAGAAGCCTCCGGCCAAGGGGTTTGGGGGAGAGAGGAGTGGCCTGTGATTCATGCGGACGCTGGCTGGCCCCACGCCAGAGATGAAAGGGAGCCCATGTGCGGCAGAACCGGGGAGGCCAGTTCTGCCTTAACCCTTCTGCTGGTTCGTGGGGCACGGTCCTGTGGGGAGGAAGGGGAGCATGCGGGTGTGGATCGGGATGGCCACGTTTGGGACCCAGCTTCTGTGTTTCCAGGGCTGCCAGAAGCGAGGTGCTGGTCCCACCGTGCCTCAGTTTCCCCGATACAAGGACAGGGAGATGGTGGCCTGTGTGTCCTGCTGGGAGGTGGGGTCTGGAAACCACCCTGGGGAGCGCAGGGTGGGTAGAACAGAGGAGGTACAGCCTCACCCTGGCCCAATTGTTTTGGGAGAGCTGGATTTTAGCTTTGGCTTATTCGGGTTAAACAAATAGGCTCGGCTTGGCTCAACTCAGTGGCAGGGTGACCCCACAGTGCTGGACGTCGCAGGGGACCTCTGAGGCTGGGGGCTCCTTGCCCTCTCCTGGGCTGCCGGCTCCACCTCCCTCGCCCCCCGCACCTGCACACTGCGGTGTCAGCGCTGCTCCCACCCACAGACCCCTGCCCATCCCGCTGCTCCGGCCACGGGGGCTTCTCCCAAGAGCTGGGCCGGAGCCGGAGGTGGCTCCCCCGGCTGCCCCAGCTGGTGGCAGCACTGAGATCAGACACTCCTGCACACACAGTCCCAAATTCCCAGCTCATCCATCAGCTGGGATCACCTGGGGAATTCCCCGGAAGTCGATGCCCGGGTGAGGGCTTCCAGTGTGGGCAGGGGATGGGTCCCCCAAAAGCCAGGACTTTGTGAAGAGCAACAGGGGGGGCGAACTGAGGCTCTCCACCACCAGTACAGAAAAGGAGAAGGCTCCACATGGACCCTGGGGCTCCACACACGGACCCCAGAAGTCCCCTGCCCGTGGTGCCAGGATAGCAGAGAGGCCGAAGAGAAAAGCAACAGGTCACACGGGGTCACGCCGCTCAGCCAGGACGGAAGGGCCACCACCATCCTGCCACCACCTCTCTCCTGCCACCACCCGCTCCCCAACCGCGGCAAAAGCCGGCGCCGCTGCCCCTTCCAGCCCCGCGCGCTCCGCGGGGATCGGATTTTCCAGGGCCGAGAACAATGCCTCCTTCCAGCCTCTCTGCTCCAGGGCTTCCTCCTCCCAAGGTTCGTCCCCAGCGTCTTCCTCGGGAGTAAACGTGCCCCGTGCCTGGTAGCACACCGGGGCCGCCGCCGTGGCGGAGCCGCCGTGGGTGGGTGTGCGCCTTCCGCAGGCAGCAGGCACCCGCTCCCAGGCAGGTGCTGTGCCGGCGCGTGTGCGCGCCCGCGGCATTGTTCCTGCGGGGAGGGAGAGCGTGAATGGGACACGGCTAAATTTAGCCACTTACTCACACTACCGCCACAAAGGAGCGGCTGCATCTTAAGGGGGCGGCCGTTCCGTGGGCTCAGAAGGGACAGGAGAGCGGCTATTTTGGGAAGACATGTCATAATTGGCCGCCCCGGTTGAGCTGCTTCTGTAATGCTGAGCAAAACAATAGCAGCATCCAGAGGAAGAGCCTGTTATGTTTCAGGTGGGATGTTTTCAACCGGTCAGGAAACTCGACCGCTCCCAGTGCGCAGCGGCGGCACAAAGCACAGGGGACGCTGAACAGCATGGACCAAGGGCTGGCCAAGCAGCAGGACACGCTGTGGGCTGGGAACAGCTCTGACTGAGAGTGCTGCCTGCCCCAGCAGCGTCGCTGCCACCTCTTCTTGTCCACCTGCCTGCCTGGTCTCGCCTCCCTCCAAACACCTGAGCAGCATCCAGGGATGTGCCTGGTCTTTCAACTCGTCCTGATGCATCACTGCTGTCACCAGCTGTCACCAGCTCTGTCCCAGTGTGGGCATGTGGTGAGGGCAGTGGCAGGCTGGCAATGGAGCCAGGGAGCTGCTTTGCATCTAGAGATGCCCAGGGACACAAGAGACCTGACCCTGCTCTGGTCTGTATTTCCTCTCACAGCAATGGTTTTGGGGTCTGTGCTCGTGTAGGGGAACGCAGCTGAGCTGAGTTCCCTCAGAAGCTGGTGCTGGCCGAGGGCCACCCCATTTTGCCATTTATCCTGCCTGGACCTGTGCTTCCCCAGCAGCTCAAGCCACAGTCCTGCACACAACCTAAGGAGAGCAATGAAGCTCAAATCCTCCTCAAGGGGTTTATCAGCAGCAGAGCTGGGCTGCCAGAGATTGGGGAGCAGGGCAAAGGCAGGAAAACCTGCAGGGGAGAAGGCAGCGACTTTACCCATGAGAAGATCAACTCTGCAAGTCCAAGGTGAGGCCGTGACACTGCGCTCTCCTTGGGCACAGAAAGAAACCAGACAGCCAAGAGATGAAGGCTTTGCCCTGCACCCTGCACACACCATCACAGATTCTACAGGAGGCAGCCACAGCACCTGGACCTGAGTCCTCATTGCTGTGTGGGGAGCTGAGTCCTGTCTGCTGAGACAGGAACCACATCTGCTGGACTCGGATGGAGCTGTGGCTTGTCCCCAGAAAAATGAAAGGGTGACTTTGAGAGCAGCTGACACTCCCTAGGTGGGCAGGGAATGAGAGGCTGTAACAGGGAAGGGAAAAGGTCCCCAGCTCCCATGAAACACTAAATCTGTTGGGAAGAGCAGAAAGGTCAAGGATCACAGGTTAAGAGGGGAAGTGGAGGGGGTGGATGCTGAGCTGGCTCCAACCTGGCCTCCCCCGACAGCATTTTCCACCCGAGCTCCTCTGCTGCTCCAGCTGCGTGGTCAGTACCCGGGCAGGGACAGGACTGGGGCAAGCACACATGTTCTGCTCCAGGCCATTCCCAGCCAGCTACGGCCTGGATGACTTTACTGAAGCCCCAAGGACTTCTCCTCCACCCCGCGCCTTCAGACTCCAACTGCACCTCAGCTCTCAGCTGTGCAGCCCCTGAAGCTGCCCACACCCTCATTTTGACCTCTCTCTGCCTGCGAGCATCGGCCCCAGCACGGCCGGGGAGGAAGGGAGGAGCAGGCCGGGGGGAGAAAGCCCCTGACAACATCAGGCAGCCCCCACTCTCCCCGCAGAATGGGCAGCGGCCATCCCGGGGGGCCCCGCTGCAGCTGCGCCGCTCGCCGGGATCTGCCGCGCGCTGCCCTCCCCGAACATGTGCAGTTCCTGTTTGCTGTGTCTGTACAAGGCAGTGGGAAGTGGGGAATTTACTTACACCTCCCGCTTAACAACCATGGGAGGCTGGAAGGCTTCAGGCCGCTTTAATTTACAGCCCATCTCTCCAATCTCTCGCTCGTCTCGTTGCTGCTTTCTTCCTCCTTGTATTAACGTGACCCAGGTACCTGCCAACAATAATGGACTCGCTTGCGGGGGCGGCCCCTCCCTCCCGGCACACAAACTTCTACCTTCGCCTTGATATGGATTGCTCCGAATTCAAATTAAAAAAAAAGAAAAAAAAAAGAGAAAAAAAAAAAAAAGAGAGAAAAAAGGCGAAATCTGAAAAGGTTGGGGTGGGTTTGGAAAAGCGAAGCGCAGTGGTTCTGGGCCCGGAGCCAGTAGCCCGAGGGTACACATGTGCAGGCTCTCCCAGTAGGGCCTTCAGCAGCCCTGTTTTACAACCACCTCGGCACACACTGCAGAGTTCACGCATATGGCCAGACAGATGTGTCTGGCTTACGTTCAAGGCTGGAAAATGAAGAATTATGGAAGTGAAGGGCCCTGGGCATTAGAGAGGGCGGAGGTGAGGGGGAGGGGAGCCAGGGAGAATTTTTCCTCTGCTGAGAAATCTTCATCTGGGCCGCGAGGCTGGAGGAAGAGGGGTTGCGAGCGAGGAGGCAGCCAACAGCCATCCATGCAAGTGAGATTGCTCTTAAAGCAACAGGGTGCATCGCCAGGCGTCTGCTCCCAGTCCATCCAGTTTACTTCACCAGCTCCCACTGGGAAACACGCTCACATCAGGCCAGGGCCAGGCCAGGATCACCTGCATCCCGTCTGTTTGTCCCCATAACGATGGCAACGTTTTGGCTGCAGCAGCCGTTCACAGACTGTTTTTCCGCCGCTGGCTCCTGCAGGAACTCTGCCGTTCACGTCCCACCCTCTCCCTGTCTGCCTGTGCCCCGCTGCACAGGAAGGCTGATTTCTCACCAAATCTCACTGTCACGGCGCCTCTGCCCTGGGTGGGGGTGCAGCTCACTGGCACACACACAGGAGCTGCTGCCCTGGGGCACAGCTCGCTGCCTGGCACACACCGTGCTACAGCCAGCAGCTAAAGCACTGCCCTGCCACTCCTGGGTGTGCTGGCAGCTCCATAGGGAAGCTCTGTCTGGCTTCAAGAGGGTCCCACGAGTCCCCAAAACATTCATTTCAAGGCCTGGGAGGGCAAATCTTACCCAGGGTGAGGACAGCAACACAGATTTGGACCTTCCAAAGGGCCAAAGCTGTTTGCTGCTGGGTTTCACAGAGGCAGCACATGGCATTACACCCAGGAAGGTCAAGGTGCTATGGGACATCCCAAGAGGTCATTGAATCGTGGTAGGAAAACAGCTGTGCACCTTTGGCACAGCAAGGTGGGATCAGCCCATCCTACCTGAATCTTGTCTTGACGGCGCTGCTGCTCAGCCACTTTCCTGGCCAGCGCTTGCTTTTTGGCTCTGAGCTCCTTGATGTCCATCTCTCCTCCACTGCCTTCAGTCTCAGAGTCATCTTCAAAGGCCTCAATCTTCACATCATCCTCATTCTTCCAGGAAATGCAGAAAGAGAGAAAAACAGGAGGGCAGTCATTGTAAGAGATGCTGGCGGCAGGGATCGTTCTCGTTCTGCTCCCCCTTTTCCAGACAAATCCCTGTCAGGCACAGTCCATCACCCCTTGCTGATGGGTGACTATTTCTAAACATCCAAAAGAAGCCAAATAAATAGTAAAAATTCAGGAAATGACAAGGTGAGACAGGAGGTAATGGGGCAGGAAAGGCAGCGACCAGGCAGGGCAGGGGCAGCCCAGCTTAATGCTCTGTTCTAAAATCACACCCTCTTCCTCACCTTGGAAAACTCTTCCCACAGCCTTGGGTGAGTCACTGATGTTTTATAGCCTTCAGTTCTGTGAAATCATGGTATTTCCCTGTCTCTCTGCTTTGCCTGGCTGTTCAGGCTGCACATCCCTGTTCTGGCTGCTTCTTCCCACCCCCCTGCAACAGGGCAGCACGAGGCTCCTCAAACACTGCTGCCTCATTCCACAGGGCACACAGGCTGCTCATCTTCAGACCCACAAACTTAGGTGCCCGTCTCCATTTTGATCTCTGAGTAGGCCAGAGAGATTCCTGCACCCACCCCAAAACTTCCAGCTGGTCTGGAACAGATGTTTCAGAAGGAGATACTCAAAATCTTGATTTTAAAGCTCCACATGATGGAGCATCCACTGCGTCTCAAGGTCACTCATTTCAACAGTTAATGACCTCCTCTGCTAAAATTTCCACCCTACTTCTAGCCAGCCTTTGCCATGCTCCTGCTGTCCAGGAACCTTGTCTTTGCTGAAGTCAAGGGTCCCTGGTTCTCCAACCTCCTGCCCACACCAGCACATCTGGACCATACCGCATCCTCTTCCTCTCCTAGAGACCCTTTCCTGGGGATCCCCACCAGTTCTGCAGACCCTTCTCAGTATGCCTGCACTGCCTGAACTGGAGACCCCAGAAGGAGCCATGATGTTCCTACCTGAGGTGGAGGCCACACTGGCCTTTCCCCATGTACCCAAATCTCTGGGATACAGGAGGGTGGGAGGTGGTGGCTGGTGTCTAATTGGGCATCACTCACAGCCAGGTTCTGCCCAAGCTTTGCTGCTCTCCCCAGTGACTCCACACCCAAATGGGAGCCCACAAGTCCCTATTCCTCAACACAACGTCCCACATGTGCTGCCCAGGAGCCCAACTCTCCACGGCTGCCTGCAGACCCCTCATCTCACTCAGCCAACCTTGCTCCCCAGTGATCACGGGTGGCCTTCTCAAGCCATGCCATTACCCATCCTCCCTTCTCTGCACAAAATCCAAGGGTTGTGATGGGGCTGGTTAGATTTCCCAGATGGCACCTGGCCAGAAAAACCTGCTCTGAGCCCCTGGAGGGCTGCAGGAGACAGATCCCGCACAGAGGGATAAGAGCAGGGCTACACTCTCTGCCCTGTGCAGGCTGCCACAACACGTGTCAGCAGAAGGGACTCGTGGTCTTAATTTAGAACAACCCGAGAGCTGCACAGTCGTGCACTCAATCATTTCACCCAGGCCACAGAACCACCTTCTCTTCTCTCCTTGTGACCTTTTAGCCATGGGAACGAGGAAGATGGGAACCCTCAGGCTCACTTCCCTCTGCCGGGACAGCCTGGACCACAGGGGATGGGGGGATGCTGCCACAGGGAGAGTGTCACACCAGGGCCTTGGGGAAAAGCCTCTGTCTGATGCAGATCTGCTGTGGGGGGTCAGGACCTGCTTGCCCGCAGCGGTGGTGGTCACTCTGGTGAGCTGCAAGCTCCCTTGAGATCAGAGCCCAAGAAGGAAGCTCCAGGGTTGCACAACGAGCTCATAGAGAGATTCCCACAGCTGAGCAGAGACGGTGGGGATGGGGCAGGAGGGAGCTATCCTCATACTGTGCTTGTTCACAGCAGGAATTGGAGGCACTGAGACAACAAAGGGAGCCTTCCGGACAACAGGACCACCCCTGTCAGGACACTGGGAAGAACCTAAACATTCCCCCATACCCCACATGCCAGCTTGAAAACCTCCAGCACCTTCTCCAGAACAGGACAAAGATCCAGGTCTCCCACCTTACAGCGACAATTTTTGCTGCCTGGGGATTTGCTGTCCCCTGCTCAGCTGGGACAAGGAGGGTGCTGAGCACAGCGTTGCTCTGGGCTCCTCTGACTTTCAGTTCCCATGGGACAGAGACAAGGTGCTGTCCCTGCACGGGGTGATATCCCTCTGGCTCTGAGTGCCCAGCCCCAGTACAGGGAGGGGAGCCAGAGTGAGCCTGGGCAGCACCAGGCCACCCAGCCTCCTGTTCCCAACGCCTCTGCTCCTCTCTCCTGTTTCCCTGGCCTTTCCAACTGCAAGATTAAACAGAAGAAAGAAGTCAACCTGCAGAGCGGCTGGCAGGGCCCTTAAACACACACACGGAGCCTGGAGTGAAGCAAGGCCTACAGGAACAAGCAAGGGCAGAAAAACAAGAGTTGAATTCCTTAATCACATCAGGATGTGAGAGGCAGGGGAGGGACGGGGCGCCAATGTCAGCTCTTCCTGTACGTGTGCTGGAGGCTGGAGCTCAGGCCTCCGCCGCAACGAGCTCCACGGCTATAAACTTGATCCTGAAGCTGAACCCTGACACCCCCTCGCCCACCTCCTCTCCCGGGGCCGTGGTGCTGCACGTTATTAAAGCTCCCCCCACCCTGGGTATGAAAAAAGCAGCATCTGGAACTCATAGCGGCGCGCGAGATAGAGGCAGGCGGGCTGGGCTGGCAGGAAAGGGCACGAGCGAAGCACACTCGGGAGACAAGGGCTGTGCACCATTTGCCCCCCCCCGCCTCCCCCCATAAAACGCACACGCAGCTAGGCCAGCTATAAATAGCGGGAGCTGCAGGGCAGGCAGAGGCTGGGCCCCACAGGGGTGATTCTTCCTTCACCGAGGCGCGCTCTTCCCGCACGGTACCTGATCTTCCAGTTGTTTTCCCTCTTGGCTTCCCATTTCCTTTCCCATGGCGTCTGGGACGGGTGCCACTGACACATATTTTCCACCCTTGAATGCCAGCAAAGGCTCTTCTTGTCCACAAAGGGCTTCCAGGAAATACTTCAGAACTGTGACCCTCTTGCAGTCGGCTGCAATAACCTACAGGGTGAGGACGAGGGGGTTGGGGAGAGGGAAAGGAAAACAAAGTCAGTGCAAAGGGGAGCGGATGAGTAACGACCAGGGGGAAATGTTCGGGATAGAAGGCCCAGCGGGATGCAGGCAGCATGGCAGGGATGTGCAGGGTGCCCCTCTTCTAAACACGTTTGAAAGGCATTTGCCTTGCCTTGTAGTCCCCAGGGAAAAGGAGGCAGGCAGAGTCAGGACATTCAGCACCGATCCTGTCCTGCCTCCTCTGCACACTCAAGGCCTGCAGGACTGCCAGGGCACAGCCAGACCCTGCCCAACCCCAGCAAACGGGGGAAAATCCTGCTGAACCATGAGAGATCAGTGATGTGGCCTATCCCTCTGTTTCATTTTGGCCTCGTTGCTGGATTTCCCCCCCAAAAGCTGCAGAGAGATGCAGGTGTGAGAGTGAGAGGGTGGGGGCATTTGAGAAAAGCTGAGCCCTTCCTCACCTCCAGCCCGACCCCATCCCAGGGGCCCACCTCACAGACTGACTGGGGAGCCCCGTTGAGGAGGCTGGGACGGATCTGGCCTGAAGGAAACTCAATAGCTTGGGTAATTATCCAATTTATGAGGCTCTCAAATGGAGTTTCCAGAGCACAGCAGCCCGGTGCCTCCACAGCCCTGTCCCGCGCGGCACAGCCTCGGCCGGCACCTCCGCCACGCCTGGCCTTGGCTCAGCCCTCGTCCCCTTGCAGCAGGGCTCTGCACCTGCACAGCTCTCCCCTGGTGCTTCCTGCTGACCGGTGTCACCCCCAGGGAGCTGCAGATTTATAGGGAGAAAGTCTGCAAACGAGATTAGAAGTGCTACACGCTATGGACACAAAGTCTGCGTGGATGCCCGAGTTCCTCCTGCTCCCCAAGCCACCCTGGGTTTGCTGTGCTCGTAGACCAAAGCAGTCTCAGAGACCCCCATCCCAAAAGGGTCTCTGTAGGCTCTCAGGACTGGGATTCTGAAGCTGGGGAGAGGGCCAGGTGCCTTCCAGCCAGGGACACACGCCATGCGACGCCAGGCCTGCTCCCGGTGTGGTGGACACCGGCTTGTCCCTGAGGGGGCCGTGCCTCGGTGAGCCAGGGCTGGCAGCGGCACCGGCCCTGCTGCACCAGGCTGCCGTGAGAGGAAACTTCTGCTCTTCCACAGCACTGCCAGTTTCCTCTCTGCGGGCTAATTTTAACCACCGTGTCGCTGCAGTGCGTGTCAAAAACCTGACCCTCCTCTGACCTCCAACCTCCCACCCCGGCTACTGCCGGAGCAAGGCACCCTCGTGCACCCGCAGCCAGAGCTGCCTCTGTTTGAAGGTGTCCCCCCGGAATCCTGTGTTCCCCTGTACCTGCACGGAGCGGGAGGAGAAGCCCTGTCCTCCTCAGTCTTCCCCACAGAGGCAGCTGCTGCTGCACGGAGTTGGTGTGAGCAGGGTGATCACAAGAATTAGTATTTTGAGGAGTAACGGATTCATAACCACCGATTCTGCACCTATAAAATGTGTCCTATGGGACCGAGGTGAGCAAAGGACAAGGTGACACCAGCTCAGCAGTTCCAGGAGCTGCTGGGGACCCTATTTCCCAGGACAGCCCTTTGCTGCTTGTGACATCCAGCCAGGAGCAACCCCTGCAAGTGTCACCACAGGAACATTCCCATCCTCCTGGCTCTCCTTTAGGAACGATTGTGTGCAGGGGAAAGTCCAAAGGAAAGAGAACACGAGCGAAGTGGGAATGGCTGTCATGGGAAACATCCCTCCTGAGAGTTCCTGAGAGCTCCAGGCTGCAGCTGAGGGAAGTGGTGGAAACCTCACCACTGGCTTCACCCCCAGCTCCACGGGCTAATGCCACGGAGACCCAGCCTGACTCACACACGGTAACTTCTGCCCAGGGATTTTCCAGTCTGGGTATCTGCAGTTCTGTTGTGCCCAGGCTGCTGGGCAAGCAGAGTGCCCACCACCACCAGCAACGAGACAGAGGATGCCAGGATGTGGGCCAAGAGCAGCAGCAGTGGGGAAGTGGATGCAGGAACTGCCTGTATAGGTAGGGAAGAGATGGGTGCCCCATCCTGACACCATTCCTGAGGGATTTCTCCAGACACTTCTAGAAATAAAAGCCACAGCCATGAGGTTTTCAGGAGGGGCTGGGTGCTGACACAGCTGCAGTGCAGCCATTGCTCCACAAAGGCTCAAATCTGAGCCTCTTGGATCAGGAATGATCGGGCAAAATGCAAAAGAGCTCCCTTCACCCTTGGCTGGGCCTGGGGACAAGGGCAGGTGGGATCACTCCTTCCTCCCTTGAAGAAAAAAACCAGTAGGAAACACCAGATTTCCTGCCAAGCCAGCACAGCACATGCTTAAATCCAGCTCATCTGCTGGGGAGAAAAGAGCCCAACCAAAGGCCCATGACATAATGCCACAGCAACTCGTCTCATGAACACATTTTTCCAGCCCACATGAATGAAAAACAGGGAAGGAGCAAATGCACCGCACATCCCCGTCACGTGCAGCCCTGCTCAGGGAGGACACGGGGCTCTGCCGGCAGCCAGGCTGGGAAAGAAGTGACCCGTGACTGGCACCCAGGTCTCTCTCGAACGGCGGAGAGGGACCTTGCGTGCCGCCGAGCAACCCGCTTTTGTCAGAAACTTCCTGTTTTGGAGTGGAAATGCGAGTGGCAGCGCCGGGATAACCGGGATGGCCGCGAAGGTGCTCAGCGGTGCACGTGACGATGCCGGCGGAGCGTGGCGAGGGCACCAGGAGCTGTGCCCGACCTTCCCGAAGGAATGGCAGTAGGAATGACACGGTGGTGATGTACGTGGTGATGTGGCAGCAGACACCCCGGTCCCAGCGGGGAATAGAGCCCTTCCCCCTCTGACCGTGCAGCGCGACAGCAGGAACCGAAAGCCTGGCTCCGAGTCACTGCTGGGTATGAAAATAGGCCTGACACGAACGCAGCCGCTCTCAAAGGAAAACCGAAACCGAGAATTGCTGAAGTGGTCTGGTGCCCCCGTCCGTGACCTGGGCTCAGTTCCCCAGAGCCACCGCTGAGCCCCTCGCCACCGCGGTGCCTCTCGGGGACACGTGGCTGGGGACCAGGCGTGGGACCAAGGTGGCTTCGGCTGCAGCAGCCCTGACTGCCAGCCTGATCTCGTCAGGGGTGCAGGGGAGATGTTTCCAATCTCCTGCTCCATCAGACAGGCTCACCACCAGCTCCAGCACCAGCCACCCACTGGGGGCTGGCGGCTGCTTGGCCACGCTGCCGAGGCTCATTAGCCAACTGCTAATTCATGGGTCATGCATTAACATACTGATCATTGAGTAAGACACAGCGGGACACACATTAACACACACTAACTGCCTGGAGAGACCCACTGGGTTGCGCATTAACTGTACCAGCTGCTGTGTTCTCAAAGCCACTCTGCAGTGCCAGTGCCACCAGGACCTCACGAGTGTCACCTCCTGCCAGCGGTGAGCGGGGTTCCCCAGTCTAACCAGGGGTTCTCAGACCTAACGAAGCTGATCCCCGCTATGGTCTCGGCTGTATTTCCTCCCACTGATAAAACAGGCAGAAGGGAAAAGCCTCCCTGAGCGCTGTGGAGGGCAGAGGACTCCCACACCACATCACCACGTGTCCTCCAGGAGATTTAAGGGGAGGGAAGGGCTTGCTCCGAGAGCTGTGAGCTCTGTGCCCGAGGGGACACCTGCACCTGGTGCTGGCGGGGTGACCAGAAACCAGCCCCGCTCTCGCTTCGGGTGAGAGGAGCGCCTGGAGCCGGGGGGGCCGCGCCTCTGCCCCCGGGCCGGCCCCGCTGCTCCGCACGCGGCTCTCCCGCAGCTCCGAAAATCGCTGTCACACCCTCCGCCGCCTTCAATCAACTTTTACAACTTGTTAATTTTACACAGCGTCCTAAAGAGCAAACAACTGGGAGGCAGGAATGCAGATTCCTTCAGCTAGTCCAAAGAGCCTCCGGCAGCCCAGCCAGCTGGCCAGGGGAGCCCTGCTCAGCCGCGGGGACCTGCCACATCCCGGGGGAGGGACGTGGTCTGGAGGGGGCTGCCCCACGTCCACGGCAGCCTCTGGCAATGCCACGCTGCTGCTGGAGGTGTGTGGAGGGATCCTGGCAGCTTCTCCCTCGGCAAAACCTGAGACTCCACGAGGAAACAGGAGGCAGGGCTCTGGAGAAGGGATTGCTCGGAGGACAGGCTGCCATTGCCGGCTCTGCATTCCTGTGTGCGAGGGGGAGACACCAGCACATCCTGACAGCTGGATTCAGAAGGGGAAAAGGACATGAGAAGTTTGAGTCATAGCACGGAGAGATCCCATCCCAGATTTGGAGATGGGAACGGGATAGGATCGGGACTCAGAGCCAAGCTCCAGCACGATCCAGAGTGGGGATAACACTGTTTTCGCCACATCATTTTAAACATGTCTTAGCTGAAGTAGATGAACCAAGTGAGCCCCAAACAATCTACACCACGCAGCGGCTGCACTGCCCAGCTGAAACGTTTGCACTGACCCTGCTAAAACATCCTGGCAGGCCGTGGCTCAATGCCTCCCTGTGCCCTGGGCCGCCTCCTCCCATCCCTGGGGAGCCAGCTCGGAGGAGGAGCACCGAGGAAAGCGCCTCCTTTGGTCTCGTCCCTTCTGGGTTTTAATCTCACAGGCTTCCACAGAAGCTGTGCTGGGTGTAACCCCGGACTCATCACAGCCCAGCTCCTCTGGGCTCGTTCCCCAACCTGAGGAGCCCCTTGCTCTGCCCAGCCCCAAATACAGCTTGGAGGGGTTTGGCCACCTGGGTAGGGACGACCAAGGTGTCCATCCCAGCTGGGCAGAGGCACTCACAACTGGGTGTAACCCTGGTTTCGGCAGCTAAGAGCTGCCTGCAGCCACAGGTCTCTCAGAGAAACTTTTAATTTCGACTAATCCCACAAGCAGGCTCGGTGGATGTGGTTCCCACGTGCCTGCAACGCTGTGTGTGACCCGAGAGAGCAACTGTGGCTGCAAGAGGGACCAAACTAAGGCACCTCTGGCTTGGATGGACCTCATTGCTGGACCCTGTGCACCAACCAGAGAGCACATCTGGGGAAAGGATCCGCCACATCCATGCTGGATGCTCCATCAGAGTGGAGCATGAGAAAACACCCAAGGAAGGCAGAGAAGTCCAGAAGAACCATTCCAGTTGCTCTTCCCCGTGGCCACAGCTGGAGAACCACTCTCCAAAGAGAAAGTGTGGCCATGTCTTATCCTAAACTCTCTCCCAGCATCCTGAGCCTCACACAGGCACAGCTCCAGCCTCTGCACTGGGGCACACAGTCTCAGACGAGTCATCACAGCAGATGTGCTTTGGCCTGGCAAACACCTCCGTCTTTCCAGCTTTAAAGGCCACACAGCTGAGCCAGGACTGGCCTTTAAAGCTGGAAAGCAGCACGGAAAGGGAGCCAGCTGCCCACCAGCACCAGGGTTTGCTGGGCTTGCCTCTTCCAATGCAGTGATGCAGAGAATACACATGGGTGACATAAAGGTGCAAAGCGATGGATCTGAGCTGAGTCACCCAATTTTTAGAGTCAGAGACCAGGAGAAGCCCTGAGTAGCCTGCACAGATTCCTGCCAAGGTTCTGGTACCTGTCACTGCTGGCAGCTGTAGGACATCAGGGTGAGACCCAGTGACACAGGGGAAGCTGTGAGCAGCTTGGAGCCAAAATACCTCTGAGGGTCCTGCAGGAACCTTTAGTCAACACCAAAGCTGCCTGAAGCAGATGTTCCAGATGAAAAACCATCCTCCAGCTCCACCTAAAGTTCCTGTGTGCCCAGGATGGCCTGGAGGGCTGACACAGCCCAGCCCAGGACTAACTGCTTCCCTGGAGCGACACAGCCTGGAGAGGAAAGTTCCTGATGGATTCCAAACCAAACTTTTGGCTTTCACTGATGCTTGGAAGGACTTGCCCTAATGTCTTATTCACCTGTTACATGTGCTAAAGAACCTCATTGTCAGATCCAGGGAGCAGCAGCATTTGCAGCACGCAGCAGTTGGCTCCAGGCTGCATCCGACACCTCGTAGGCAGGAGGTGGCTCTTCAGCTTGTTTAATTTTACCCCCACCAGAGCAGTCCCAGAGAAGATGATGGGATACAGGAAGTTTCCAGTGAGTAATGGGGATGTTTCATCTGGTTTGTGAGTGCCTGATTCTCCTTGTGTCCTCGGGCATTGCTGCCAATAGCTCAGCAAGGGCTACAGGCTCTTCCACAGTGTAAAACGGTGCCTCCAGTGAGACACTGCAGGAATTTTTTGCAGGAATTTTCACTGGAGAAAGCATTTGCTTCCACCCACCATGGCTACATGTGCTGATCCCCACAGCAGTGACATATCCAGGGCATTTCTGCTCTTCAAGGTACAGTCTTGAGCACAGGACCACACATTTTAATTGTCTGTCATGTGAACGAGGGGCTGAAAAATCACAGCTGTGAAAGAGGCAGATGACTCCTGGAGAAACAGTGACTCACACACAGGGACTCCCTGTTACAGCCACCTCAGTGCCCTCCTCTCTTCCACCCCTGCTCCATGCACATCCCCAAACTTCCCAAGGAAAGAAAGAAGTCAGGCCACAGAGCTCTGCTCCTCCCTTGCAAATCCTACCAGAACACGATCCAGGGAAGACAAATCCCTGAAATCCTGCCCCTAACCCGTGGTCCCAGGCTGGGGAAGGAGGAAAGCAAGCTCCTTATCCTCAGCAAAGCCAACATGGCACCACTGACAGATTTCACAGGGCACAGGCTGCTCTCCCTGCCGCAAGAGCCTCCAGTCTTTTCCTTTTCGGGGACTGGGGGAATTTATTTCCTCTGCCATTTCGGAGGATGCCTGCCTTGCCAGAGATTGTTTTGCAGAGTTCAGACAGATAAGAAAGTGGTTAGCAGGCTCTTCGGTGGAGGAAGGGAGGATTGCTTAGTAAGGGAAAGGCGACCGCTCTGCTCTCAGCAGCCACACGCTGCCCTTCCTCTGAGGCCACCACTCCAGAGGACGCTGGCGTTGGGGACAAGGCAGGGCCACCACCACACCTCTCCACCCTGGATGTTTTTCGGGTACATCTGCTTGTGGGGCCACACTGGTGACCAGAGACTGTGTTCCTGTGCCAGGACTGGGATCTGCCTCTCCTGGAATTTGGGAAATGCGGCTGATGAATGTTCAATCCAACAACTCGATTGCAAATCTCAGGGCGCTCTTGCGACAGTGAGAGCCTTTTCTGCAGGATACGTGGAGAAAAAAAAAAAAGGGCAGGAGCCCAGTCCAGGCTGCCCATGCTGTGGGGACAGTGCTGTGGTTATCTGGCACCCTCCCTGTTCCAGAATGTGTCTCTGGAGTGGTGGCAGGAGGGACCTGGCCCTGCTGGGGGGCTCACAAGGAGGAAACCCTGAAGATTCACCAACAGCACAAGCTCTTTCCCAAGGACTTCCCCATGGAGACAACAAGAAACTGCCCCATGATCTGACCCACAGAGTAACTCGGTGATTCCTGTCCCACAGGACAAAGCACCAGTGTCACAGAGCGCTGAGACAGTGGGAAGTTGGGCGGTGGAAGGAAAAGCCTGACAACACAGAACGGGGGAGCAGGGATGGCAATCTACCATATAAAAATAGCAAAAAAAAGGTGCAAACCAGAGCTCAACCCGACAGCCTCCCACCTGCCCTGCCTGCACCATCCACCTCTTGCCCTTCCAGTGTCACCTCTGCTTCAGGCAGAGAGTAAAGAGCTGGAATATTCTGCCTGGTCCTGGCAGAGCTGGCTGGGAAGCCATTTCTGTGAGTTTACACAGCTTATACGTTCTCCATGCAGTTCCTGGCCGCCTTCCATCGCAGATGAGAGTTTTATGTCGAATTTTAAGTTTGACCACAAATATTTAAACTTCCTTGGACCACAAATGCTGTATCTTCTTTGTGGTTTAGTTGGCACCAAATGAGTATTTACAGATCCCTATATGTCTGTCTGTCATTTAAATATCTCACGGAGGTGCCAAAGGCTTCCAGAGTGGAGGGGCTCCTCCAGCAGACCCCTAATTTCCTCCTCTCTGCCCTTCCTTACCCAGCACAGGCGAGGGAGAGGTGCAGGAACCGGCCAAGCCCTTGCAGAGGGCACAGCTGCTCTGGCCTGAGCATTTCATACTTGCACTCTATTAAGTTTTCTTTCCAGAGAATGTCATCTGAGATCCCACCGTAACTTCCACAGTTCCCTGCCCTGGTGGATACTTGAACTGGGATGAAAGCGTTTGGAATTTTCTCCTCTTCTCTTAGGAAACTGAGTCTACAGGAGACTGTTTTAATGAGAACCACTAAAACCTCCTAAAGCAGCACAGCTCCCACCTGGCCACTGCTCGCAGCCTCCCCACGGGGGTTTTCACTTCCTCAAACACCAGCGATTCTCAGCGGGTGATAATCCCAACCTGCTGAACTGGGATCCCGCTCTAGGTAAACTGGTCAGAGTGGTTAGTGCCAGTGGCACAACGGTATCGAATTAAGGCAAGGCCGTTTGGCCAGGAAAACAAATAAATACTATAAAACATCGCTCCTAAGCATCCAGTGCCAAAGGAATTTGGTGTTGCTGTTACATGGAGCTGGATGGGGAGCAGAGAGCTGAGGGTCCTTGAGCTGACACCCGGCTGAGTGGGTGAGTTATGGGGAGCAGCAGCCCAAAATTGGAGTTAAAGTGCACACTGGCTTGAGTCAAGTTGTGTGTGTGTTTCATTTCCTTCAGACTTTTTAGTCTAGGACACAAACTGGATGCTCATCCCACCAATTTTACGGGAACTTTAGCACACGGAGATGCTGCTCCTGCAGCACTGCTTTTCCCATCCCAGGGATCCACAGCACCGGCCGGCTGTGGCAGCACTCAGGGAGCTCTCCCACAGCTCCCACCACCCCTTGGGGGACACAAAACAACGGCGTGCCCAGGGCAAAAACTCCAGTGATGGCTGCCCACATAAGACGAAACAGATACCTGAGTCAGAGCCATGGGATGAGAAACTTCTGCTCCGCAAACCAGAAGCCAGACGGAGCAACGTCAGTGCCGAGCTGCCCTGGTGCTGCTCACGCGCCTCTCCAGCCCTGGATGCTGCTGGGAAGCTCAGGGCACTCTGGCTCTCCTCAGCTTTGGAAGTGGAAAAAGAAGCAGCTTTGCTTTGAACTCACAAAGCCCTCGTGAAAGGGCAGCTCGCGGGGCTGCCGCGTGCAGGGAGGAGCTCCTCTGACTGCCGGCTGCTCTGTCGGGGCCAGCGCTGAATTCCCTTGAAAACAGAGGGTGGGGATACAGCAGGCGATGGAATAACACCAGAAAAATGCCACCGCAGCTCGGCTGGCTGCGACACCACAGCCCCAGAGATATTACCAATACTGGCATTTCCCCCCCGCCGCAAGAACCGCGCTGGCAGCGCGCTCCCGGCTCGGGGCAGGGCGGGAAGCGGCTCACACCATTTCCAGCAGCCACTTCAGGGAGGGACAAACGCTCTATTTTGCTTCACAGTGAAATGCTGCCACTTAGGGGACTCCCGATGACGTTCTTGTGCCTGAGAGCCCATGTCCTGTTCCAGGAGGGGCTGCTCCAAGCAGGACATGCTCCCTTAGCCTACCAGAGAGGTAATTTTCGGCACTGGCCATGAGCTCCAGCCCACGAGGATCCTGCTCTGCTTTAAGGAAGCAGCAAGCACAGCTCTGCTACTTATACCCAATACTCAGCTCTTTTGGCAAAAGATTAATGGCCTGAGTCTTGCAGTTGCTCGCTTCCAGCTGGGCCAAGAGCTGCAAACACACCTAAGGAAGGGAAGGGAAGGAGGAACTGGAACGTTGGCTTGGTGGGGAAAGGAAAACTATTCGCTGTGTCTTTGTTTTCGGGAGAGCTCCTCCTCTCGGGAGTGGGATGCTGAGTGCAGAGCAGGGCCCCTGCCCCGAAACAGAGGAGCTGAAGCAGAACAATAGGGTGGGGACTCTGGATGGGCCCCGACAAGTGGGGTGGGCTGGAGCGGGGGCACCGATCCATCCTTTTGACTTCATTCACACTTACAGCTGCATTAGAGACATTTCCTGAAAGCACAGTAGGAAGAGAGGGGTATTCGCTCACTCCACCCTCCATCTAACACCGTCCTCGCGATCCAGCCGTGCACTGAGAGCCAATTCTGGCCTCTGGCAGAGCTGCAGGCCAGACATTACAAGCGCTGGTGTGAGCAGCACAGGTCCCCACCCGATGAGCAGCGCGCAGACTTGGAGCACAAAGGAGGGGTGCAGCAGCCAGCAAAAAAAAAAAAAAAATCAACGCAGGGAAATGCAGAGCATTGTCCAAGGTGGACGAGAAGGTGTCAAGAGCAGGATCTGAGTGTTTGGCTTCGGGACGAGGTGCGGTGCAGCCACTGGGTGATACCACACAAAATGAGGCAGGCAAAGGAGGGCAGTGACGGCCACGCTGCACGGGGGCCTTGGGGCAGGATCTGAGCCACAGCGCTCCCACCCCGGGGCGACCGCACGGCCGTGTCCCCAGCACGTCATCTCCCAGCGATGCCATGACCTGCGCCGGGAGCAGGGGATTGGGAACAGCGCCGTGACGAGCCCTGCGCCTGACTCACCCCGGCCCGGGAGCCTGCGCGGCCCCGGCGCATCGGGAGCCTGCATGTGGAGCCTGAAAAACAACTTTTTTTCCCCTCTTTTCTAAAAAACAAAAAGCCAGACGCCCTCTTCCAGATCTGGAGTTACTCAGGCTGACTCACAGCAAGGCTCTCCTGGCTCTGCTGGCAGTGCCTGCATGTACCTGGAGTGGGCTGTGCAGGCTGTGCTGGTGGTACCCACAGTGTCAGACACCTGGGGTTGTGGCACTTCCTTGAGTGACAACAGCCTGCTGCAGCCAAGCTAATTATTTTCAGCTTCAAACTTCAACCATTTTTGGTGAATCACCGAATGAAAAAAAAAAAAAATCCAAATAAATGAAGACTATAATTTTTTTTTTTTTTTGTAAATGGGAAAAGTATTTCTTTCATTCTCCCATAATACAAATCCAGCAAACATGAAAAACATGAACCCAAACCAAAGCTCAGACATCACATCTGGGGAGAGACCAAGCATGGAAAATTTTAATCCAAAGGTTAATGTTTGGGAAGCTCCGAGTGTGTGAAAAGAGGGGTTAGATGGGTGCTGCTCCACGGCTCGAACAGTTATTGCCGCCAAGTGGCGGCTTTCAAACGGTGCCTGCCCGCCCCAGCCCAGGCACTCAGGGTCAGGAGCTAAAATAGAAAACAACTGAAATCAGTGGAAGCAAACAAACACTCAGATCAGATGCTGGAAAAGCCAAGCAAGGAAGGAGCCAGCAGCAAGAAATGCAACTCGAGCCCTGTGACTGGGAACGGCCTCCTGACTTGCCCTGGGTGAATCGCCCCACACCACATGGTGCTGGTGGCCCTTGCGACCCTCTCCTGCTCCTCGAGCCCTCCTGTGCCACCTCCAAGATCACTTGACAGCCCTGTGACACTCCTGTCCCAACTGTCACCTCTATCTCCTTTGCTCACTACTCTGCAAGGTCACACTCTAGTGATTGTCACACCTTGGGGCTTTTTCCACTCCACACTTTTCTCACCACAACCACCATTTCCTGCCCAAGGACAGAGCACCCAACTCTTCCCCTTCCCCCCAGCCCTTCCCCCTTCACCCCACCCCAGCAGAAACACCTCCCTGTACCCGCCCAGAGCAGCATCTCTGCTGCTCTCCTGCTCACTCCACGCTTGCACCCTGAGCTGCTGGGCTCCTGCACCCCCAATCCTGCAGCAGCTCTGCCCTCTGAGCATCTCATGCCCCCGTTTCCCCCACATCCTGCCTCCAAAATGCCTTTGTCTTCATCTTCTGCATTAGATTATGCCCTTTCCAGACTGCTCCTTCCAGACACTAGAAATCTCTCATCCCCAAAGCTCCAACAGAATAGCATCCTAATTGCCTTTGTTAGGGATGGGGCCATGCCTGTAAAATTGCCACGGCCACTGCGAGGCCGGGTCGGCACTAACAATAGCTTAAAAGCTCCAGGAGTTCAGCGTGGAGCCCTCCCACACTAAACCAAACACAAAGAGAAGGGACCATATGTCTGCAAAGGCAGCCGTGTCAGGTGGGTCGGAGCCTGGCTCCCGGGGCTCCCCGGGGGTGGGAAGGGAAGGCACGGCCCCGGCAGGCGTGAGAGCATCCGGCAGAGCCACGCTGCATCCAGAGGGATCTTGAGATGCTTCCTGGGATCAGCCAGGGCAGAGCTGCTCCCTAGGGCAGCAGACGGGCTCCAAGGAGCTGCAGCACCCGTGGGCTGGGCTCGTCACTTGCCAGCAGGGCTGGGCTGCTCCTCTCCAGAGTGCCAAGCCCAACAGCTCCTGCCCAGGCAGCTGCTCCCTGGAGCCACGGGAAGGTTTGATTTTAGGCACGTCACGGAAACAGAAAGTGACTGTGATCTGCTGCAGAGGGAGGAGTGACACCTCTCAAAGAGCCGAGGTGTCATACGTTGCTGCCCCCAAGGTGGTGGTGCTGACCAGAGAAGCGTAAGGATGGATGACGGAGTTCAGCTTTTAATATGTTAATTTTGAGGCTGCTCAAGGTGTCAGACACAGCCAGGCTGCTGGGGGACACAGAGACACTGGCCAGAGAAGAGGAGAGGGGGAACTGTCAGCTGTTAGCAGAGAATCTCTGCAAAAAAGATGGGGAAAACATAAACTAGTGCACAAAAATGGAAATGATTCTTTAACAAACCGTTGGGTAAAGTAACCCAGCTTAGGACCAGTGCCTTGCTTGGCTGCGCCCAAAATCCTCTCGCTCCCTGACCGCACTCTGCAGGTAAAAACCTAAATCTGCTGACAGCTAACTGCAGAAACATGGAGATAAAAATGAAAAGGAAACGGAAATGAGGCTGAGGGAAAACACCAGGAACCTCTGTAGACACTGACTGTTTCTCTAAGCTTAGCCCAGAAAAAGGGCTCTAAAGGCACATACAAAGCACCTCTGTCCGGGCAGGAGAAGGGAACGCGATGCCAAGGGAAGACCCCGAGGAGGAGCCGAAGGGAAATTGTGGCAGGGCTCACCTGCAAAGGCAGGGGAACGTGAGCAGAACAGGCTGGCAAAGCCTTGGCTCGGGAGTGGGTTTGTGCTCATGGAAGCATGTGCTAGCACGCTCAGAGGAGTCCCAGCAAAGGCCAGGCAGGCGTGCTCCAGCTGCCCGTGGACCATCGCTGCCGCTTCTCATCCCTCCAGCCAAGGGGGAAAATGTAATCAGAGCAACTTCTATTAGCAAGAATATAAAGACTTGGAAGCTCTGGGCTGTCTCTTGACAACTAATTAATTACCAGGTAGCATCCCCTTGAAGCTGCCAACACAGCACGCACAAGTTCCAGCATGATTTAGGGAGAGGGATGAACTTTACAACTAACTCTAGAATTTTACTTCATCTCCCGCCACCATCTGAGATCCTGGGGGAACACGAAGGGGTGGCAAGAGGCAAAGTCTGAAGCCATCTGGGATCATCATTAACTCGTTCACTCGTGGCCTCTGAAACAAAAATGCCGACTTTGCTGTGAGCAGCAGCTTCCAGCCAGATGAGCTCCTAGGATCCTCCATTTCTTAAATGCTCTTGTGCCAGTTTCTGCCATAGGGTGCCCATTCCTGGTAGTCCCCTTGCCTGTCCCCCAAGGCTTTGTCCCTCAAGGCAGCCAGTCTTTGAAATTATTTACAGCAAGAACTGTATTTCAAGTGACTTTAGGTGAAATGTTCTTCATTAACAGAAATAAAAAGGAGTAAGTGAAAAAGTACGGCAAGAAAGGGGGAAAAGGACAAGAGGACAGGGACAGAGGGACAGCTGCTGGCAGCTTTTATGGGAAAACATAGATAAATGCCACAGTGGCAGAAAGTGCTGTATCTTATCCCCAGGGAGCAAGAGAGCAAGGCTTGAGCTCCTGGACCTGGTTGGTGCTGCTGGTCCCTCACACCCGACCACATCCCACTCCTTGCTGTCCTCAACAGAGCATCCCTTTCCAGCTGATTAGCTGCTAATTGTTATGGGACTGGTGTATCAGGGCAGTCATGGAGCTACACAGTGTGTTCCCATAAAACAGCTACCCCATGCTGGAGGAAAGGAGTCTCCCAGGATCACTCCCAGGAGGACACAAAGGGACAAAGGCTATTTGGGCTGGAGAGGCTGTCATGGAGGGCAGTGGAAGCTGCTAACCATTGTGATGTGCTAAGCTTTGTCAGGACATCTCATACAAAAAAAAAAGATAACAACAAGCTACAGCTGAAGATCAGGATGTGTGACCTGTCAGAGAGCTGGGCTTGGGCAGCCAGGACCAAGAATCTCAGAATGGTTTGGGTTGGAAGGGACCTCAAAGATCATCTGGTTCCAACCTCCCTGCAATTGAACACTCCCATGTTTCAATGTAAACGTCGTGGCAGCACAGTGAGGTCTGAACTAGGAAACAACACATGAAATGTGAAGATATGTAGGGACAGTCATCCCAACATATTTCTCAGAGCCACAGGGAGATGGAAGAGGCTGTTCAGCATGGCACAAATGGCCTGAACTACCCAGTTTTGTCTGCACCCAGGGTGGTATAAAATTAACCATCAGCAGCACCCTGATCAGCACAGGGGGACAGTGTTATGCTTGAGGACTGCTTTGAGGAGATATTTTGCATGTGTCAACTCTCCCACCACTTGAGACAACCCAGGCAGCTTTTGGGAGCAGAAGCCTCCATCTCCCTGCTCCAGGCCACAGCTCTACTGGTGGCCACAGATTTCTCCCTTGGGCACCAGCACAGCCACAGGTCATCTTGCTCAGGTGCAAATGTTCTGGGCTAAGCCAAAACATTTCTTTTCTTTTTCAGATTTACTTGATCTAAGTCCAAAAACTGAGATGACATCAAAGAGCCCATTGAGTAGATCCCCTCCAGAAACACACGGGGACTTTACCTCGTTAGTACAAACACGGTTCCCCTGCAGACTTCCTGGGAACAGCTGAAGCAGCATCGCACTTCAAAAACCAGCCTGCACATCACAGGGCTGGGGAGGAGCTCAGTTCTGGCTCAGGATTGTTGTCGACCCTTTCAAAGCCCACGCAGGATCACACACAAAAACTGTCACAGCCCTGGGGATAACAACTTTCTCTTTGTCCCCAGGAGATGGGCTGTAAAGGCAATGGCAGGGCAGGAGCTGTCACAAGGAGCAGCCAGGGAGGGCGTGAAGTCTGATGTGAAGGAGAGAAAGAGAAGACTTAGAAGATGGATTTACCCCTGCTGGGACTGGTCAGTGATTGTTTCCCATGAGCTAACAAGAGGAATGAATGTTCCTTCAGGATTTCAAACCCGTGCCAAGAGCCCATCTTTCTCTGAGGGATGGCAACTGCCAGCAGTTCTGTCCCTGCCGCAGTCCCCAGCTCAGATCTGCCACTGGCTGGGGTCTGAGGTCACTTCCAGAGGGACACAGGAGACCTGCAGGAGCCCAGGCTAAGCTGTGGCATGGAGTGACAATCAGGAGATATGCTGCTTCCTGGAAGAGCTGGAACTGATGTGCAAATAACGGCAGAAAAATGCGAGGCAAGGGAGGGTTAGAGAGAGATTAGTCTGGGGCACACTCTGGGAGATACACAATGTTAAGTATGAGGGCAAAGGAAATGAAAACTGGAAACTCAAACATAGTCAAGAATCCAATCCCAGCCTGGGCAGGAAGTTTACACTCTGCTTCTAAATATACATGTTTTTAAGTCAACAAGCTTGCTCGTTCCTCAGCTCTACTGTACAACCACACGGGAGAACAGACCGGATGGAGGCACTGCCAAGCTCTCCTGGCGAGGTGTTCTGTCCACGAGGGACGAGGCGTGGGTGACAGGCATCCCTGCCATGCAAAGGCTTCCCTGCTCCTGAAGATGCTCTGGGAGAGCAGAATTCCCAGCTCCAAGCTCTCTGCTCAGCACAAAGCTCCCAATCCCTTGCAGGCAGACTCTCCTGTGCTCTCCAAGTGCCTGTGGACCATGAGGAGAGGGATCCTATGAGCAGGGCTCAGCTGTGGTGCCTCTTTCCTCCCTCCTCTCTGGCCACTGCATTCATGCTCAGCAGTCGGATAGTCACATATTTTTTTTAATTTGATATAATTATCTCCTAGAAATTACTGTACACAGCCTCTTGGGATCTAAAGCAATTAAGTGAAGATAAATTTCTTTCATGGAGCGAGCTGTCAAAGGATGAAGCAATTTCATTCCCCATTTGAAGTGGAAGCTTTGGGTCATGCATGGTTTATTTGAAACAATGCCATCACCTAAAGCTGCTGATCTTATCTGTCTCTCTCTGTCTCTCCATTTCAAACTGCTGAAGATGTGCAGCGTGGCACTGCCTGAAGTGATGACATCTGGCACCAGGCCAGCTACAGAAACAAGCTGCTCCTCCCCGAGCCCGAGTGCAAGAGGCCAAACATTCCTATTAAAAAGGGGGAAACCGAGGTGAAATCTGGGAAGAGCTGAAAAGTAGGAATCCTGCCCAAGGGAACATGCTCCAGGAGGAGCGAGGTGCCAGCAGGAAGGGGTGGCACTGCCCAAGACAGGATGGGGCATCTCTGAGGGGTAACAGGCTGCCAGGCTTCCTGTTCCTCACCAGGCTGCCCTGAAGCCATGTAAACCAGGCTTCCAGGATTTCATCACGAGGAGGAACAGCCCATGCCCTCCAGTCTGTGTGAGGAGAGACACGGCAGGGTGGAAATGTGGAAATTATATCCCATTAGCACATGCACGCTAAGTCTCTCAGAATTTCCAGCAAATTCTCCCCTGTCCTCACACTTCACCATGCCAAGATGTTTCATTTTAGACCAAAAAGCCACATAAAAAATAAGCTCATTTAAATAAACCGTTCTCCAAAGTGGTGGATTTTATCCTGGAGAGGGGAGAATGTTGTGGAGCAAAGTGTGGCCGTGGTGAGGGCTCTGCTACCTCCACAGGGTCAGCACTGGAGATGCTCCCAGAGATTTCCAGGAAGAAAGGCATGTTTAGCAGGTATTCCATACTTCCCAAACGAAGATATCCGGAGGATCTCTCCTCTCCCACATCAGGACAGTCACTAACTCGAGTCACAGGGAAACTGGGGAGGATTCTCATGTCTAAATGGAAGTTGTAGTTACGAGTGTGGAAACAGGCAAGTGCTGAGCAAATTCAGCTCTCACGGCCTAGACTGACGAGAGCATTTCATCCACAAGGCTTCTGCAAAGCTCAGATCACTGCTGATTAAAGCTTTGCTCATTAGAACTAAAAAAAGTTACTGGTACTAGAGGGAGCTAATAATAAAAACTGGCAATTGGTGCAAATTTGAGGAGCATCTGGGTGACTTAAGAGGGCAAAAATGATCTTCAGAAGTGACCTCAGCACCAGACATGTGGCACGTCACCGACAGCTGGGAGGTCACTGTATCAGCTCCAGAAATGCACAGCAACAGGCACGTCCCTGACACACCCTGGGGCGCTGCTCCAGGGCCACTTTTCCTTGGGAGTCACGCATGGAACAGGTACCAGGTGAAGTGACACAGGATGTAGCAAACTCCATCTTTTTCTGTGCATGGACATCAATCTCCCTCCTCCCCTAATAATGGCTGCTATAATAAACATCACATCGTTTATGCTTAAGATAAATACGGAACCAGAATGTAAATCTGTTCTGTTGTTCGCAGAGCAGGCAGGCAGTAACTCCTCAGAAAACACATTTGTCTTCATACTGAGAGCTTGTGTTTATATGTGCATCTACCTATTCCAAGTACAATGAAGTTTTGGGAAAGTTTAAAAAGATAAATCAACGAAATGACTACAAATAAGAACTACAGTTGTCTCTATTTATAATATATAAATATACAGACAAATATTTGTTACATATGGTGGAGAAAATGCTTTCTGTAAAATGCTGGTATGTAAAATGTTAAGGCAAATTTTGTTAATTTCAATAAATTACGGGTTTTACCTTGTGTTTAAGGAAATATATGCCAATATGTTATGGGGAAAAATGTGATTAAATTATCTGCAGGATTAAATATCCAGCATTTTTCATGTCCCACCGCAGATACAGCCAGGCCAGCAGCAGTAAAGCTGCTCATGTGGGGTCTGTGTTTGGGAAGAATTTTAATGCTTCCCAATGAACCTTCCCTTAGTATCCCTCCGTCTTCCTAAGGGACATGGGTGGCTTGGGGTTGAGGCACTGGCCTGAAATCCTGGGTATCAGGGGTTTGTTCTCATCCTGAAGCCAAGGCTTCCTGTGGGACCAGCTCGGTCCCTCAGCCCCGTGTACCTCTGTTGCCAATCCCTAACAAGGAAATTGCTTTTCCTTCTGTCACAACGTGTTGTGGAGATACGTTCATTAATGCCTGGGAAGTGCTTTCACTTCAATGACTTTGAGAAAAAAAAACACTAAATAAGATCATGGTGGTGTCTTCTTCTCTCTCGGGTTTGAGATGTGACAGCAGGAGGGCACTGAGGGTGACAGCCCTGTCCTGCCACGGGAGCTGGGCTCTCCATCCTCGCCCAGCCCCAGCCCAGTGCTGGCAAACGGATTTGGCATCCACAAAAACAACACAAGCTCCAGCTGGGAGCAGAAACGTGGGGAGCAGACTCCAAGCTCAATGACAGAGGTCACCTTCCGTCTCCCGTAGAGACAGAGTAGATCCCCATCTGTTATTTGGGCTGACCACTCCCTGCATTCCACCCCGTCCACTTCTTTGGCAAGCTCTGCAGGACGTGGATCTTTCTTATTCAGGATAACAATGAGGAGCTATTAATTGGGTCTTTTTTTGGGTTTCCTGAGGTCCTTCCCATAGCTGTGTTGGTGGATACCACAGCCGTCCTCGCCTTCAGATGGGATTTAAGCATTTCAGTTGGGCAAGGACAAAACAGTGCCATGAAAGAGGGTCCCTCCAAAGCTGAGCCACAGGCAGAGACCAAGAGTCAGGTCAAGGACTGAGTTTAGTACCAGAAAGAAGAGTCTGAGCAGTGGCAGCATATCCAGCTGGCAAAGTGTGAGGCAAAGATGCAACCCCGAGTCCCAGGGACCCCTCATGTGATCCAAAGCACCACATTAACACCTGAGCAGCACAAAGATTGTCTCAGGTCACGCTTCATGCCCAGGGACAGCTCAGCCAGCCAGAGCAGCCTTTCCATTTCCTCGGAGTTTCTCCGGGTAGCAATAAGAGATGGCTCATTGGGAGGGGATCCAGCAATGATGGCGTTTTAATGAGGCCTTTCAATACACTTATAGACTAATCAGCAAATTGCACGAGGTCTGGGCTCTAATATGTCATTCCAAGTACACTAAAGCCACGGCAATACCTCTGCACGGCCAGAGCTGTGCACTCTCTGGGCCTGATGTCCCGCCAAGAGGTGGCAGGTTTTGTGCCATTTAGGTGCTGGGGCAGCAGAAACAAGGCCATTTCCCACTGGAAAATCCCAAGGGAAGTGAAGGGCGCACACAGTGTGCTCCAAGGAGGTGCTGCACATGGTCTGACTCTCCTTTCCTAGGTCACTCCACTATTCCCAACTCCGGGAACACACAGTCAGCGAGTTTCTTGAATAGGACATTTCCCGTTTCCCAAGAATCTGTGCCGAACCTCTGGAAGCAGCTTTTAGGACAAAAGGACTAAACATAAGTAAGTTTCCTATCTCCTTACATAAACCTGGCCTGGCCATGACAAGTGAGGACGTTCGACAACGAGCGTCATCTGATCTGCACGGAAAGATCCAACACCAGGCACGGGACAAGGCTGATTTATCCTGTCAGTCTCTGCCTCGAGCTGATGATCCCATCTCACTTCCAGAAAACACTTTAAAAGAGCCTTTAGCTGACAGCAGAGCCAAGCTACGCAGGGCTGGCTGAGGATCCGACACGTGCTGGGGCACGTGCACGGCTCACACCCTGATTCACTTGGAGCCGACGCTGTGGTTGAAGCGCCCTGTCCAAGATGAGCCTGGAGGAGAGGCAGAGGTGCATCCAAGGCTGGGGAGGAAGGGATGGAAACATCACAAGCCACTTGAGAAAACTCCCCACGCACCGTGGTAGTGCTCCTTCCCTCCCCATGCCAGGAAAGAGGCACTTCAGGGACAGGGAAGGTTATTTCCACCAGCTGCTGGTTCTTCCCTCCCTGCTTCCCCCTGCAGGAGATGGGGCTGCCTGGAAGGCAGCACCTCGTACTGCCCTGCAAGCTGTGCCCAGACCACAAAGCCACTCTGCCTCTCACTGACAGTGGGGGTGAAGAGAACACACGTAACTGGATCTTAACACGTTGTCAGGTGGTTCCTCACCTCACAGTGCGATTGCAGTTCCCACACACAGCTCTCAGCCCCGGGACGGCCAAAGCAGCAGGACCCCAGCTCTGCACGGGGAGGGGCTGCTGTTAGATCTGCTCCTCCTCGCCACCCTGCCTACCCAGGGCTACGGGAGGACCTGTTCACGCTTGGCTGTGGCAAAGGGGCTGCAGGGCTTTGAACTCCTGCTGCCTCCAGCGCCGTTTCACAGCCCGATGCCACGGCCGTGCGTCAGCAGCCCCGAGCACTCGGCACGGCCGGGGCGAGAGGACGTGAAAAGCTCCTATGCTCCAGAGACTGCAGCGCACAGGATACGGCCTGGATTAAAATCTGGTCAGCAGAGGTCTCAAAATGTCAGCGTAAACAGGAGGGCAGTGCTGGCGGGGCCGCAGGGAAGCTTGCTCAGGCTTATGCTGCGTAACAATAGGTTCAGTGACCTGGACAAAGAAAACCTCTCCTGATAAAGCCAGCAGATTAGACACCATCTCAAACCCTCCCGAGTGTTCAAGAGAGCAACTCAGTAACAGGCAGAAACTTGGAACTGCTCAGTCACCTACTCAGGAACAAATCCTGCACTATTTAACACAGTGAATGCCAAGCTGTGCCTGCAGGAAGGAGCAAAGGCTGCAGGACACCGGGAGTGTCCATACGTGCAGAGGAGAGTGGGAGAACACAGTGTCACCTCCTCCTGAGGAGCAACATGTGGAGCACGGACAGCCCCAGCTCAGACGCACCAGGAGAGCAGCTCAGGGGATCCAAACCATGCCTGAGACTGTCCTGCCTCTCACTCCATCTATTCAGCTTATGAAAAAAGGATGGGAACTGAGGGGACTTGGGACACATTTACATATCAGAGTTAGAGCAGCAACTCAGGACTTCCCAACCTACAGCAAAATTCAATTACTGGAAACTGAGACACAGCAAATTTAGCTGGGAAATAATGCATGTTTTTAACAGCGACTGAAACTGGGTCTGGTGACAATTTGCTGAGGATCCTGAAGGGTTCTCAGCCTTCCAGAATCAAGGGCTTGTGCTCTCTACAAGACCTGCTGTTGGAAATTTCCTTGTGGTTTCATGAGGGAGAAAAAACCAGTGGAGATGGCCACAGCTTTCCCCAGCTTGCCAGCATCCGGGGCTCTCCTGGGCTGGATTCCCCGTTCCCAGAACTGACACACACCACCGTGGGCTCGTCTTTGAAGAGGGGGTTTCTGACCTGTACATTCTTCCCAGAAGCTCCCTGATGTTCAAAGCACCTTGCTGACAGACAGGCAGGTGTGCCTGTGACAGTGACCACCTCCCCACACCCAGCGTGGGGGCGGAGGGGGGGAGTGGCCCCCCAAACACAGCCCTGGGCAAGGCACGGGGGAGGGCTCCCAGCCCAGCTGTGACATTTCCTTTCACCTATACCTGTACAGCTGTTTCCTACAGGGCTGCAGCCTCGAGTGAGATGTGTGAGGCTTCTGTAGGTGCTTGGGAACAAGATGGAACAGAAACGCTTCACACCTGGCCCCAAAATTACAGCACGCTGGCAGGTGGCCAACATAAACTGGCAGAGTACCAGTTGCAATGGACATCAATTAAGCAGCCTGTCATCCTCAGACTGCAGGCTTTGCTTTTTGCGATCTGCATCGCTCCTTAAGCCTTCAGCAGCACCAGTACTGGAGTTTTCCAGATGGGATCATTTCCCGCAGATTCCACTCGCTAGATTTATTGCAGGTTTTTTTTTCTCTTTTTAACCCACCCCCCCTTCAAGAGGCTGAACTATTATTCCACATTGCAGATTTCTCCAGTGCTGGATTCAGCGTCCTTGTGCCCTGCTAGTGCTTGTTTGCCATCAGTTCTCTTTACCTTCAGCTGCAGAAACTCATTTTTAAGAATATCCTCAGAACTCTCTTAGCTTAAAAAGTGATTAAAAACTGAGGCCAAATGATAACTGAACAGGATTCCTCTCTGGAAAATGCCCGGCACAGCCCTAGGAGATGTCACAGCAGTCACTGGACAGGACTTGTACCCATTACTACAAGGCTGCATTTAAAACAGCACAAGAGACACCAGCGTTGCCTCCTCTGCCACCCAGACCTGAGCCTGGCACTTCCCACTGTGCTAAAGGCACCTGGCAAAGGCAGAGGGAGGCTCCCAAGGTGCCCACACAGCCCCTGACACCCATGGTTCAAGGTGATGCCAAGGACAGCAGAGGAGTTCAAAGCAGGTGATGTTCTCCACGCTACCTTTGTGGTGGCATAAAACCCAGCCTCTCCTCCATCACCCCATGACATCATCTTCCAACATGGCCCATAATTTAGTTTAATTGCCTTTTACAACCCAAAGGCACCACATGAAAGGGAAGGTCGAGGCTGGGATGGAGTTCAGATACTGGTCAGAAAATGTAAACATCTCTTACTCTGCCGCCTCGGGGCTGCCAGCTCCTGCCAAGTCCCCGCTCCGAGCAGGGCTGCCTGTGGCAGAGATCTTTCACGGCTTGTTTGGAAATCGAGGCAGGCAGGAATGGAAGGAGTTTTTCAAGGATGACTCCTCCTTGGACTCTCCTGCTTGGGGCTCTGCTCTCTGCTCACAGTTTCCCTTTTCCTCTCTGGACCAAACTCCAAGCTGGAAGCTCTCGCTCTCATGGGCTGAGAGCATTTGCCTGCCAGCTGGAGGGAGATGCTCCAAGGCTATGGAATGGGAATATGGAAAGGATGCTGAGAAAACAGTTACATTTGCTCACTGGGGTTTTCTCTCTGCTTACAAAGAGTTCGTGCTCTCAGAGCTCTGGTCTTGCTACCTTTTCTCTGATGCCTTGCAAAAAGTCCTCCCAAAATCACTGTAGTGTGGCCACTCCAACGTGGATTTAATCCCTGGCACTCCAGGAGTCATGAGGTCTCAGAAAGGACAAAAAGCTTGGTGTTTAGAGGCATGACAGAGCCCAGTCACTCCAACAGCTACTCCTCCTGGGCTTTTAAACCTGGGGCTCCCTTTCCAAGAAGCATCAGACATGACTACACACTGCCAAGAGATCTCTGAGAGTCTTAGGAAGACTGAAATACCATAAATAAGTGAAGTGAATAACAAGACAGGACTAATTTTAGCCCAAGTCTAAATAATAATTAGCTCCTAAACAGCTAATCCGAAGGCTACTGCCAACCTAGAGCACGTTGGGGCAAATAGAGAGAGGGTCACTTTTGAACTATCCACCTGGGCTGGACAGTGCAGAGCAAGGAGATTTGGAATTTCTAAGGAGAATAAAGCTCGGGATTTAGGCTATCTGCACTGACAGGTGAGTGAAACAAGGAACAGCACCAAGGGTGGGAAGCTCACTGGCCACCTCGGAGCTGGAGGAGCCATGCAATACCCAGCTTGCAGGTCTGGCAGTAAAATATTGCTAATTAATTTTCAGAGCCTCGCATTTTAGGGCTTTCATTTGCCTGGTGAGGTGAGACAGGGTTGAGACCAGTTGAGTGGTGAGTATCTGAGACAGTCCACTCCACACATGAGCATGCACATGAGGGAAAGGGAAGAAAGTGCCTTTCTGTTTGAGAGGAGGGAACCACAGTGACTGGCCCTATAAGCACATGTATTAATCATGCACCGTCTGGTTTTAATCCACACACTGCTGATCCTGCGTCTCACTGTATTGTTATCAGGGGAAGGAGTATTTCTCCTCAATCTTATTCACCAGCCAAAAGCCTGAAAATGCAAAAAACACATTTGTGAAGTGCCTTCCCAAGGACCCTGGGCCCCGGACCTGGTGAGCTGGGGCTGCTGCCTTTTTATTGGCGTTTAAAAACCTTTTATTAACGTGTGTCAGGGCTGGGGGAGGAGAGACAGGCTCAGGTTTCAGGACCCCCCATGCAGAGAGGTTTATTGTGGGAAGGGACATTAACACTTTCTCCTCCACATCTGCCCATGGCTGGGGCATGTGGCACAGGGTGTGCTGCAGGCACAGGCCTGGCGGATGCACACACTGAGCCCATGAAGAGCTTGCAGGAAGGTGGGCAATCCATGCCTGCAGAGAGGAGAACATCCCTGCTCTGCTCCACATCAGGGATATCTGCAGCCTTCTTCCAGCTTTCCATGAGCTCCATGGGGTCACTGCAGAGCAGGATGCTCCCGAGACAGCAGCATCCAGCGAGAGCTGAGGAATCCAGGACATGCCCCAGGTTCCCAGGGCTGCACCCACGCAGCATCACCAAGACTCTCTTTAACCTCGACTCGACTCAAGTGTTTTCCATTACCAGCTCCCCACAGCAGCATCACAACTCCACAGTTGCCACCTTCCTCCTTCCTGACCTTAACTCAGCCATGCTGCTGCTCCCCGCTCTTGCCTCGGGTCCAAGGCTGGGTGAGGGAGGTCCTGGCAGTGTCTCCTTGTGCTGCAGAGGCTGCAGACACAGCTGACAGCCCAGGCACCAGGCTGCATAGTTTGCTGCTGACTGGTACGGTCGGTGGTGTTCCATCACAAAAGCTGCAGTGGAGATGTGCCCAACACACACACCCAGGAAAACAACACCGAGTTCTGCTCACCCCGGAGCCAGCTTTTGTTGGTTACAGCTCCAATGACAGTGCAAGAGACGATGGGAAGCTCTAAGTGTCCCACTGGCTCCAGCAGGAATTCAAACGCGCGGCTTCATGGCAGCGAACGGAGTCAGAACATTTTCACTCAAAATAAGAGCCAGGCCAAATGCTCAAAAACTCACTGAGAAACTCTGGCTGAATTCTGCACTCCATCTGCTAAATGGGACGTGGAGAACAAAAAGGAGTGGGAAGCACAGTGTTTGTCCTACACAGCTTACAAAACAACCACCCTCTTGGTAGAGCCAAGAACCCAACACCATCTTAAGCCCAATTCCCTCCAGTTCTGCCTTTCAACATATTATTTTCCTCTGAAATGTTACAAATTAATTACGAAGATAGGTGGTAAAATAATGGGATAAGGATTTGGAGCATCGGGAAGCAAGGTGAGATATCCTTGTAGTAAAAGCCAACTACTTCTTCCTAGCCATGCAAGTGGTAGAAAAGGGACTCAGAATCACTCTGGCACACCAGAACCCTCCTCCCAGCCCACAAGACACTCACATTGTGCCATATAAAGAGCAGTACGTTCTCATTGCCTCTCCAGCAAAGAATTTGGGCTGAAAACTGGGCCAAGGCTGAGAATACAACAGAAAGAAATTGGGTGCAAAAAATAACTCCTGCTAAAAAGCAACGAAAAATCAGTATGGGAAAAAATCAGTGCCAGAGAGAGCTGCTCCGCTGCCATCGCCTGTTGGAGGCTCAGGGACACAGATCCCAACACGCCACCATGCTCAGCACAGACATGCACCCTTCCACTGCAAACAGCCCAGAGATGCATCCCATAGGCTCAGAATGGTTTTGGTTGGAAGGGATCTTAAAGACCATCCAATTCCAACCCCCTGCCATGGACGGGGACACCTTCTAGCAGAGCAGGTTGCTTCAAGCCCTGTCCAACCCGGCCTGGAACTGATGAACTGCTGAGGAGTTGGATTAATCTGGGCTCTGCATGCTACAGGGAGGGCAAGGAGCAGATGGTGGACTGGAGATGGCACACAAGTTTAAGTTGGGTTGGGGGATTCTTTGCTGGAAAGCGGCTTTTTGTATCTTGCTCACAGTCACTCTCACGTGGGTTTGTGCCTCTCGGTCCTGGCTGGCTCTGCAGTGCCTTCTGCAACACCCCACTCCTGCAGAGTCCAACAATTCCTTCATTAACGCTGCAGAGGGATAAGATTTGTGGAACAGGGTAGTCACTCGACTGTATTGATGCAGCTGCCACTCCAGTCTCTTTCTAGAGCGTTTCCAAATCGCAGAAAACAGAGTAGGATCATCCAAAGAGGTCACTTTGCCTCCTATTCCAAGGTGTTTACCTCAACCCAAGTGTACCTGAGAGTCACCCAGCCTGCTTTTAAAATATCCAAGGCTGAAGAGTTCCTGAAAACTCACTAAGGAGGCTGCTCTCAAGTGCTGAACTACCCCAAAGTATGAAACCTTACCTAAAGTTTTGTCTTAATCTATTTTGCTACAATTTCTGCCTTTTCCTTCCTGTGCTTTTCAGCATGGAGCTGGACGACAACTTGTTCTCCTCTCTGCCTTTTCCCCAGATCTCCTTTAGACTAAGAAGCCCCAGCTCACCCAGGCCCTTCTTGGAAATCGGGCTTTTGAGCTCTCTTTTCTAACTCGCTGTCCTCTCCTTCATCCTCTCAGATGTCCTCTGCACAGTGAACATGCACACCTGCTGTTTCACCTGTCTGACCACTAATGAAAGCACTGGTCAGAAATAAATTAAGGGGTACAGGCACAGCCAGGCCTGGCTGCTTCCCTCTGGGATCGGTGCTGCTTTTCCAGCAGAACTGAGATAACAGCATGCCCGATATTCCCAAATTCCTGGGTGGCTGGTGCTGAGCTGTGAGGGCACCAACTCCCACCTGTGGAGTTGTGCAGTTTCTTTGCAAAGCACCAGAACCAAAGGCAGCTGGGACAGGGAGAACTCAGCTCGGAAGCTCAGGTGTAGCTACAGGACAACGACACGGAGATGAGTGCAAGTGCCTGGCAGGGCAGGTAGATGGCACTCCAAATGAACTGCCGTGCGGTTAGAGGAGGCAGAATTCAGGGAATACCGACCCTCTCCCACAAGTTACAGGGCACCAGAGCTGCTCAGCCACCTCACTTGCCTGCTGGGGGCTCTGGTTTGTGGCTGCTGGGAAAAGAATCTCTGTATAGGGAGTGGGGCACTGGGACTGTCCCCAGCAGAACCCTCGTGAGGCCACCACACATACTGGGCAAACCTTAGGGCAGCAATGGCAACTGCACGCTTCTTATTCTAGCCCTGTCAAATACAGCCTTGAAAATTCATGTTTCCACAGATACTTCCTGGACTAAGGTGCTTCCTCAAACTGAGAGGGCTCTTGGTTTTACTGGGAGCCTGTGCTCCTGTGCTGCAGGCAGTGCTGTGAGCACAGGTTGGGGCAGACAGAGAAGTGAAACAGAAATTTGCACCTTTGGGTCCCTCTGTGAGAAAGGTCCTGAATTTCTCACCGTCATTTCAGGACAACGTTTTGAAGAAGAAGTGGCACAGGGAAAGGCACCTTGCCACTGTCACACGCAGGCTCTCCACAGAAACCTCCCTCTGCATCTCCACTTCTCCTCCTGGAGCACCAACCCCTCAGGGAGGGGACACTGCAGCTTCCCAGATGAGCCACGTTTTTGGAGCTGCAGTTCTGCCTCCGAGCAGGAAACTGTTGAGAGCCACTCTCATCCTGCCGTGCCTCTGAGGGTGTGCAAAACAAATGCCATTGTGCCTCCTCCATCCCCCACCAGGTTCAGACACGTTGTCCAAGTGCAGCCCCCAGATCCCTCCTGGCCAGGTGGTGGCAGAGAGCAGACTCAAAACCCCACATCAACAAGGGAACTGATTTCATTATTCTAAAAACAAACAGCCAAAGGAAAGTTCAGCCTAGAATGGGCTCCTAGAGCAAAGAAAGGAAAATAGAGAGCGGGCAGTGGGGAATGCTTCATATTCCTAAAAGCCTTTTGTACGTTAACACATGGTGTCTGCTTCTCTCTAGTCACCTATTTATCACTCTCCTCTTTAGAAAAGGAAAAAAGTCCTGGCTGCCTTCCTAAGGCAGAGTTTTGTGGCCGGGGGGAGGGGGAGGGTGCTTTAAGCATGATGCAAACCATTTGGAGTGCACCGAGAGCTCTGCCAACACAAGCTGCACTATTTAAACAAGTGAGGAAATGATCGTATATACAACATGCCAGCGAGCACACACACACCAGAGGAAGTCGAGAGGGGTTTTCATGACACAGAGCTGGATGTCAGCGGCTGAAAGGTCGATATTTTCCCTTAACACCCTTCTCAATGACTTAATCGTGTTCCGTTTGCACAGAAAACTTCCCAAGAATAAAAGTCTGGAGGAATCGAGGGGGGATGTTTGGCCTACTGCTGACCTTGTCCGAGGTCCTCTCCACGTAGCAGGGCTCCTGGGGGGCGACCAGCAGGGGAACGAAGCCCGAGAGCAGCCGATCCTCTTCCAGGCTAAGCAGGGCAAGGTCGTCATCTGGGTCCTTGTACAAGGGCACCTCCGACTGATTCACTGTGGTCAGTATGTTACAGAAGTCAGCCAGCGTCGCCCACACATCTACTGAGACCCTGGGAGAACGAGGAGAGACGTGAGCAATTCAGGGCTGGAATGCGTTGGGAGTTGCCTGCAATGCTGCAGCGAATACCAGAGAGGTGAGGCGAGGCGAGGCACGGCACCGCTGCTGCCCTGCCCCGCGGGACGGCTCCGGCGCAGCTGCGCTGGCACCGACCCCGGCAGGGACCGTGACCCTGAGCCGCCAGCGCTGGCCCCGGCCACCGTTCCCCCTGCACGGGGACAGCTCCCGGGATGTCGCCCTTCCCGCTGCTCTGCCCACCTCTGCCCGCTCCCCCAGCCCGCTCATCCGCGGGGAGCGGCTTCCCCGCGTGGTGCCGGCAGGAACCCAGCTCGTTCCAGAGGGGAGAAGGGATGCTCGTTACTCAGTTTTAAAGCCTGCCGCGAGGACAGGGTGAACACCCGCATTGCTGTCGGGGCTGAAGGGGCTCTCGGAGGGCTCCAATCCACCCTGGGGGGCTCCAGCCCAGCCCGGAGCATCCTCTCCTTCACGCAGCTCTTATCTGCTGCGACCACGCTCTGCAGCACAGAGATTTTCTCAGTTAAACCCCAGCCATGCAGGGTTAAAACCATGTTTTGCTTCTGGCCATGGGTTTCAAAACTCACGAGTGACCTGCAAGGCTGCCTCTGCCATGTCTCACGTTCCCAGAGTGGCAGTGATGTGCAGGGTGCAAACATGAGGCCACCAGGAGCCCTGGACCGCTTTCCACGCATTCCCATCACACATCCCCAAGGCTGGGCACAAGTCAGAGAGAGCCCAGCACCCCAGAGAGAGCCAGTGTGGAGAAAGCAGGGGAACAGGCAACAAGCATGGCAGTACTACAGCTGACCAGGCTGCCTCGCACTGCATTTCTCCCTCCTGTTTCTACAAACACTCCGATTGGGGTTTTTTTAGGATGTAAACTGGGATTAAAGCAGGAAATAGGGGAAACTGGGGCTGATGTGCTTCTGGTGGGCTGCTCCTCCAGCCCACACCTCTGGAGAAAAGCACAGGGAATCCAGCATCCCTGGGGGTGCAGCAGTGACCGGTGCGGGCCGCAGCAGCCCAGGGCTGGAGGGAGGCCCCCTGCTCTTTGAACTGCTCCAGGTGGACAGAGTCTGTACTCGGTTATTTACGGGAACCAATGTACCAGGAAAGCACACTGAAATGAAACATCTTGTTTTCAAGAGCGTCCTGGGAGCCAGGCAGAATGAGGAGCCATTAATCAAAGCCCGGCACGTAATCAGCACACATGTAATGCAGAGTCGCCCACATCCCTGAGCCAGCCCTAGCCCACGTCCTGCAGAGGAGAAGAGGTCCTTCAGAACCCTCTGGTCACAGACACCAGGAGCTGGGTTCATTCACAAAGCTCCATCGCTTGGCTCAGCCAGGTCTGGCTGTCAGAAATGTTTAAATATGGAAAAAAATAAACAGTTGCAACACGTTTTTCGGAGGGATCTGTCCGAGGCCCTTTGTGATGTAATGGGAAACGCTGCGTTTGTGCTACCAGCTGGAAAATAAACAGAGCTGCGAGGGTTAAAAGGAACTGAACTTTCCACGACCCCTATCTGCAAAAGAAGAAAATAATAAGAGGAATGATCCACTGCCCCACAGCCCTGATAGTTTATCCTCCGGCCCAGGCTGCAGAGACAAGCACCGGATGTGATAGGGCTGCTCTGGGCCACCTCCAAGGCGAGCTCTGCCCATGGGAGATGCACAGGGCTTGGGAGGCTCAGCCTCCCCCAGTGCCCTGCTGGCAACTAGGCTTGGCTGCCTGAGGCCGGTCACATAGCACTGGTGGGGCCCCACGGCCACGAGGGCTCGCTGGGATGAAGGAGGTGCAGAGGCATCAGCAGGGAGAGGAATGGGAAAAGCGCCCGCAGCTGCTGGGGAATGAGAGCACTGGGGTGTTGGGGACAGGAATGGATGCAGGGGACATTTCCAGGGGGCTGGGACAGCCAGGTGCATGGGGCCGTGGTGGAGGAGAGAGGAAAGAAACATTTTGCAGAGAGCTCGCCCGTATTCCCAAAAAACAGAGCTGCAGGCAGGGGATGATGATGACAGCGAGGGTGGGAGGGAGGCAGAGGGCAGTGGCAGGATGCTGGGCTGGAATGGGATTCACAGCAGGGCAGGGGTGGTGGTGGCAGGGGTATCAGCACAGATAAAGTACAGGGAGCATCTCCCTCCACAGGGCTTGGCATCCAAAGTCAGAAAAATGCCGCAGGAACAGTCGCTGGCACTGTTAATGCCCTTGCAGGCACCCAGCCCAGCAGTCTCCTTTCCTCTCCCCACAAGAAGCATCGCCAGGCAGGGCACCCCTCACCACCCCTGAGTGTAAGAGCAGTCCCTGTCACTTCATCCTTCACCTACAGCTTGACAGTGCCTTGCCACATCTCCCATTTGCCCTGGATGTGACAGATTCCCACCCTGGGCTCACTTCAGTCAAATCTCAGACTGTGCTGGCTCCCTGGGTAGCCGGCTCTCACTGCAATGCTACCCCAGCAGCGCCCTGCAGAGCCTTCAGAAAGCCAAGAAAGAAGTAGTGTTGGCAATTTTCCCTGGTTTTCTCCTGTGATGGCAGAGGCAGCACTGCAGAGATCAGTTTCTGACCATTTTCTGCCACCCCCTCAGGTGCAGCTCCTCCTCTGCAGCGCATCTCCCATCACTGCCACCACCAAGATCATTCACCAGCTGCTACTGCTGGCAAAGCACAAACGGCTCACACTGACACCTATGGCCCTGTGGATCTCCTGCTGGGACATGCACTCGCCCTGGAAGGTCACACAACACTTGTGAGCCCTGTCAGCCTCCTTCTCCCCACTGCCTCTGCCCAGGACCACCTCACGGCCACCCCCAGGCATTCCTGGCTTATGTCACCCCATGGCGTGGCCGTGCCGGAGCCTCTGTGCAGAGCCCAGGCAGTTCCAGGTGCCTGGAAGCTCTGTGCATGCACAGTGCCACGGCTTCGACATCCCTCTGCAGAGGGAGGCCCCAAATTACTGACACTGAGCCCAGGCACGCAGCTCCCAGGTACAGGGACGAGGCTCCCAGAGCTTTTAACCGAGGAAGCAAGAAGGGGGTTAGCGCGAGGTCTTTCCTCGGAACGGGGGTTCATTCACTTCCCCACAGACACATTTACATTTGCTTATTCCACTAGGACAGGAAAAAAAAATAAGAGTTAATTTCTTTTTTATTGCCTCAGGATTCCAGGTTTAATGTAGCTGTCAGTGTGAGCGCAGCCCAGCTGCAACGCCGACGGACACGGCCCGGCCAGGCAGCGGCGAGAGCCGCGCAAGTGTGCAGCGAGCTGGACCGCAGCCCTGGGGCCGAGCGCCGCCCTGGCGAGGCTGGGGAGGGCTCCTGGCAGAGAGGATGCCCGGATGGGCATCACCACAGGGCAAAAGGCACACAGCAAAGCATGGGGAGAGCAGAGGATGCCAGGGCGAGCCTGATGCTCACCAAATCCCCACGCGGGGCTCCAGCGTGAGCCATCATCCTCACTGGGGGCGCGGGCTGCCTGGTGATTAATATCAAGCACAATGACCCCATGTTACAAGCCTGCGGGGGCCTGTGGAGGTGGCCATTTCCTGTGTAATACCAGCTTGTTTAAACACTAACATCCAAACTCCACAGCTGCAGCACAAACCCGGAAAGCACGGCGCAGAAGAAGCCCTGCATTGTGTTCCCAGCCGCTGCCGAGCCGCGCTGCCGTGCAGATGGCAAACGCCGCGGGCCGTATGCTCCCAGGGCCAGGCACCGGCACCACCGGCTCCCGATGCCCGCTGGATGAGGTGCTCTGCATCCTCCTCCCGCGTTTCCTCTCTCCTGGACCACGGGAAGCTGAACTAAAAGCGGCTCCTTTGCAAGGAGCGGAAACGGTTGGCCATGGGAGCTCTTCCCAAAGGTCTTCACCAACCTTGTGCTGGGCTCAGACAGAGCAGGATGAGGTGGTCACAGCCCTTCTGCATCAGTAATTTCCCCCACTCTGCCCTGCACATGGTCCCTTTGGCCAGCCAGGCATCCATAAACCCATTCCTCTCTCAGGAACCTGCCTTTAGAGCTGGAGGGACGCTCTTCTCCCCAGGAGAGGTGCAGCCTCCTCCCAGCCAGCCTCTGCTTTGCCACAGCCCCCTTCTCCACAGAGACTTTTGGCTTCTCCTTTGGTCGACTTTATCTCCAATCTCAGCCAGGTTTATACTACTGAGACATCTCTGAACCCTGGCTTTGATGTCTCGATAGCGAAACTCTGGTGGCCAGCGTTACTGAGACTGGGATCTGCAAAAGGGATTTTCCATTTAGTCTCCAGCAAACTCCAGCAATGACTTGGCACTCCTGTGCAAGACTCTGTCCATCCCTCCCAGTGGGAGCTGCCATCTCAGTGACACTTCTCCACAAGAGCGATGTGATGAGAGCAATCTGGCACATCTCTCTGGGAAGGTAAGCTCTAGAATGTGCTCACAGCTTTTGGATTTAATTTAATACTTGGTTTAAATTAACCATTTTTAAATGCTTGCAGACAGTCTCCACAAACTGAGAGGCCCTTGGCTCCGTGTGGAAGGAGCATGGATTCACCAGGGTCAGCCCTGCAGCAGTGTCTTCCCCATCAGTTCTTGTGCCTCATTTAGCAATGGATTAATTATGGCAACAGAGCAGAGCAAGGAGCAGCTTCGCTCCCTCTGCCCATCCCTCTTGACCTTCTTCCCAGCCATACGTCCCGAAAGGGGATGGAGTCACTTGTACAGAGGCCTCCTTGGAGGTCCACCTTTTGACCCATCTGCTGCCAATATCTCTGCCTTAGGGAATCCACCCTGCTCTCTTCTTCCCAGAATTCCTGCTTTTAACACCCTGCAATTCACTCCTAGGGACATTTGGTCTGAAAGATGCTTCTCCAACTGCCTTAAACAACCACCCACAGAGAATTCGACACAAGGTTTGCCATGAAACATGAAGACAGAAATTAATTTTAAGATACAGAAGTGACAGCTGCTTGCTGCTAGAAGACCTGGCAACACCTGGTTCAGACACACAATTCCTGAGGCACTGAAGCAGAGATGTCCAAGGTTAAGTTTAGCTCCTATTCTGGAAAGACACGACGGAAGAGTCATGGAAAGCTTGCTGAGCACCTCTTCCAAAATAGGAAAGACGCCCTTCACCTCTCAAATACACACACAGAGAGGTGTTTAGGAAGTCCAACAACTGAAAACCTGTTCCAGGGCACCCCCTGAGCCGTGGTGACCATGCATTGTGGCCAGGAGCTGGATGAGTGCCCTAGACCAAGGAGGGAGGATCTGGGAAATGATGAAGCTTCTCACTTGGGTTGAATTCAACACTGCTGAGCCCCCAGGTAGGGAGAGGATGCCTGCCAGGAACCAGGGTTCATTCCCAAGCTCCCATGAAGAAAAAAGACCTCGAAGACACAGCCTCCTGAGCCTCTCATCCCACTCCACGGAGCCCACTCCCGTGTGGCTCACGTCCATCTGCCGGCTTTCGGCAGCGCTCACCCCTCACACCTTTCCCTCCGCCTCTGTCCAAGGGGGAAAGCAGCGAGCTGAGGAATTTGGTGTGGGGTTGGTTTTGTTTGGTTTTTTTTTTTATTGTAAGGACTCAAATCCAGCAGTGTGATAAATGCATCCGAGCTACAATTAGGAAGATATATAGCATCAGAACGCGAAGGTCTGGGCAGCGTGGTGAAACGCGGGCTCTCCAGAGCCCCAGCTATGTTTCCCATTATGTAACCCTGGTCATGGGCAGACAGCCAGACTCCAAATGAAAAAGAGACTCTGGCTTGGCACCGTTTCTATTTTCCTATCCTCATTCGGGGTCAGCGCAGTGTCATACAGCTGCAGAGAAAGCTCCGGGGATTAAACCTGGGAAAGACTCCAAGACCAGGACCCGGGTTCAAGTACCAGCTGAAAGCAATAAACCAACTGCCACAGCTGGGCTGAGTTTAGACGTTCTCAAAGTCCCCCAGCTCTCTCCCATATGAAGAAGGAGCGTTTGTGAACATGGCGAGCGAGGCCTTGGGACACACAGCCCCAGCTCAAAGCTCTGGCTGAGTCCTGCCAAGCTGCCCTGCTGGCCACTTGCCCAGCTCAGCATTCTGGCCCCAGATGAGCTGCACTTTGATGCGAGGTCTGGGCTCTGAGTGGGCTGCCAGGTGGGTATGAGGCCTGTTTTTTCCAGAAGCTTTAGCACGTCCATGGCATCCCTGCAGGGCGCTGCTGTGCTTCAGGGGATTTCCACATCCCTTTTCTGTGCCCATGCCTTCACAAGAGGCAAGGAAAGAGGTTTAAGAGTATCCAACCAGCTTCTCTGTTGGCAGTGGTGGGCTCTCACAGCACGTCCCAGTGGTAGGAGCATGTGTGACACGGCACAGGCCCCTCACTCAGCTCTGCAGCTTGGCATCTGCACTTGCTCCTCACGTGCTCTCCCCGCTCCTGAGCTCACCCTGCCCATAAACCTTGGCTTACTCCACCACGCCTGCTGCTCTGACCCATGTTTTATTTCTAAACTTCTTTGAAGCTGCGCCTATCTAAACCCCTGGACTCGGTGGCTCTACCTGGTTCCTGAAGAGCCCCAGGGCAGCCAGCAGGCTTGTGTCAATAGAGAGCTGAAACACTAACCCAGTGCTCTCCTTTTCCTTTCCTGTCCCCAGGGCAAATGTTGCAAATCCGAGGTTATGCCCAAGAGCAGAGCTGGTTCCCTGCTGTTCATCACTACCTGCATCTCCACAGAAACTCAATCACTGCTGTCCCAGAGTCCTGGACCACCAACACCCATCCATATAAGAGGTCTGGGCTGGAAGAGCAGCGTGGCTAAGGCAGATTCTCCACGTGAGCCAAAGAGCACCAGGGTGTAGGAGCTGGGAGCCAACATGGGGCAGGTGGGACCGGATGAGCACAGTGGGACAAAAGGGGCTGCTCAGCCACCCTCCAGGGAGAGGCCAAGCAAGACAGAGACCCTCGATCCTCCACTGAGCACATCAGGACCTTGCGGAGCAGAGCCCCCAGCCTATGCCCACCCCCAAGAGCCCTGGGGTGGGCTGCCACCACCACCACCACCTTCTCCCACCCCAACGGGCGAGCAGGAGCCCGCACCTGCTCCGTCACCCCGGGGGGACACGGCCCCGCGCCCCGCAGGATGGGGAGCAGCTCGTCCCGGGGCAGGCGCCGAGCGCCGGCTGCGTGAACCCAATCAGAAATTCCATCTCGAGGCTGCCCGTGGCCAAGGGCTCGGCGGCTCCCTGCGCAGGCAGCGCGAGGGGAAGGGGGGATTGGTGCAGCCGGGCTCACGTGATGGATCCCAGTTTGAGTTCCTGCCCAAAGATGGGCAGCAGTTCACATGAGCAGGCAGCGGTCCCACACCGAGCAGCCGACAAACAGAAAACAGACTCCATCTCCACAAAATGAGGCCCAGAACTTCCTGTGTGAGATTTCCATTTCCTCAGCCAAATGAAAAAGAACTGGAGTAAGAGGCAATAAACCAGGAGAGCAGGACTGGACCTGACGCACGGAGCGGGGACCCATTAATGGTTAAGCCACTTTGCTGGATTACTCTTAATGCGCCTTCCCATCACCCTGGGTTCTGGCTCCTTTGGATTAACAATAAGACGTGATTTCAGGCTCTGGATCCGGAGTACCGGAGGCAGATGGAAAATCCTGCGGGAAAGCAGCTACGGAGCATGCTCAGACGCTGTTTCGCATACTCCACACTTGGCCCCTTTGCTCAATTTTCTGTCCAAAAATATGCAAATTGCCTAGTCCGCATTATGGACTAATGGGCTGAAATCGGCCAGTTTAGAAAATTAACCCTTTTGTGCATTGCAGGGTAGGGACGAGGTTCCTGAAGCAGAGGGGAAGTGACTTGTGGAGCTCCAGGAACCGGCAAGCTGCTCCAGGCTAGCCCAGCCCAACCAAGGTTGGCGTGACTCAGTCAAAAAAAAGATAACAAAACGCTTATGCTGGAAACGGAGTTCCCTCTGGTCCAGAGAAAGGCCCTGCCTGTCCAGCTGGCCGGGCCAGCGGAACACCTAAAGGAGGGGTATCCCAACAAAACCAGATGCACATCCTAAGCAAAATTAAAAATCCACCTCATAAGCCATCTTATAACACATGGAAACAAAGGGCAGCCACCAGGCACCCTCCAGCCCCATTCACACATCAATGACGAAGCCACTGTGTCACCAAGGGTGACAAATTCCCAACATTCCCTGGGCAGTGGGCCTTGCCTGGGTGCTCAGGTCACGGTGCCATAGCCAGCAGTAAAGCATGAGCAAGGGAGAAGGGTGGCACGAGGAGCTCAGGGAGGGAGCAGAAACCAGAGGGTGCACGTACTGTTTGGGGAGCTCAAGAGACGTTGGAGGAGGATTCCAGGTGTCCGGGTGGCCAAGCATCCAGTCCGACCAGACCTTCACACTGGGGAGCAGCTCCTTCAGGTCCTGGGGCAAGGCAGAGACCTTGATGTCGTCCTCCTCATCCTCCTGCTCCATCTCTTGTGGCTGAACTGCAAACACAAGACGTGAAAGCTGAGGCAGCTCACCACAGCCAGGCTCAGGCAGGGACTGGGAAAGTATGACACAGATCCCAACATCCCAGCAGCCTTAGACGCACAAGAGAACAGCCACAACCCACAGCAAGCACAAAGACAGATCTGTTCTCCCTTCACGGACTGGTCTGGAGGGCAAGCCAGGGTGTTTGTGATCCCTTTTATTGAGGGCAGCAGGGTGCCACTGTACCAATCACAGAGACAGGATTCCCAGGTCACAGTTTTGGAAAGTCTCCCAATTGCTGGCAGCAAGCATGGCCTGAGTCCCTCCCTTTCTTCCAAACATTTCTGTCTGCACGCATCAGGGGCTTTCCTGCAGCTGATCCAGCTATAACCTGGGCAGAGCTTGGGATGCTGGGGGAGAATCCTAAGGCCCCAGCAGAGAAGAAGGGATGTACAAACCAGCAGGGGATGAAGGCTTGACCCCCATCAGGCTGCCTCGTGGGCCCCTGCATGGATCCTGCTGGGAAGCCCTTACCTGGCACACATTCCTTCAGCAGGTTGGTGCACCTCCTCACCAGGAGGGCAAACATGGAGAGCCCCAGGGCCGTGGCCTGCTCCTGGATGACGGAGCGGCAATCCTCAGAGATGCACTCTAGGAGACAGAGAGGGTTTGGGTCAGATGTTCCATCCGGTTTCACCTTCACAGCCTCCCTTTCTGCATCCCACGAGGGGCAGAGGTGAGCGATTCCCTAACTCACACCTGTCCCACACACAATTGCTCCACGTAGGGGGGAAAAAGGTGGTGAGTAGCTGCTCTGGAGTGGGAAGAGGCTGCAACCACCCTGCCCACACCATGCCCAACCCCATGGCATGTGCTGAGCCAGCCAGGACCACGCTGGCACTCAGGGCTCCCAGCACAGAAGCTGCTGCTCGGGGCTGATGCCTTCCCCTGAGGATGGGGTATGTTTAAGTGTTAAAAGGGTAATTAGCTGCATGTTCGATCTCTGTCCCTGCTGGAGTTTTAACCTCAGCAGCTGAGGAGGGGGCTCCTCCCATTAGTTCCGCTGTCACACAACAGCTTGTCAAGAAAGCTTAATTGGAACTGTTACTCAAGGAGATGCCACACGACCACAGCTCTTCCAAACAGAGCCGGCTCAGAGTGCGAGCAAATCCCCCCGGCACATCTACACCCAGCCAGAAACCACTTCTGAGGCTGCTGAGAGCAGCGGGGAGCTGGCTCAAGGGAGCTGCCTGGAGCCAGGCGTGGTTTAGGCTGGGGAGGCCCTGAGTGCCACGGGACATGCCAGCCTGCCCCAGAGCTCCCAGAAGGGGTTTAAGCCTTAAGGGCAGCCTCTGCCCTCCCAATCCCCTCTACTCCCCATTTACATCCTCCCAGGATGTGTGGGAGTGGCTGGCTGGGGAGAACGCACACATTTAGGGTGTTCCTATCCACCCACGCCATTTACTCAGTGCAGGATGCTCCTCGCTGGCTTACTGCAGGACCAGGGCTTCCACTCTGAGAACAGCTGCCCCTAGCCAGGCAGAGGATTTTTACAAACTCACAGGTACTGACTCTGAATTGGTGAGTGAAGCCCCAGGGCTGGGATGGGTAGGGAGAGCCCCCAGAGCCCCCCAGCTCCAAGGAACCTCTGCTGGAGACATCAGAACCAGCTGCACGTCAGCACAGAGGTGTTGGGAGCTGAACTGCCCAGATGCGGCAGAGCAGGGATTTTGAGAAAACAGCAAGAGGATTAGAGCAAGACACTGAGACCACGTTTAAGTTAGGGCTAGGAAAACACCTGAGGTGCACAGAATAAACAGTGGGGTTTTAAGGACAGATCATTTCAGAGCAGTGGGGTGGGAGGTTAAAAACAACCAAAAAAAGACTAAAATGCACCAAGAAAATACAGGAAAAATAAGGAGGAACATCTGTAGGCTGGACTGACAGTTCTTACAGCTGTCAATGAGTTCAGCATCCAGTGTGGAGACCACTGAGGGTAACCCAGGTTGGCACCAAAGGCACCTGGTAGCTGAATGAGGGTGCTTTGCTCCTGGAGCCAGGGCTGAGCCGGTGCCGCAGAGCAATGGTAGGAAAAGCCGTACTGCAGGGGCTGTCAGCTTTTGGAGGAAACATAAAACTAAAGATGTGACCACTCTGGGACAGTAAATCTCTTTCATGAAGCCTTTCCCACAATTAAGAGTGTTAGTCCCAGTGCTCTGGCCACAGTCCAGTCCAAGAAATTACAGTTGTCTTCCCCGCGCTCCCTCCTCCTGCACTCGGGTGAGATGCTGCAGTGTCTTCACTTCTTGTCTTAAATGGACACACAACAAGACCACGGTGGTCCAGCTGCCACACCTGAGTCTGGCCAGTCCCCTGGGTGATGAAAATCTCTGGGCATTTCAGCATGGACCCCCACACTTTGAGTGGGCAGCCCCTGGGCCTCCAGGCACTGCGCTCAAGCCAGACTCACGGTGACCCCCAAACTGAGCTGGTGCAAAAGCTACATCCCGACCCCCTCCAGAACAGGCAAAGCTTAAAGGTATTTGTGATGGTGAAGGTGACGAGCATCCCATATTTGAGGGTGTATTTCAGAGACTGGCCTCAAAAGCTGGACCAATGCTCTGTGGTGGCTGTGGCCAGGCTTGGTCCCAGCCCTTCCCACAGCCACCAGCAGCTCTTGCTGCAGGCTACAAGTTCCCCACGTAACATTTAACAACCAAAAGACAGTAACAGGTTTCTTGCACTTGAGCTGTGGCAGGTACAGCTGTCCATCAAACAACTCGTGTTGCTGCAGACACGAACTGTGTGCCCACCAGCTCATAAGGCCACAGTGCTCTGATGTACCCCAACGATGCTCAGCCCTGGTACAGCCTGCAAAGCTGCCCACTGCGCAGGTAAGAGCAACAGGACACCCATACTTAAGGGCTGTTGTCACACGGTTCCAGCTCAGCTACCATGGGTGTTGTCAGCTCATCATTAAACTCATAAAATGCACGAAACTCCCCCACTCCTTAAAGTTCATTCACCAGATGAGCTCATCGGCCTCATTCCCAGGAGGCTCCTCCAGCAGAGAAGGACAAACATCCAGGTGGGTGCTTGTTCAAGACCCCTGAACATGCACCAGCAAAGGCTCTTCAGAGCTTAATTGCAGGACAAAAGAGGAAAGCACCATAAATCAGGAGAAACTTTCTCTCTGTGCCTTTTCACCACTTTCCTCGGGAGGCTGGGAGCTTTGGCTTGCCCTGAGCTGGGAGCCAGTGGCCAGGGCTAACAGAGGATGTGGGAACAAACCCCAGGGTACCCCTGCCACAGGAGACAGGCAAGGTGAGGGTACAATCAAAGGGCAAAGCACTTGGGGTGTTTAAACAGAACCTTGTAGAATGTTGTGAGTGATGGGCAATAAGGAAACCAACTCTCTGCATCCACAGCGTGCAGTGTCTGAGCCTACCCTGGCACTAAGAGGAAAATACTTTGCAGAAAATATGCTGAAATGAGGGTTGGAGCAACAAATCTGCTCTGGAGCCCACAGGGCATCATTACTTCTGAGCTGAGCAATGGTCTGTGCTGCTGGTAATGCACAGTAAGACATAAACTTATTGGAAAAGAGATGTTTTTGGAGGATGGAGTGACACTTAGGTCATTTCTGTCCTTGCAGTTGCACAGCACTAGTAAAAATGGAGATACCAGCTGCAACAGACCAACAAGAGCAGGCAGAGAGATCCTGACTGCCCAAGTCAGGGCATAACCAGGGTAATTCCCAGATCTGTTTCCCCAGATCCACAGTGGGTGCAGAAGAAGCAGAATGAGTGGCAGGTCCACAGGCAATCCTGCATCCTATCCCTACAGGCTGTCACCAAAAGCTCCGTGACAGAGACTTCAAGTGGCATCAATGGCACCCCAACAGCTAAAGCTGCCACAAATCCACTCCACTTCCTCCCCTGAAACCCCAAATGGGGCTGTAATCAGATAACCCTCCCAGTTCACACCCAGCCACGCTGCGCAGCTGGGGCGCACCGTGGAGGTGTCAGGCAACTGTGGAAAGAAATCACACACAAAAGAAAGGGCCAAGAGGTCACAAGCTCTGAGGTAGTTGGATCTGTGGCTCCTCTGTGCCACCAGCAGCCACAGCAGTGACACTCCACAGGAAATCATCCAGCACCACCAACCACAACACGCTCCCCCTCCACCTTTCTCCCCTTGTAACCAGGCAAACGTCCCTGTTAATGCCAGCCCTGGATAAACAGCTCCTGTCACGTCACCTCTCAGCTCCTGCCTGCGCAGCCACCCTGTGAACACCATCACACAGCTCAGTGGGCTCACAAATGTCACCTCTCAGCTGTGCCACTTTCTGCAAAGGTGCTGCGTGGGTGCAGAGGCAGGTGGGCAAAGCTGGCACCGCTACCTCAATAACTGCTTGTTAAACCACAACCTAAGGTCAGGGTTCCTGCACTCGCGGCCAAGACTGACTCAGGGTAAATTCACACCCTCGTCTGTGTTGCTGTACCAACACACAGCCCCTGGAGCCACACTGCAGCCACGGCAGGGAGCTCAGCCGGCCTGAAAAGCCTCCTTTGGGGAGCTTCCTTAGGGTGGAGCTGTTTCTTGACCGCTTGTAGCCCCACATCAACATCAGCAAAACGCCGGTCCGTGGAACGCTGCATGGGGCTAGAAAGGAGCAGGCAGAGCATTTCAAAGCAGGAGTGTCACCAAACACTTTGAAATGACTGATTTGCACTACCCCACAGTTTACAGGCTGAATTTACCTCAAAGATCTGTCTTTCTGCACCAGAAAAATAGGTGAGAGCTCTGCAAACCCCTGCAAGCCCCTGTGAAGGTCAGGGCTCTGGAGGCCAGGCTGGCAGCCAGACATGAGCTGTGACAGTTCTGAGCACCCTGCCCGACACTCGCCACTTGTCAGCCCCTTTTTCCAGCTGGCTCAGACTTCGCTGAAGTTTCCATGCTAGGTGCCTGTCTCAGCCTGAATTCTCCTGGAAATCTTCAGCCAAAACAGCTTGGCCACTTGTGAGAACCAGGCTAGGAAACAAGATAGTGGCTTACCCCTGTTTGTAAAAAAACACTTAAAACCTTTTCCTTGAGCTAATCTAGCAACTGGAAATCCTGGAACAAGGATCTGAGATTTTGCTGCAGAATAACCTTTTTAACAGAGAGTTTTCCTGTCCTACTAGAAATCTGTCCATGCTTGGCCAAGCTATAAACATCTGAAAGACAGCAGTTTTTCCACACTCAATAAGAATTCGTTTCAACAGTTAAAACCTGCTAAGATTTCATCTCCCTGAGCATGCTCCATCTTCCTACCTCCCTTCACCTAACCAGGGAGCAACTGCCCTGCTCCCATCCAGCAGGTGAGGACCTCCGTAAAAATGTCTTTGTATGAGTGACTGCTGCTTGCTGCGAGCCGGAGATTGGACCCAGACTCCTCCAACTGGCACCCAGGCTATCTGCTCTGAAGCAGAGCCCAAAGGCGATAGAGAGAGAGAAGGATGGGAGGGAAAAAATGGGAGCTGATAAGCATCAGGCTGCGAGCACAGAGCAAAAGCAACTGGGAACCAGGGACGGGTGGTTTTTCTGAAGATCAAGAAAACCGGCTGAGCTGCAGAGGAGTCCTCCTGTTTCTCTGCGTGTAGGAAAGAAGGGTTTTTTTACCAGCTGAGGACTGGGCTGCACAGAGAGCGCTGTTTTCCTACCAGGAGGCAGTTTCCTGCAGGGAGCTGCGTGGATCAGCAGCTGCAGCGCCCTCTGCAAGCACCTACCTGGGCTCTGTCTGTGGGCTCTGCTCCCACCCAGCCTGCAGCAGAGCCTGACCCAGGACTTCTGCAGCCATAAATCTACCTGTTCCACAGGGGAGAGGGTGAGAGACAGAGAGAAAGGGGACTTTTGTACCGGGGAGAAATTTGTGTTTCTCTGAGAACGTTATATTCATGGAAAACATAAACCAACTGTCGTCAAAGTCGTCTGAGCTCAGGAAATGGAGCGGCCGGGAGAAGGCTGCCATGTGGCCGGATGTTATGTATTTCTAATTAGTGCTATACATCTTTCAGCAGCGAGTGTCCTTTTGCTGGGAAACACAACGCGCTGCCCTTGTTATTGTAACTGTCAGAGAGTGCTTAAACAGATAATCTCCAGGAAAAGTGATAAACACATCCCCTCTCCCACTAGGGTGTGCAAAACAGCAGTGCCAAACCTTTATTAGGGCAACACAACCAGCCACAGGAAATGGGAATGGGAAAAGAGCAAGGGGCAGCCGCCTACGAGGAGAGGGATTTGCTGGAGGAAGCTCCTGGTGGCTGCTCGAGTGCCATGTGCCGAAGGAAATCCTGCGAGGGACAATCGGGGCACAGCGAGCACAGGACACGTGGGCTGCTCACAGGGATGGGGCAGGGGCTGGGAGTGAGGGCTCCCAGCTGTTCTGCTCTGAGTGTGCCCCCAGTTTGGGTGGAAGGGAGCTACAGCAACCCCTGAGCTCACAAGCAAGCAGCGGACATGCTCCTCCATCCACCCATCCCAGCTAACAGAACACAAGGAATGCTGAACCTTCTACAGTTAAAACAATCCCAGCCAACAAATCTCAAAGGAGACCAGATTCCTTTGATTCAAGCAACCAGACTGCTCCAGCCAAGGGTCAGGAGGGCTCCAGTGGGACAGTTTCCACGCTGGCCTCTCCGTCCTCACCTGAGCTGTGGCTCCAGGCCGGGAAGCCCGGAGCAGTGCTGGCAGCAGGTGATGCCAGTGCTGGCAGAGCAGCAGGGATGTGCTTTGCTCCCAGGGAACAACAGCTGAGCCCACCTTTCCTGGTGACAGGGTGAAGGACTGTATGGGAAGGCACTCAAAAGAACGAACAGTTCTGTGGACACAGTCCCAAGGATGACATAACAGGCTGGCCAGGGGACACAGGAGCTGCAGGAGCTCGGTGAGCGCAGGGCTGGGGGCGAAGGCACCCGGCTGATGTGTCAGCACATCAACTCTGGAGGCACAGACAACTGATTCACCAGCTGGCTGCTGCCCTGAGAGGAAAAGACCCAGGCTGGTCACCTCGGAGCTGACACCACCTGAAGGCAATTCCTTTGCTCCCTCACCGCTCAGACACAGCTTTCCTTGTGAATCACTCCCCGCCAGACGCAGCCCTGGCACGGCTACAGGGCAGCCCCCCAGGGTGGGGCTGTCTGCAGGAAATGGGCGAGGAGAGCCCTGCTGCTGGCCCTTGCTGGTCCTGCTGGTGCAGACTGCAGGCAAGCACGGGAATATAAAGCAGCAAAGTGAGGGGGATGCTCACAGCTGTGGGGCATTTCCCTGACAGCCCCTCGCAGGGGACCCGTGAGTCACTGGCACTCCCAGCTCTGGGAACTGGCGAGTCACACACGCACTCATCTGCCCCAGAGAGAGCCTGGGAACCTGGAGGCACTGCTCAGCCCTGCCTAATACCCTGGGAACGATGGGCAGCTTTCCTGGAAGGATGTTCCCTGACTCTGAGCAAACAGGATGGCAGCCCCAGCCCTCCCAGCACTGCGGCTGAGCTGAACATCACCACCTGCAGCACACACGGCTGAACTCCTCCCAAAGCAACTTTCGGATTTTAGTAATAACCTGGATGCCCCCAGTCCACCTCCCTGTACTGATATCTCCCCATGGAGAGGCAGGAAGGTCCTGGGAGGGTCTCGGTCGCAGCAGCAGCACCGGGGAACTCGCCGCACGTGTTCCCAGAGCAGCTGGGGCCGCCCAGGAGCCAGCAGCTCCCTCTGCAACCCTGACTTGTCCGAGGGAGGGAAGGAGGGAGGCCTAGGAGGTGAGGAATGCCGGGGGCCTGGGGAGGATGGAGCAGCTCTCCCTGTGGAAGCCATTAGATATTCAACACTTCATTTGTTTCCAGCCGTCCTGGACTGCAGCGCTGGGCTCTAGGACGGGAGGCTCTTCTCTGACGTAACCAGGAAGCAGCTGCAAAATTAAGGAATCCCTCATGACATCATAAAAAGGGTCGATGGTTTACAGGGGAAGGTATAAAAATTAATGACATATTCCCACCCGAAGCAGCGAGGCTGCCCAGGAGCCACAGGGGAAGCCATGCTCTGCCCAACACGAAGCGGCTGCATGCCCCAGACAGCTCTGTGCTGCCAGCTCCCTTTGGCTGATCCAGGAGCTTGTCTCTGGCTCTGATTGTCCCTAAGCCCAGGCTGGGCTGGATCCTTGCACCTGGGGTGCGATAACCAGCTCAGTATATCCTTCCTGACCCCGAGGAACAAAGCTTTAGGGAATGACTTCAGGGATGGCTTTCTTGTGTACTCGGGGCTGGCCAGGAGTCAACGACAAAAAACATCACTGTGAAGTGACTATTAATTATGATAACTGAATAAGAAGTTATTAATTTCCAGGGGGAAGGCAGACACGTGCACAGTGTCCCCAACACCCCAATTTCTGCAGCTCTGGAAGACCAACAGGACCTGCAAGAGGAGGCAATGGCAGTGGCACAATGTCCCTCCCCACCACACGACCCCGGCTAGGTCAGAAAGAATGACATTAGCCTTGAGGACAAGCACAAAGCCATTTCCACTTGAAAAGGGAAAAGGATAGTGGTTTAAAATTAACTACAGCCTTTTCCAGGAAATATCAGTGGAAAGAAGCAGCCATTTTTAGAAATGTTATTCTCAGAAATTTCCTGAAAAGACCCATCAGTCAAAACACAGATTGAAGCCATTTCCACTTGCACTAAGCAGCACTTCGGAGCTCTCCCTACACGCTTGGGGTGCTTGACCCAGCCGGCAAGGCCAGGATCCTGCTCTGCCCCCCTGACCCCAGCGAGGCTGTGGGAGTCAGTTTGGGATGTGGAACAGCTCATACAGAGTCAGAAACACTCCCCCTGCCTGGGGAGGCACACGCATCCCGGTTGTCACCAGTCACTAGGCACTGAGACATGCCACTCCCCCACCATCACAGCTGAGGCAAAGGCACCTCCAGGCTCATCCATGCTGGCAAAGCTGGAGAATTGCCAGAGAAACTCTCATTTCTCAGCACTGCCCTCACCGGAGCCGCTCCGAGCGCGGGAGCTGACGCTGGCACTTGTGACACAGGCACAGCAAAGTGTTCACTGCAGATCCCCAGAGCCACAGGTTCTGCTGCCAGCAACTGACAGCAACGTGAATTTGACCCGTCTGGCAGCTAAAAGGCTGGCAAATCCAAATGTATGTAACTCCTGGCTGGCTCATAAGGAAGCGTGTCCCTTCAAGCTGGCATGCCGGCTCATCAGCATATCTATAGCTCCAGACCAGCCTGGCACCAGCTGTCTCTTCCTGTGGAGGGAATATTTGCCATAAAATGCACAAGCACGATGTGATTGAAGATGCTGCAAAGGCAAAAAAGCCCAAAGGCAAGCAGGGCGTTCAGATGAAACAGGAGATGCTGCACGAAAGAAGAAAAATCATGGATGATAGAAATGGAAGAGTTTCAGGGGCACTGCAATGATGCAGAATGATAAAATACAACCCCTGATAGCCTATCCTCTGTCTGCACAGATCTGTCAGCCTTTTTCGAAGATGCCAGAGCTATGAACCTCACCAAAAGAGACAGTGACGAGCTGGGAAGCCCAGCTGGGTTACACAGCAGCGTGGCAAGAGCTACCAGCATCCCCTCAGGAGCTGTGTAATAACTGTGTCAGACGTTATTTACAACGGGGAGGAGGTGTGAACAGGGCTTCCCAAGAGATTTCCTCCAGCCCTGAGGGAAGTTTTACCAGGACAAATAACAGCAGCAAATAACAGGCAGCGTTTTGCACCCCCCAAGCTCTTGCTGGGGGTGGGCATGTCCTCGGCAGCAAAATGTGAGCAGACAGCCTGGAACTGGTTTCTTTGGGTGTGAACCTGGGTGAGCACTTTGAGCCTGGAGTTAAAGCTCATGAGAGCAAGTGCCTGCAGACAGGAGCATTCAGAGAAAGGAGCCTTTGATGGGGCAGGAACAGCAAAGTGTGGAGCTTCCGTTTCAGCACATTCCCTCCTTTGCTGCTCGTCTTCTCACAGCTTCCTGAGGGCCCGGTTTGCAAAGCAAGTGCCAAAACATGAAGTGAAATCCGTGCCCTCCTCCCGGCTCTTGGGAAGCAGGAAATTCCAGGGTCTTCATCAAATGCTTGCAAGCCTGAACTGCCTCCTCAACCCTGCTTGGTCCCTCCAGCCTCCCTGGCTGATGGCAGTGGCACCTCCAGCCCCCTGGCCCCAGGATGCCCCACCAAGAGGGGCACAGCCCAGCCACTCTGCCTGCAGTGATGCTTACCTAACACTTTCCATTATAAGACCTTGGTTTCAGTTCCTAAGAACTTTGCCAAACTTTAACCATTTAGGCTGCAATCCTTCATGCCAAAAGCCTTCTTCGAGCTAAATTTATTGGGAAAATTTCAACTACAAAGGTTCAGCCATTTGCCAGAATGAGGTTAGGGAAAATATATTGTTCTTCTCAAGTTTAAAATTCTTTGACCATTTCAGCAAAATCCCTAGCACCTTCACACTTGGAGCAGGAATCAGAGGTTTGGCAGGGGACAGCAGAGGGATCTGGGTGTGCCTTCTGCCACCTCCATCCCGCTTTGCCAAGGTGGGGGGTTACGGAAATCTGGGTGCTCACTATCAGACAGCTCATGCTACTCCAACTAAAGCAGCAGCTGGTTCATCTGCTTGGACAGAAGAATAAACCAAGCCAGGTGAGGCACTGAAGAGGGAAAGGCAGGTGGAAAAGGGGGCTGAAGCAGCACAAGTGAGGCACAGCGTAGCAACCCCTCCTTCAGCCCCTCACTGCTCTGCTGGCACCATAGGTGGCTGCTCTTCCCAGAGGATCCCAGCCCCACACATCCAGCATTCCTGCCGTGGCAGAGGCTGGTGTGGTGCATCCAGATTTACGTGCCAGCCGGGGATCCCAGATGAGGTCAGCCTGGTTCCATGGGGCAGCTCGCTTTTCTGAAAACTATGGAAATTACACATGCAAAAAACTCTCAGAACACCAGACTTGGAGGCATCTATGCAGCTTCAAGTCAACTCCATCACACTTACTCACCATAAAGCCGTCCTAACGACACATCACTTTTTCTCTCCTCAAGGCACCATTTTCAGTCAACACAGAAAATTAACAGGCAGCAGAGACCCTCCTGCAGAGTGTTCTGATGTGCTGAAATGTGCACGTGTTCAGTGAGGCTCAGGGCTGCAGGACAAGGTCATGGGTTGGGGGATTAAGGCGGAGAACTTGATTCCATTCTTCGCCTTGGTCCTGAACTTTCAGGGGGATACCAGAAGTCCCCTTAACTCCTCCCAATGCATGTGGTCAACTATTTTTGTGTTCCTCACTTGTTGGCTGGCTGGTGACATAGAGGGGATGGAATTTGCAGACACCGGGCAACTCTGCTTTGAGTAGGATCAAAAGCAGCTCCCAAAGGATGTTTTAATGAGAACTCCATCTCCTGCATTTCAAGGTGGGCAGCCAAGGGACTAGAAAACCTGGTGTTTCCTTTAAGCTCAGTTCTCTATCAGAACCTGTTAGAGGTACCACGAGAAAAGGCACCCAAACCTAAGCTTTGAGCACAGACCAGCGAGTTTACACCATCCAATGATTTGGACATGAATCTTGTAGCTCTTCCTACACTCCATGTGGCACTGAGCATGATGATAACACTTAACCAGTGACTTCTCTGGAAAACTCCCATGAGAAGCAAAAGGAATTTTACAAGTAAAAGGACAACAAGAAAATTGAGCCTGGGATCTCTTTGCCATATCATCATCTTGTCTATCACAGAAGGTTTTATCTGCCTTGCACCACACTTTAAGTGCCACTGGGCACAGCCTTCGAGGCTCGCTCTGTTTGGAAACAACCCCTCAATACGCTCCTCATGAGGATACAGACAGATTCACCCGCCAGACCTCTGCTGGTGAATGGGGGCTGTGGTCTTCTGCAGAAATTTGGAAAAAATTCGGCTCCGAGCAGTGCCACGCAAAGGGAGGTTCTCAGGTGTCGACTGAGTGATTCCCTGCGGGAAGGGCCGCGACCACAGGCACAAACCCACAGCACGCAGAGAAACCATTCCAGGAAGTTTAACATCCGAGCCCCCCTGTTAGAAAATACGATCTCAGTGCTCCAACAACTCACACGGAGCCGGAGCCTCGGGTCCCAACGCACGTGCGGGCTCACACTGGCGATGGAGCCCCCGCCACGGCCACTCAGGAACTAAAGAGCCTGAACCCTCCACATTCATTAACAAGCATAAGACATCACGCTTTTACGCCAAATTCCTCTTTTCCTCTGTGATTTGAGATACGATTGGCACGACCGTGATATTCCCTGCAGCTACCGCTGCTGCAGCATTCCCAGCACGGCTGTACAGAGGGAAAGGCTGTGCTGGGGGGTGGTGGGCTCACCCTGGGGTGCCCCAGCACCCCTTTTGTTTGCTGCTGTGTCTCCTGGCAGAAGGACACGAGGGAGCTGTGGGCTCCAGCGCCGTTTCCTGCAGAGATTTGAAAACCTGTTGCAGTTCCAAAGCGAGCTTCGATTTCACTGTGACCAGCAGCTCGGAGACTCATAGTTACTATACAGCCGAATAAAATATTTTTTCATAAATTTAACGCCAGCATGTCTGTGTTTGGAAACTTTGAAAATCCATGTTGTATGGTTTACTGCACTGGAAAAGGTGCCAACAGAGTTTCAAAGGAAGGGAAGTGTATAACTGTTTCCTTTCAAATGCATTTTCCAATGGGATCCATTGAGGGAAAAGGCTGGAACTAACTAAAACATTATTAAAAACTGTTATGAAAAGAGACAGAGAGATGGAAAAAGATAGACAAAAACTCCAATACACAGCCGAAAGGGAGGGAGGGAGACAGGCAGCAAGAAAGGGGATATGGGCAGAAAGACACTTTGGGTGGGGAAAACGGGGCGAGACGGGGAGTTTTAACTGGCAGTCACCCTTCGTGGTTTCATATTGTTGCAGATCAATTGATCAGGATTTCAAGTGCTGCTGGCCCGGTGGCACAAGGCGAACCACAGAGTTGGCTGCAAGCGCAGCCCTTGCGAACTGCTGACCTTCAGTTTTCAAACCAAAAATATTCCTTGGGAAACGGTTGCACCAGGTCCCAGCCCCGAGGCTGCCAAGCAAAAAACAAGCACTACGGACCTGAAGGAACGCCCCGAGTAACTTACACCAAAGCAACAACCAGGGCTAGTAGCCTGGAGTAACTCCCTGGTGTGATTCAACCGGCAGTAACCGCGCGTGACATGTGTGCAGAGGGGCTTGGCTCTCCCGTCCTCCCGGAGCGGGGAGTTCTCCAATCACCCTCCACCGGGATGAGCGTCGGCCCTCAAGCCGCTCCCGCTCCGTTGGCCACGCTCAAGCTACTCCAACCAAGCCTATAAATACCAAAGCCATCGGGTCCATATAGTGCAGTCACAGCCTGATTCCAAAACCACCGCTCCGGCTCCAGGCGCAGCCCTGCGTTTGCTGCCCTGCGAGCGAAGGGGGAGCCAAAAAGGGCTAAGAACACACGTTTTGTCAAAGACTTCAGTGCCCTGGCCATCAGGAGGCTGCCAGGATCGGGGCTGGATCTCTGTTGCTCTGCCAGGCTTCAAAGAGCCAGGCCAGGGGTGGGCAGAGCTCGGCGTGCGCCTGCAGAGCTCCAGGCCTGCGGTTCCATGGGGTGTAGTAACCCTGGGCTGTAGCGCACATGTCGAAGGATGAGGGGAAAAAAATAAACAGACAGACAAAAGAATGAGGATGCTCTGCCAATTCCAATTGTGCAGCTTTTATTTTAAATGCTTATCAAGCTGAGAAAGAGCAGAGTTCTTGGAAAACAAGGTTTCCTTTCTTCCCATGCCAGTGTCAAACACCCTCAAGGACGGGTACAGCATAGGCGCTCGCTGCCGGCCGCCCTCTCCGCAGCCGCCATCCCGTCCCGTCCCACCCTCCCCGGGAAGGGTTTCCAGCTCACAGCTCTGGTGTTTCTGGTAAAAAGATCTCTCTGTGATTTATTTTTATTTTTTTTATATACATATATATAATTTTTTTTTATTAATCTCCAATCTGGCTGGGTTCAAATTATGGCCAATTACCCACCAACACTTCTCGCTAATAAAATAAATTTTTACGGGCCCTAATTACTGCTTTCGCTGAGCTGCTCTACAGGAAGCAGAGAAGGCTGTGGCTCTCCAGACGGCAGCAGACAGGAAAGCTACGGCGTGGAACCCGCGAGTAAACGGAGGGCGGCTCGCAGGAGACGGAGGGGGAGCGTGGCGCGCCGTGTGTGCCATGCGCACGGCGCTGGCCCGGCCGTCAGGGCCCCCGTCAGCCGCTGCACCCACCACCTGTGACGCAAGGCTGCCTGCTGGGGACAAGAGTGACGGCCGCAGCGCCACGCCGGGATCTGCGGACGCGAGCCGGAGGGGAAATCGTGTTTGGAAAGGGCTGCATCAATCACACGTGACGGAGAGGCAGAGCCGCCTCCCAGCGCGGCAGAGGGGTCCCCCCGCAACCAGCGCAGAGGGGAGGCGGCTTCTCAGCCCGGCGCCCACCTTTGGTTCTCTCTCTGTTCCAATCGCAGTTAATTGAAGGAGACACAAATAGCAGAAAGGCAGAAAATCCCTCTGAGAACGCCAAGCATCCAGCCTGCTCCCAGCTATGCGCACACGCTGCTGCCCGCCAGCACAGCACGGCCCCAAAGGGCTTCCCGAGCGTGACAAACGAGCAGAACCCACTGGGTGACTGCAGCCCACAGCCCGTCCTGCCTGAACCCCGCTGCTCCGGGGGAAGCAGGGAGGGCAGAGCCGCTGTTCTCCGTCAGGGAACACCCTCCGTGGCAGGCAAGCCGTGGCAAAACCACCGGCTGCTGGAGCCCTTCGGAGCGCGGCTGCCACGCAGGTATCCCGGCTCAGCTGGGGAAACGCGGCTCTGCGAGATTGATTAATTTTTTTTTTTTTCCCTTTCTTAACCAGGATTACGCTAATTTCCAAGGCCTAATGGAGTCCAGCTGTGATGGGGAGGCAACGCTGCAGTAGTACAAAGACCTTTGCACGTTGGTGCAAACTTGTACAACGCTCAGCACGCACACACACACACACACACACACACACACAAAGCCCTATAAAAAGGATGCACTGCAGCGAGATATTTTTAGTCTTCACAATACAGCCCTAAAAATACGACTTTGCTAATACATCACTACAGAAATATTCCCAGTGTCCATTCAGGAACGGTTTAAAACATTTATTTTTGTTTCCTTTTGCAATGGTCAGAGAGGAGGGAGAAAATAGAAACTCATTGATAAGAGGAAACGAGAGAGACATGAAAAATTGAAAACTACCTAAAAGCTCATGGAGAGGTTTATTTTATTAGTTCTTAATAAATATCTTGCAGATTTCCTCAGGAAATACACCAGATCACATGTAAAATAGTTTGGTACTGATGTCAACTGTGTCAGCATATGAAATCTATTAGGGTGAAGCCACAGCAGGGTGATCAGCGTGCTGAAAAACTGCACGGCACTGAGGCGAGGGGGGGTGGGGGGAATCTCACGGCCCTTCCAAATTCTTCGAGAGGTAAAAAAGTCAGCCAAGACGCAGAGAGAGAGAAAAAAAGATCCCACATCCTGCTTTGTGCTGCCAGCAATGTGAAGTGCCCAGAGATTAATTCTATGTCTGGCCTGGAAATGTGACTTTAAAGCATTGGAGGGAGCGGGGAAGAGGAGGAGGAGGAGAGAGGAACGAGAAGGCCAGGAGAACCGGGACTGGCACCGTGCCACCGACCCCCCTCCCGTCCTTCCCAAAGCCGTGTTTCAACGTAGACAGCAGTAAAGCCCAACAGACGGCAGCTCCCGGGGCTGCCAGGGCCTCGCACCAGCTGGGGCGCGTCTCCCGCTCCCCGTGCAGATGGGGCTGGGAGCATCACTTCCGCTGCGCCTGCTTTTAGAGCCACCCGGGCCCATGTGGCCGCCCTTGGCCGCTCTCTGCCACGGCCCCGAGCGCGCTTGGGGCCCCCCGGGCGGGACGAGCTCCGCTCCCAGCACCAGGCATGAGGGTTGTCAGCCCTTGGCTCCTCGGGCTGAAGGGTTTATGCTGTTCCCAACCCGCCTTTGGCAGCCGGAGCCTCCTGCTCCATCCCTGTGCCATTACCCGGAGAGCAGGCGCTGCTTACGCAAGACACCCCTGCTTCGCTCCCGGGGCCCACGGAGAAGCACCGGCAGCTCACCGAGCCAGGGTCAGGGGGCCAGATGACCCCAGGAGGGATGGGAGAAGGGGGAATGGAGAAACCCCATAGCCAAACCCCTCCCCACAGGGCATCTCTTTCCCATTCCACAGTGACACGCTCCTCTCTGCTTCTCTGAGGTGGGACCTGAGAGCCTCGGGGCAGACAAATCACTTGTGCCCTTCTGTGTGTCACCTGTGAGCCAGCCCTAGGGCCACCACAGCCATCCCCAGCCATACCGACCAGCATTAAAAATGACCCTTCCATTAGAGAAGGGCCACGTGCCTTTCAGGGCTGTCACTCAGCCAGGGTTAAACTGTGCTGGGCAGTGAAGCTGGAGTGAGCATCACACAGCCAGCGTGACTCCCGAAGGTCACACCTTCCTCCTTACTGTCACTTAGCACAGGCAGAGCCAGCTCTGTGCTATCAGGAACCTGCTGCACGGCACACGCAGCCTAATTAGGGATAATAAAAGATCTCCACACCTAAACCTGTGTGGGGTCACCTCCTCAGATACACTCAAGAAGTAGAAACACAGCCTTGGCTATGCTGCCATTCCTGATCTCAACATTAAGGCAAGAAGAGATCCCAATGAGCCCCCCCAGCACCGGGCACAGGATTCCCAGAGGGACTGCAGCCTGTGAAAAGAGGAAGGCAGGATGGAGCTGGCAGGGGATGAGCCCGTGGGGCAGCCCCTGGGAAGGAACTACCCTCACCGAGCTGGCAGGCTGCACCCAAACCCGCACGGGGCATGGGGCGGGCAGCCCTCCCTGCCTACACCTGGCAGGTTATAAAACAGCCCCGCAAGCTCAATCAGGAGTTTTACAACTTCACAAAGCAGCATAATTAGCCTAATTATACAGTGTTCTCTCAGAGAATTAAACAGAAATACAGTAATTGACTTGGTGCTGCTTAAAAGCATGAGGAAATCAAAGGTGCAAGGCACATTAAAGAATCAGAAATATCTCTTCAAAAGCCAGAGGATTTCCTGTCACGCTGCAAACATCTAAAGCTTCACCAAAGCTGCTGCACCTGGTGCACCTCACTCTGGCTCCCTAGCACCCCTCTTTCTCCACCACCAAAGCAGGGGAAATGCAGAGACCTGGGACAGCTGCCTCAGCACCTCCATTCTCGTTTTACAGCAGGACAGACGGACACAGTGTGCCACTGCTCCATTTCCTGCCTTTCATTTTACACAGCGACGCTGCTTCTTCATCCAAACTGTGGGTTGGATCCAGCGTTTGCAGAGCTGGCCATGTCTTGGAACAACAGCAAAGCCTCTCCAACCTCACCTCACCTGTCACTGGCTCTGTCTCGATTTGCTGCTTGGGCTGCTGAAGCTTGGCTCTAAAGCAGACTCAGGCTTTGTGTTTACAAATCATTTCCCCTCTGTTTGTTGCCCTGAAATGAGATCCGGGTATCACCCTGTGGAACAGCTTCAAGGGCAGATGTAAGGATGTGCTTGTCTGACACGCAGACCAGGCAGAAGCCCTCAGCAAGCTCATCCAACACCACTCGATGGGGACTTTGCTGCACTTGAGCTGGAGGGCAGGAGTGGAGAGTCTGACACACCAGCAAACACTCAATTTTGCTGGAACCTTTTCCCTTCCCTGCCACAAAGCCCTGCTCAATCTTTTGCCTCCCAAGCCAACGTCTAGATTTCAGAAACCTGAACTGCCAGTGGAAATTCCCTGCAGCGCGTTGATTATTGCATCTCCTGCTGGCACTTGTGGCAAGGGGAAAAAAAAGTCACATGGCTTTCTGGACACACGTTTCACTAAGGAGTCTTGCATCAGAGGGCAGAAGCCAGCAGCCAGGAAAATAACTCCAATTACGGTAAATAAATCCCCAAATATGTGACAATCTGCCTTTTAAACAGGAAACAGAGGGGAATAAGCAAAGGAAGACTTTGGTCTAAACATTGCTGCCACCAGCCTCAAGAGCCCGAGAGCAAGACTCTGAAGACACGTCTGGGCCAGAATTATTCTACCTGAACTTTACTGATGTGTCTCAAGTCCGAGACAGCTTCCTTCCCTGAAGGGAAAGGCGCCGACAGTTCCCAGCAACTGTGCCAACCTCCAACACTCCCAATGGCTCAGAGGAGAAACCCTGGAGGATCAGCTGCCATCTCTGGACACGTACGTGTCCCTTAGGAGGCTCAGCACAGGAAGTTGTGTGGCTCCTGAGATGAGCAATGCGGGGTATCACTCCCTGCACCACTTCAACCCTTCCTCCTTCTCACACATCTCAAGGTCTGGGCTGTGTCTGGACACAGGGAGTAGCAGATATCACTAAACAACAGGTTAAGTGTAAAAGCCCTTCGCCAAGGCAGTGACATCACAGAGCCAGCTTGCTCAGGAGCCTCAGCACAAGGCAGGCAGCAAGGGGAAGGATGGACACCAGAATCACCCAGCTCTCCTCTGGGTTTCCTCTCCTGATTACCACTCAAATGCAAAGCAAATATAAGCAGCAATGTGAAAGGAGGGGAAGGATAAATTAAGCATCCAGTTCCTCCAAACTTAAGGCCCTGGAAAGTGTTATGTCTTACCACCTCACTAAAGACAGCACTGCCCAGTCTCACAGGGAAAGTCACACAGCAACTGCCAGGTGCAGCTGGAGATCTCAGTGCACACACCTCAGTCCACAACTGCTGTACATCGACCAAAGCCCCAGCACCCAGAGAAAGCCAGATGTCAAACTGCTCAACTCCAGCCTCCCTGCATCAAGTGGGCTTTGCACTACAAACCGAGTCCCCCAGGCAGGTGGAGGGACCTCAGGCTCTGCTCTCAGCGGAGCACAGGGCTGCAGATGCTCAGCATCCCCATGACACAGCCCTGCAATGTGACATCTTCATCAGCCTCCTGGCTGTTTAACCCAAAGGTGTCACAGCCCACAGCTGAAGTGTGTATTTACCACTCAAAGAGGGGAATTAAGAGAAAAGGACTCAGTTCTGCTCCTCAGATAGGGAAAGATCAAGTTGCTTCTGCTGCTATCTACAGCCTGAGGTTTATTAAGCTTTCTTTTGTGCCTAATTTTAAAACTCCATCAAACCAAGGCAGCTACCCACAGCACTGCTTTATTTTTAAACTCGGGCAAATGCACTGGACTCTTGCGTTCGACCCCCTACACCTTTTGTCAGTTCCAACATGCAAGATGTGGTTAAAGCTTCATGAGAAGATATCGAGATGAGACTGCCACAGGTGATCAGAAGGTGCTTCCTCTGAGCCTTTTCTGATGCTGCAGTCAGCTCTTTGAGCACAGCTGGGTCCGAGCAGCAGAAATGAGCCCGTGGCAATGGTCAGAGCTGAGGCTCTGCTGAAGCCTCTGCATCATCTCTAGGGCTATTTTAAGAGTTTAGGCTGCAAGCCCGAGCAGGTGTGATCAGCAAAGCGAGACGCGCTGTGTCCGGCACAGGGCCGTGAGCAGGGCGGGATGGCAGCGGAGCCGGCTGCTGGTTACCACAGCACAGCCTCATCTCGGGGCTCTGACCTGTCCTCTCCCATGAAAACGGGAAGTCCTGTACCTGCTTGAGCGCTGCAGGGCATTTGCACTGACCTACAGATCTTTCCTTGTGTGTGTGTCAAGACTTGGGTAAGATCCGCATCTCAAGCTGGTGTCGGTGTTCAAGAAGCAAGCAGGGCCGCGTGCCTTAGCAAACCCTTGCAAAGGCTTGGTCACAGCTGTGTGACAGCAGCTCCTCTCTGAGCCAGGCAGAGTCTCTCCAACGCCTGCAGCACTGACCTGCTCAGCACTGCCCTGAGGACACCAGTGAGGCAAAAGCCACAGATACTGCTCTGAAGCTGCTGCTGTGAAACCTCCCTTTCTGCACGAGCCTTCGAGGTTTCCCAGCTGATACCATCTCGCCCGGAGAACCTGACCGTGTTCCACTCGAGAAGACAGACCCAGGGTCCGCAGAGCAAAGCCCAGCCTGCCCCTGCCACACTGGGGATCCTCTGAGCCCTCCTCACAACCCACATGAGCACAGGCACTCTGCCAGGGCACAAGTAGTAGGTTTTCCTCCTTGCCCATTGACCTCGGCAGAGCAGATGCCCTATGCACCCCTCACCCTGCCCAAACTGTCACTTCCTGCTGGTTTTCCACTTTCCCAATCCTCAGCTAAAGCAACGCACTCGGCCAGACCTTCCCTGTGCCTCTGTGCCCTGACTCCGCTCGGCCCTGGGGGATGCAACTTCATTCCCTACATGTGCTGAGGATGCACATATGGCAGCCCCCTCCCCTCTCCGCTTCCACCTAAGCCCGACCTCCTAACAACCTCCACACGGCACAACGCGACCGGCCCGAGAGTGCCAGAAGGCATCCAGGTGCTGCAGCCTGATGCTTCACACCCGCAGCCAGGCAAATTTGCTGGGATTTCCGGGAAGTGTCTCTAGGGTGCCCCGTGCTGCTGCACCCCCACTTTGGTGCGCGCTTGTTTGGAATGCGGGGCCGTCGGGGGGGCTTGGGGGGGGAGAGGGGAAGTTATTCTGGTGGTGGCCTATGAATAACATCCAGTGATTTATAGGAAGTATAATCCAATAATACAGTAAAATAAAACAGTGTGTCTGAGATGGGTTTGATTCCAGGAATTATAAAACAAATTATTAAAGAGAGAGAGAAAGAAAAAAGCCTCAGAGAGGCCAGATCGGAGTAAATTGGGCACAGATGGGCTGGGAGGGGGTTTCTCTCTCTCTCTCTCCACTCACCGAGATGCCCCTGCCACAAGCACGGCTTCAATTAGTCTTTTCAGAAACCAGAGTTTTATTTCCCCAAATTACAGAATTAAAAAAAAATTAAAATTCTTGGAGTGTTTGTGGTCGGGATAAAGAGATCCAAACTTCTCTGTGAGTTGGTTGTGCAGATGGCTACCAAGCTATTAAACGGGCCACCCCACTACGGTCCCACCCCAGCCAGAGCCCAGGATGGCCCAAAACACTAGTAGTCACCTATGTCCCATCCTGGAAAGCACCAGCAACTGCAAGTCTCTGCCATGTAGAGTGGCCACCTCTCTCTGCCTCCCTGCCCTGGGTGGGCGCTCCTTGCCCCACGGGTTTGAGGTCTGCAAGAAGCTTTTTCACACCTGAAGTGCTCCTGACAGGAGGCAGCTGGGTCAGTGGGACCCTCGAGGGCTGCACGCCTCCCTGGACAAAGCAGGAACACACTGTTTGATGCTGAACAGCAGGGGATGCACTTCATGTGGGAATTCTTTGGCTTCCTCTGTCAGAGAAAACAACAGATCCAATTCATCTCCCAGGATCTTCCCAGTGCTGCCCAGCTGCACAGGCAGCTGAGACCAGCTCCAGCATGCCTGGTGCTGTCCCTGGGGATAAGCACAGCTCAGTTGCACTGGGCATGGGCCACGGGGCCCTGCCTGTGCTCACCTGAGCCCTGGCACCCACTGCAGGGTTCAGGCAACCACAGCAGCGACCTGCGTGAGAGGAGGATGTGAAATGCCACGTGCTGCTCACAGCTGGCTGGTTTTGAAACCAGTTTAAACACAGCACAAAAAAGTCACCCTGGTGGAAGAGCACACGGTGACCTTGTGGTTGGTTGGTTGGTTTACGAAAGAGTGGCAGTGGCTGGGAGCAGAGACACAGAGGACATGTCACAAATCCCATAGGGGGACACATGCCAGGACAGGGGCACCCCTGAGGGGTCGTGGCCAACCCACACCACAGCAAAAGAATAGGAGTAAAAAAGCAAAGAGCGGCAGATATAAACTATCATGCATGATTCCCAACCTCCTGTGCTGCCCATTGCCTCACTAAAGATCTGGGACAGACCAAGCACAATCCAAAAATGGGGGAAACTGAGGCTGAGATGGGGCAGGATTGTGTTTGGTATAAGCCTGAGCAGGGAAGACAGGTGCTTAACACAGCATTTAATTGTTCAAGTTGCCTTAAAAGTGTTATTAAAAAATGTGCTTAAAAGTTCTTATTCAGGGATTAGAAATTTCATAGAATTCCCCATATCGTGACTGTTATGCCGGTGACACCACACCATGACTGCCAGCACTACTGGATCTCAGCACCAGGGATTTGCTAGACACCAGACATGGAGCAACAAGCACATTCACAAGTTTCTCAGGAATAGCTGGGGCTCCGGAGACCTGGAAATACACAGCAGGGAAGGGAGGGAGCAGCTGTCCCTGAAGAGAACACCCCCAGACAGCAGGGAAGAGAGGCTGAGATGTCCCTCCCAGTCCCAAACCCACGGATCCCCTCCTGCTGCTGCAAACTGAGTGTCAGGCCTGTGTGATGGGAAGGACACAGACACGCTCTGCTCCCAGATTTGCAGGAGCATTTCAGTAGGAGGAGATCTCCGGAGGCTGTTTGGTCCAACTGCAAAGTTAGATCCAGCTCTGTGGAGTGGACACGGCCAAGCTCTGACTACAGCCGGCTCCCCAGCAACGCTTCCTGGCAATTTGGGATGCAGGCAGGGTGGGACTGCTCCCTGTGTCCCGCCAGCCTCCCACAGGCCCACAGGGGCGGCTCGGCCCCCTGGCTCCCGCTGCTGCCCCTGCTGCTGCAGCACAGGGAGGTGACTCATGTGCTGGGAAATGGAAACCCGCACCTTCCCGACAGCGTTCCTGCCACGCGCTCCCGCCAGGCCTCTGCCCACAGCAGCCCACACGCCGGGGAGCAAGCCAGCACCCTCGTTCTGTGCAGGGCACTCGGTAATCCTTCCAACATTCCTGCCTTCCTTCTAAACTCCAGACCCTTTGCTGTTCTGCTTTTGATTTCCATCTGCACCCAGCTCTCCCCAGTATCGCAGCGTCGGCAGCGAGCCCAGCCTGTGCTGTGCCAGCACTCGGCATACGAGCGCTCCGAGACCACCGGGGCATTTGCGCTGACAAGCAGGGTTTGCTTTGCCAACAACACTCTCAGCAACATTTCAGGGTCACCAGAGCAAAGAGCCCTCAGGGAAATCCCTGAAGGGCCCTTGGCATCAGGTGGCAGCCGTGGTGCCATCCGACCTGCAGGCATTCCGTGAGCACTGCCACCTGCTCCGCACGCAGCCTGCAGGCCCCAGCAGGAACAGGTTTGCTTTCTCCAGAGATCCGAAAGCTGGGAGCAGCTGGCAGCTACCCACACAGGAGGCAGAAAACTCTGAGAATACTTATTTTTCATGAGATAAAAAGCACTCCCTCTGTCACTCACACACATCCACAACTCGGCTATGGATGGACGAGCACAGCCCAGTGGTTTGAGAGCTGGGATTGTTTCCAGCTCTGCCACAGGGGCTTGCCATCCATCCCAGACAAATCTCATCCTCTCCTTCCCACCCGCTCCTGTCTGTGGCACAGACACCACTATTAATTCATCTACCAGGGGTATTATTAATATTATGAATACAATAATTACCGTCACGCAGAGGCATTTGCTTATAATCACAAAGTACTTTGCAGCTCAAAGATGATAAACACGCCATCGTTGGCTGGCATCTGGCAGGCAGGAGAGCATGGCTGCCTCACCAGTGGGATTGACAGCTCCCTCCAGGAGAGGAGAGTGCCTGCAAGGCAGGCATGGCACACGGGAGCCACTTCCCAGCCCTCCAGCCGGTGCTGGTTTGCTCCATCAGCTGACCTTGGCCACTGACCACCAGCCTGACAAGTGACCAACTGGGTCACGAGGGAGGGATCTTCCAGCAGCAGCTCTTTGGGGCCCAGCCTGATCGCCCACATGCTGGCTTTAGCTGAAATCCATCAGCTGGAGGCCTTCATCTTTGGGATCTAAATCCCAAGCCATTAGCACGTGAAACGCTGCTTCCTCCCACCCAGGGAGAGCAGCCCCATCCCTGCTCCCAAACACACGGCTCAGGCAGGCCTAGGTACCTGCTGCTGGGCGTGTGATGCAGAGGACACAGGGAAAAACACAATCCCTGGAAACATCATTTTAAACTCAGTGAAGAGGCCCTGGTTTGGTGGCATCTCTGCTGCCCAGCACATGAAACTTGTCAATGGTGGAGAGCATCCAGGCTGCTGGGTGGATGGAGGAAGTGAGAGGAGGAGGGTAATTATCACTGGATCTGTGTTGTTCTCTGCCTTAATGTGGGGCAAAAGCTCCAACCTGGTGTTTCAGAGAGTGGCATCACATCCCCCAGCCACCTGCACGGACACAGGCAGCCACAGCCAACAGCTGAGGGTTCTGAGACCGTCCCAGCCCTTCTGGTGCCAGCACAGGCACTGAGCAGGGCCGAGCTTAAATGCTGGGAAGGCAGAGCCATAAAGCAGCGTCTTCCTTCTGTGCTGATGACTCAGGCTCCAGGGGGATGCGATGCCTCCTCGCTCCTCAGACACCTCAGCCAGCTCCACAGCCCAGCCAAGGCCCCTTTGTGTTGACACCCACAGGCGTCCAACCACCACTCCCACCTCCCCATCTGTCCCCATCTGGCATGTCCCCCCACCCTTCTCCACATGGAGAGCGGCTGATCCCCATCCAGTTTCCCCTCAAGCAGCACGTGGTACCTTTGGGCTGGGAGTTGTACACTGCAAACATGTTGATAGCCACGAGCTGCAGCATGCGGGTGCTTCCGATGGGAGGGGGGCTGTGCTGCAGCAGCACCTGGAACTCCCTCAGGACCTCCTCGGCCACCGCAGGGAAAGTCTCCATCCTGCAGACAGAGAGAGAGGCTGGAGAGAGCAGGTTGTGCCCTGGGATGCGGGGTGGGAAGCAGGCACGGCTCAGCCCGTGTCACATCTCCTGGCGAAGCGGGAACCCCTGGGGTGCTGTCTCCCATCCAGGAGCTGTGAGGAATGAAGGTGCAGGCTGCTTCCTTAGACAGGGCAGTGAGGGATTGCTCTGTGACCGACAGGCAGCATTCTTTTGGCAGGAAAACACGGCCTTTATGAGTCATTTCTGACCAACCATTTTTTTCTACTGACTTCTACCAATCTGGGAGAGGTGCCAAGGGGCCAGCAGCTCACTTGGAGCAGGAGCAGCCCATGGGACTCCCAAGGCTGCAGCAAAATGCACACGCTGGTGCCACATTGCGGATGTGGCAATTCCAGTGCATTGAACGCCGGCCAGAGCGTGCTTCCTCCAGAACTCCTCGCTGCAACATCGGATCCCATGGCACCGAGCCCTGTCTCCCCCAGGCTACACACTCCCCGGCACTGTGATCGAGCCCCTAAACTTCATCACTTCGAGCCCCACAGGACAGGGACTCTCTGACTCGTGGAGCTGCTGACAGTGTCAAAGCTGGAGCGGGTCCCCGCAGCCGCAGCGCTGCTGTCGCGCATCAGGACACAGCAGCCCGCGGCTGCGGGGCCATGGCTGGGGATGGGGCGAGCTTTCAACACCACTCACAAGCACCCACGGAAATCTGACACCTTTATCCTGCTCTTCATCACCAAGGGAATTAGCTGAGGTCACTTATCAAAGCTGCTGGATCCTCAGCAGCCTCCCAGCTGAAGTGGGGTTAAAAATTGAAATGATTGCAAAGAGCACAGTCAAACCCCAAAAATGACTGAGATGTGGTTGCCCACAACAGTCCTCACCTGGTATCCCATGAAGACAATTTTATAACCAAGAAGCTGCCCAAAACCTTGGGAACTACTGAGGGAGGAGGTCCTCCTGTGCAACTGCCTCCTCTGCAGAGTTTGCTGTATTGATTCTTGTTCCTACACTAGAAAAAGCCACAGCCAGACCCAGCAGACTGAATATCTCCCCGAAAGTGTCCACACCAGTTATCAGTGACATTATCAAGTGCCCACATGGGAGTGAGGGAGCCAAAACCCACAGTGGGTGAGGCATCTGGAGCTGGGGCAGGCGACCTCAGGGGCCTCCACAGCTATTTCCTCTAACTTCCCCCCAAGAGATTCAGATCTTGTGATATCACCATGGGCTGGATTAATGAGCCACTTCTGGTAACCCACATGGGCAATTCTGCTGGGCTTCCCCAGCAGCCTTCAGGACAGTGACAGCTTCATTTTTAAAGACAGAAATGGCTTTCTTCTTTGTCATGTTTCATGGGTGATTTCATCACCTGGGTCTGCCTACCAGCAGGGTACCCTCTCCCTGGGCACTGTTGGCTGGAGCAGTTCAAAGTCTCTGTTACCTTCCCAAAAACACGGGCTGGAACAAACAGGCTCCTTGTACTTTGTAGCTGTGCAGAATGGAGCAGCTCTGTCAGTACACACGCACTGCTATCCCTGCAAAAGGCAACTTCCCTGGATTTGGGGCACAGCCAGAGAATTAGAGCAAACTGATTGCTTCTAAAGACTTCCTAATTTTGAGAAATCTCAGATCACATTCAGTGTATCCAGCAATATCCTCCTAAGGCAGACAGCACTTTGGGGATGGAAGAGCCCTTTGCAGGATGGGTTGTTACTGAGGAGATGAAGATTACTGCCATTGAATAACAACAAGAAGGAGTGAGGGCTTCCTCAGCTCCGCCAGCTGTGCTTTGATACCACAGCACATCTGGAACAGCACGCTGTAACCCCACTGAGCTCAGAACCAGCAGGTCAGGAGCCGAGCGGAAGCTTTTAATAAATTGCTTACCTGTGGTTTTAGGAGCAAGAGTCCAATTAGGACAACATCATCTTTTCCATATTTTTTCCAGATAAATCACCAAAGATCCTGCCCAAAGAGGACTTGGCTATTCCTCACCTTTTACCTATTTTAAGCACGGAAGCTGTTTAGCAGGGCTGGACGATTTTCTCTTCCTGTGTCATGGTATTACTTTCTAGTTCCCTTCTAAGTACTTCAGGGCACATTGTACCATTAAACATACTTGGGTTTTCTAAATGACTGTCCTGGGAAGCAACTGCCTCAAACGCTGCATCTTAATTTCACAAAAGTCTCAGGAGCCAAATGTGCAACTGATCTCTGCTACATCCCCATTAATCCCCTGCCGGCATCCGTTCAACCGGAGCTCGACCGCGAGCGCGGCCCCACAGCGCAGGGACCAGCAGCTCCCCGGATGCTCTGCCCTCCAGCACAGACTCTGCACTTCCCGAACCTTCCGCGGGCTCTGGCAGTTCTCCTCCTCTTTTCCTGCAGGCAGGAGGACACTCAGCTCTGCCTCCTCGCTGCAGGCCAGCCTGGTGCTCGTGAGTGGGTAATCAGTGCCTTGTGACTCAGGGAGAGATCAGCAGTGACCCTCAGACACTTGGATCTCCAACAAATCACAAGCCCCTGCTTCCCTTTTTTTTATGAAGGGTCCAAAGTGCCCCTCTTAAGTGGTCAGCCCTGTAAGCACTGGACATAGCAAGCGCTGAGGTGCTGCTGTGTGGCAGGATCTGAGCTGTTCCCAGCACTGCTGTTGCTTCTGTGCTCCAGGAGGAAAAAGGGACAAAGAATTATCGATCCAAGTCAAAAAACCCAGCAGCAGGGACAAGCTGTCCCTTTGCACCCACACTCTCTTTACCTATATTGCCCGGAAAATGCCTCAGCCCTGTGCCTTGTAGCCAGCAGTTCCACAGAATGAAGGAGCCAACAGAGCTCAGGAGACCCTGGCTGCTTCTGAGGCACTGGCAGGCTTGAGCAGAGACCACCACTGCCAGAGACCCACATGGGGTCTCTCCTCAACAGCTGCTCCCACACAGCGAGGGCCAGTCTGGACCTGGAGCAGAGGCAGCTCCATGGGAAGCCCATCAGCTGCAAGGCTGAGCTCTGCCCTCGGGGTCATAAGGATGTCCCCCAGGCTGGGATCTCAGCCCAGGCTGGGATCAGGCTTGCTCTGCTTCCAGTGGAGCTGTTCAATTACTTGAGACCCATTTCTGACAGCCACTGCCAAGGGCACTTTGTACAAACCAGTTCCCACAGCCAGGGCAGCTCTCAGCTATGGGGCTTTCACCGAAATGGCAGTGAGGAGATGAAGGGCAAGGCTTGTTTTGACACACTCTGGATGGCAGCTTTCAGCCACCACGTGGATCTGCCTCGATGGCTTTGTGATCCTTGCAGGCAATAGCCACGGAGAGCCCCAGGAGCCACCTTTGCACTGGGTGAGGGCAACGGAAGAGAGGGGGTTAAACCCAGAAATTCAAGGGAAGGGAGCACAGTTAGGTGATGGGAGAGAGAGGAAACAGCCTCTAGTCTCTCCTGTGTCGGTGAACCATCTGAGTTCAGCTTCTGCCAGAGGGTCCTGGTGCATGGGCAGGAATGGGCTTTGAGGTGGGGGGAAGGAGAAGCCCAAGCTCCAACCAGTGTGGATTGGAGGGCGGGTAAGGAGAATAAGAACCAGGAGGCCAGGCTTGCAAGAATTCACACCCTGTGCCCTCAGCTCCAAACACAGCTTAGTTGCTAACAATATTAAATTCCAAAAAGACTTGTAATGTAGGAAAATAAAATAAACATCCTGCACACTTACCCAATCCTGGTAAACAGCTTCCCATGGGCATGGAGAAAACTGAGGATGAACCTTTTGTTCAGCTGCATGGGAAAAAAAAAAAAGAGAGAGAGGAGAAAACAATTAAACTCTCTCCTATTTCCTGTGAATTAAGAATGTCCCCAGTGACAGAAGAACCTGGCCTGGATGCTGGGGGTGGCACTGGAGATGGGAACCAAATGGACATGCCCAAACTCTTACAAACATCATGCACAGAGGCAGAGGCAAGTGCCAAACAGCTGGAGCTGGAACTGAAGCTGGGAGAGGCGGTGGAGACACAGCACCCTCTGCCGGGTCCTGTGATCCTGCACAGGGCTGCTGTGCCCCGGGAGCCCCAAACCCCATACCCTGGACACCCCAAACCCAATACCTGTACCCCCAAACCTGATACCTGCACCCCGGGCACCCCCAGGCAAAGATCTCCTCCCCGATGTCTCACCACCCCACAGCTCAGCACAGCCTAAGGGCTTCTGGAAAAGGAGTCTCCAAAGGTAGCATTCCCCACTAGCACTCCCATCGATGGAAAAAACCCCACAATCATCAGCAGCAGCCTGTTCCGTGCTCCCGACTGTGTCAGAGGCAGAGCAGCAGCTGGACAAGGCAGAGAGGGAGGAGGATGTCCTCCCCAGCGCTTTTCTGCAGAGCAGCCAGCACAGAGAGCTCAGCAGCGGCACTCGAAGCACTTGTTTGTGCCCTGGCAGGAGCAGCTTCCAGAAGCAAGGGAGGATTGGGGTGATGCTGCACCCCCTCATTTAGGTGGTGTTAGAGACAGTGTTCAGATTACCAGCAGAGCCTCTGAGACCCTGCATTTTGAACAGCTACTGAACTGCCCAGAGAAGCTGTGCATGCCCCATTCCTGGAAGCGTTCAAGGCCAGGTTGGATGGGGCTCTGAGCAATCTGCTCTAGAGCGAGCTGTCCCTGCCCATGGCAGGGGGGGTTGGAACTAGATGGTCTTTAAGGTCCCTTCCTACCCAAACCATTCCATGATTCCGTGGACATGGAAGTAAGGGGACACAGGGGAGCTGGCTGGAGCACACGGTGTGAAGGCAGCTTCCTGCCCTACTTTGCTCCCCTGACTCCAAAACCTGACTTGAATAATTACTTTCTACTGCTTCAGGCCACCTCTGCTCGCTCAGCACAGCTCCGGGCTTTCCCAGTCCCTATCTACACAGCTCCGAGGACGGCTGTGGGTGGGTAAGCACTCACTCAGCCTGGCCCTGGAGGTGGCTGTGTCAGAGCAGGAGTGGACTGGCCTCGCTTTTACCTTCCCCAGAGCAGGAGGTTTTCCTCTCTCGCCTGTGCCTGCACAGCCTCAGCGTGCTGAGAAAAGCCAGGCCTCGAGCGCTGCGAGGGAGACGCTGACCAGGAGCGAACCAGAGCACCCCCACGCTGCTCCAATCCACCCAGGGCTCTTACAGCTTCAACTCTCCCACTTCCACTCGCAGGGGGAAGCAGGAACACAGGCAGAGGATAAGATTACCTGGCAGGGCTGTGGCAGTGCCCAGCCAAGAGCTGGGCACATGCCAGAGGATGCAGGGCGGGCACTGGCTGGTGCCTCCCGAGCTCCTTGCCAGGCCTAACTGCAGGGGACAGTTGTCATTGGCATCCCAGCTCTGGTGCCACCTCCCACCCCCATTTGCTGAGCCCCTGGGCTCAAGCCATGACTGATGCCAGCTGCTCTGCACCTTCAGTGAGGTGTAATTAACCCGGCTGTGTTCCCGGAGGATCCATGCAGGAGAATGATGCCCTGCTGCAGAGTCGCTCCTGGGCCATGTGCGAGTTTAAACATAAAACCTGTCTCATAAAACAAGCCAGACCAATTAAACTGGCCCCCGCAGCAAGGGGTTCTTGCTTACTCACTATTTTACTGCTGCCCTAAAGAGCCCTTTCCACTAGAACTCAACTTGATTTGCCACCATTTTATTAACTCTGCAGATGGAACCCAGAAGAGACTGGGGAATACTGGGACAGCACAGCAAAGCCCTTATTCATTCTGCCAGAGAAGTTTGGGTATAGCTGATTCTTCACCTTAGGACACAATGGTAATTGAGAGCTTGAAGTCTTTAACAGGTACTTTTTTTTCAGGCAACAGCTTGTGGAGGCAAAAAGCTGGTTTGCGACCAGCTCCGGCTGAAATCAGACCCTGACACAGACACAGCCTAAGGAATCTAAGGAATCACAGCCCCCAGCTCGGTGCCAGAGCCTTGGTGGGGCGGTCGGCAGTGCTCTGCCCCACAGCAAGACCCTGTGCAACAGCTAGAGGAAGGGGTCCATGCTCTGTACCCTTTGAGGGGGAATACTGAAAAGAGAAGGAGCTCGTGGCCTGACCCATCTCTACTAGAAAGCAACACTCATGGGCAGGCTGCAGGTGGGGGAAAGAAGAAATTGGGGCAGAAGTTTTCCTCCAAGGTCCACATTCACCCACGGCCCCAGGAGTGTTCTGCAATCCCCACACTTTACCGGCAGCAGGGGAAGACCAAAATTCCCCACCTTGAACAGAAAGTGACACCCAGCAGGGACATGCCCAGAGTGTTTCCACAGACACCCAGCTCCAGGAGGGCTTGTCAGGACACTGGATTCACCCCCATTTTCTCAGAGCAAGTTTCATGCTCAGCCTTTTCACTCGCAATCCCAAGGACTAACCGGTCACACTTCCCAGGAACCAGTACAGAACTAGGACAGAGATATGTGCTTACTTATAATTGTTTTTAAGGAAACGTGATACCAGCCTCTAGGAATGAAGCCTGTTTCATGCCTCTTGCCAACTTAAATCACAACCCCAGCAAGCCCAGGCAGAGCCCCGTGTGCCCCAGCACTGTGGCATCTCAAGCAGGCACCTCACACTTCTTTCACCACTTTTTCTCTCACAGCCTCAAGGTTTTGATGAGCTCATCACTCAACTTTGGACCTTTCATCTTTGGGTTCATGCTAAGGCCACGGGGCTGCTTTGACTGGGCTTTTCTCTGGATGACTGTTACCCTACTGACTCACCTGTCCCTCAGCCTCTGGCAGCCCTCCCAGCTCCTCCCATCAAACTCAGCTTCTCACGGGGAGAGGGAAACAGCGACCTCCATGAGTGGCCTGGCACAGAGGAGGAAATTCTGTCGCCTGCTGCTCTGCATCCACATGCTGGAGAGGAACACTTCCCAGAAGCATTGCCAGCATGCTCACTACCCTGACGGTGCTACCACGAGACCTGCAACAACTTACTGCCTTCCTCTCATTCATTGTGCAGTCCAAAAGCAGCCCCGTCCAAAGATTTCCCAAAAATGGTCCTCGTGCCAATATCAGGATGCCAGACCAGGACTCTCTGTACACTGACATTGCTGCCCTTTGTGGGCAACGCTGCTCCTTGGGACAGGGAACCAAATTTGGATCGTCCCAGTTGCTCAGTTGGGAAAAGCCCATCAAGAAAAGCTTATACAACAACGAAACTATGTCAAAAACTGGATTTTGGCCCTTCCAGCTGAAAAGCGGGCATCACCGATATGGAAGTTATGAGCATATAGTGAAGGCATTAGTTATAAAAACAAACCAGCTGTCAAGAAGAAGAAGGGGTCCCTGCACACAGTAGTGCCTGAAGCTGAAAACAGCTGTTTCGGCTGTCATGAGTCAGCATGTGCAGACAGACTAAATCCACCTGGGAAGAGGCAACCTCACCAGAGGAAGCAGCCCAGCGCTGCTTGGGGAGCATTCACACACCTCGCCGCCAACCCAACTGGATTTGTTGCCATGGAAGGAATCAACAGTGACTAACAACTTCTCGTGGAGCAGCTAAAAGAGCAGAGATAGCAACGGGGCTGCACAGCCAGCTCAAATCTCCTCGAGGCCGCGGGGAGCACGGCCTGACAGCAACACGGAACTGCTCGGGCAGCTACGGGAAAAGTCTGCCTTGTCTCCAGCCAGGAGAGAAGAAAGCAGCACTCAACCTCCAGAGACTGCACTGACCACGTTGAAAATGGTGTTCCCCACCCCAGCACAGCACAGCACAGCTGGAAATTCCACCGGAGAGCACAGGAAAAGGAGTGCCATGATCCAGGGTGGGAAGCAGCACTGCTGCGCTTGAACCCGTTTGGCTCCGGGCAAGGAGTGCACAGAGCTTTGGCACCTGAGCATCAGCCCCAGCTGTGAAGGAGGCACCAAATAAGGGAAAGATTCTGGAGGAGCGACTCCTGGGGAAAAAGTGTTTCAAGTTAAAAATTGTTACTTCAGGTTTGGAAGTAAATTCCAGGATCTGGTCTTTATCAAGCGAGGCAAACTTTCTTCAACATCAGCAAAGCATCTGCGGAGCAGAAAGCGGTGTCAGAGTCAAAATAGGCTGCAAAAGACAAGTCCATTAATCAAGAGACCAGATGCAAAACTGCCTGTAACAAATGCGCTGTCTCCACTGGAGTGGAAGGGCCTGGAGCACAGCAGGACGTTCTCCTGAGTCCAAGGGTCTCCTCGGTGACAAGGGGTTGGGATACAGACCACAGAACCATACAGCTCCGCTCCAAAACACGTACCACACTCATCCCAGATATTTTCAGGGTTTCTTGGGCAGTCAGGCTTTTCCAGGCACAGCTTCCTTGCTGAGAACTGTATGAAATAACATCCAGGCACCCAAAACATGCCATATTCTCACTCCCAGCTCAAGGGTTTATTCCTCTTTTTCCACAGGCTGCTCCCTCAGAGCACCCAGTCCAGCAGTGATACAGATTCCTGAAAAGCCCAGGGTGCTGCAGTGGGCTCAGCTGGCAGGATACCAGGAGGAATTTTTACTGCTACAGGTGTAACCTCACCAAAGGGCTGGTGGAAAGGGTTTTGTGCAAATGGCTACCCTACATAAAGGAGAGGAGACAAAAGGGCTGTTAAGATTGTCTGGCATTTTTGCAGTGTTTACAAGGTACCCACAGAGCTGTGGGCAAATTCCAGCTGGGCTAATTACCATAATCACTTCTCTTCATATACCACCTGCAACCACAAATGGATACAGGGCTTGCCTTGGCTGCTTCTTGCCACGTGTTTAGTGCAGGTTTCTGCTTAGCAGAGCAATGTCCTGCTCTGAAACGGATTCATTTCTGTAGCAGTAGAAGCAATTCCAGTGATAATCCTGCTACTTAACATCAGACACCGCACAAACATAAAATCCAATTTGCTATGACATAGGAGAGAGAGGGAACCCTGATGCATCATGGCCTTGAGGCATAAAAAAATTAATTTACAGGTAAAGAGACATTGATACACTCCTGCAGCTCCCTGGTCTTTTGCAGTGCAGCAGCTCCAGCTCCAGGACACATCTCATGGCTGTAAGAGTTACAAGCCAGCAACCCAGCAAGAGAAAAAGAGGCATTTAAGAAGCTCCCTGGCAAAAGCAGTGAGCTTTTGAGTTCTTCCTTCATCCCAGCAGGGAGCAGGTGAGAGGAAAAATGTTAAGGAAGAAAATTATCTGCTTTAGTAATGTAAAGATCAAACTATGGTAACTTCACTGGCTCCAAAACAAGTATCTGACTTCTAAATAAATTCAACATAATTTAACAACGAATTTACTAGCAGAACTTTCAACTCGACGAAAGCAGGTCAAATAGAATATTTATATGTGTGTTACTTCCTTTTCAACCAAGCTTGTATCTAAATTTGGTTTCCATGAATTAGTAATATGCAACATTCTTGAAAAAATATTATCATTAAATGAATAAACCGATTCAGTAACCTCTTAAAGAGACGTCTTCAGGGACCCTCACCAAACTGGAGGGAAAGAGGATGGCAGAGACTCACTAGCAACATTTTTAATCAACAAAAGGAAATTCTGCTGTCAAATTGCCCGTTTGGAGCAGTAAGTAACGATGGCTACAGAACATTCTAGCAGGGTTTATTACAACAGCTTCAAAATCTGGGGGTTTCCAACATCAAATGTCGTGTTATTCATCTGGCATCACATGTAAAATTAAGTCTCCAGGAGATCGTGCCCGAGGCAGCTTCTCCAAAAAGCCTTTAGGGACCACAATGGCTGAATTCCCAAAGCAATGTCCAGCAAAAAAGATTAAACCCATCCCTTGGATGCGCAAGCAGAGCAGGCACTGGACAGCACATTCACATCTAAACACCGTGACGGATGACACTGAAATACTGCATCCAGCTCTAGTGCCCTTACTTTTAAAAGGATGCTGAAAAATTGGTAAGGATCCAAAAAAACAGCCATAAAAGTGATTCAAAGGCTAGAAATGGTGCCTTGCAGTGAAAAATTTAAACAGCTCAATCTGTTCAGTGTTATCAAAATAAGACTGGGAGGCGATTGGATTGCTGGGTGTAAAGTGCCTCCGTGGTACTTAAGGGCTCTTTACACTTGCAGAAGAGCAAAGCACGGGAACAAACTGGGAACATTTACTCTATAAATAAGGTAAAAGCATCTCAAAAGCAGTGCAATTATCACTGGAACGAACTCCCCAGGAAAAGGGTGGATTCTCAAGGCTGGATGTCTTTCTGGAAGTACTGCTTTAGCCAAACACGACTTACTTGGCTTCATATAGGAGTAGCAGGGTGAAATTTAAGGACCTGTGATATACAGGAGATCAGACTAGATGATCTAATGGTCCCTGCTGACCGTAAACTCTCTGAATCTATGCAAACATGCCAGAGAGTCCTCAGCTGAGATATCAAGTTCACTTTCGACACAAAACTTTTCACAAATTGGCTCTGGTGCCGCAGGTCGTTTAGGATACAAGCTCAGCTCTTCAAGGCTGCATCTGGTTAAGCACTGAAAGCCCAGGCAGAGCTTTGTGTGTCCAGCAGGTGAGGGGGAGGCCACATGTGCACTAAAGCAGCCCCAACCAAAAGCAGCTCATACACAAACACTCACTGTTTGCCAGGAATAAACAGCGTTCACCTTCCTGGGACAGAAAACTGACACGAAGAAATGTGTGATGAATTCTGGTCGTAAGAGATCAGCTGTTAAGGCAGCTCAGGGTGTTGTCAGCCTCCTTTCTACTCCAGAGTAGATTATTCGTGGGGTTAAAGCACAAAGGAGGGAGATAATGTGAGAAATTAAGAAGGGTGAAGACTGAAGAGATCGAACCCTGAAAGGCTTAGGATGGAGTTGGGCCAAGAGAGGAGACATTTGGACAACAGGCTGAGCAGAGACAGAGCCTTCCAGAAGGATGACAGCATTATCTCACGCAACCTCCACATCCCCACTCTTCCTGCCACGCTCCCCGTCCGGGATAACGGGAGCTGCTCTCAGCCAGGCTGTGCCTCAGGCTCCCACAGGTAGTTAGGTGTCCACCCTGCTGCATCTCCCTCTCCACTGTGAATCATGCAGCAGTGAAATCTGCTGGGGAGGAAGAGTAGAGCCAAGGACAGAGGAAATGACACAGACTGCAGCAGGTTCCACTCCCTGATCCTCCGGAAGGAAGTTTCTTTCCTAGTACCCACCTCCACAGTGGACACGAAGCCTGTCTGGAAATGGCTCATTCAACACTGCAGAGGAATAAACATTCCCCATGGCAGAATTAAGAGGTTTGGCTGTGGGATACGAGGTGCCAATCTCAAAAAGTCTAAAACAGACAGCAGGAAATGTTGGCCTGGGCCAACTGCAGACAAAGATCAAGGTTAGACTAACAACGAAAAAAAGATCTCAAGAGAAATCAGCGTCTACAGCCTTCACCCGGCTCTGGGAAATCTCCCAACCCTGCTATTAAGATATTTTACTTCCTTTACCAGTACTGCCAATTCTGGCAGCATTCTCATCTCAAGTGCAAACTCTCCCTCCCAACACCACTGTGCAGCACCAGGATCATCAAACCCACTGCTCTGAGAAAGGCCTCGTGTGCAGCAGCAGGAGGGGGTTTGGTTACACACAAATCCCTGCCTGATCAGCACCAGCAGGAGAGGAAATGAGGAAAGAGTGACTGACAGGGAAAGGCGGTTTCTGGATGATCGTACTTGGTTTTGGGGTATGAGAAGCTTGTTGGAACACGAAGTCTCTCTCCCCTCACCGCAGCCTCTCTGAGCACGGGGATAGAGCAGAGCCCCTCACACAGGCACAACTCATTGATGTCCTTGTAGTGCTGCCACCTCTGATCCACCACACACATTAGCACCAGATGCCTGTCGCCAGAAGGAGAACGTGCCAGTGTCTCTCCCATTCAGGCAACATTAGTCCCTGCCTTGTTCTCCCCAGTTAAATAAAACCACCAACATGGTCTAAAAGGAACAGGGGGAAAAAAAAAAAAAATATCAACACCAACTTCTGGAAACTGTTACCAATAGCTCAGCCTTCACTTTCTGGGTAGTGACAAAAGGTCAAGTTGTGCTGGAAAGCAACATTTGGGTTCTACACGACACGAGTGCACAGGCTGAATCAGGCTGCGGTGCAGCAGCACTGAGCATCCACGGAACATCACAAGCCCAGGCAAAGTGGAACAGCATTTTCTGGTTGGATTGCTAACACAGCAACTGCAGCCGAGAAGGTTTTTATCAGCAATTTAAAGTGAAAACACAATTTATTAAAAAAATAAAGTGCAAGCAGGGATGGTGAACAACTGGCAGGCAAAAAAAGCCAGCGCTGAGCTGCATGGCTGAGTGTCACGTCTCAAACCCAGCGAGACCAGGAGTGTGGTTTTGGTGTTTAACCAGTTTCAACTGCAGCCTGGCACTCTTTTACTTCCTCTGCAGAGAAGTCTTCTCACTGCTGAGGGAAAGAAACCAGCCTCACCATGCGAATCAAAACGGCTCAAGTAAAAATAAAGCCCCAAGGTGGTTTGGTGGCTGAGGTCATATCAGGAGGCAGAGAGGTTGCAGGCAGGGGAAAGCACTCAAATACTCACGCTGCCAACCAAGAAAGAGATTACAGAAGAGCAGGCAGGGCAGAGAATTAATGCAAGTCCAGCAGTAAAGAGGCTGAGAAGCCTCTTTCACACGCCACCAGCTCCCCTGTGCTCAAAACAGTTTGTAAACTGTTTCCTAAACACAAAGGAAAAAAAAACCCCAGACCTAGTCCTGACCTCTATGAATGAGTAACCAAACCCAACAGCTTCCTGCAAGCTTGTGGGCGTGAGGAAAATGAGGGCAGGACAGAGGGAACTCCACGCTTCTCCCTCCCAAGTCTCGCTTTGGGCACAAAGATTAAGGATGCAACAGCTCTTGCTGTTCTCTCATGTGGGCGGTGGATAAAGGCCAGAAACAAGGGAAGGCAGCCCTTAGCTGCCTGTTAGTGCCTGGCATTCCCACCCCAGAGAGCATCTCTGTTCGTTGTTGTGCTGCAGGGGAGGCTCAGCAAGGGCTGGCAGCTCCGCCGAGGTGTGGATCAGACACAGCTACAAGCAGGCTGTGGGGGAAGCACTGCCATCCTCTGACAGCAAGGACAGCCCAGAACACAGCAGACCACAGACAGGATCACTCACATCCAATACTAGAGAGCATCTAACCACAGAGGGGACAAACTTCCTGACACAAGTTACCCTCCTGTGACAAGGTGCTGACAATGTAAGAGCTTGTGTGTATCCCACTGGCTCCTTCCTCGAGAAAAACCCGAGGTGGCACTTCCTCATGTGTCCCCTCCCTTTGAGGACACACCTACACCACTGCTCTGGTGGGGCTCACACGTTTAACTGGTGTGGGAACAGCTTCAGCAGCAGCACACAGGGTATGTCCAGGCACCGCTGGGCTAGTGGGTCCCATTCCCTCCACTCTCTGCACAGGTACATAGTTTTGGGTTAAAAAAACCCTAAAAGAGTGCAAGAGTCACCACAGGACATCATGTGCAGCCTGCAGGGTTACCTTTTTGGGGAGCCATGCTCCAGCAGTGTGAAAGGCAGCAAGTTTGTGCTTTCATCCTGCCCATCTAAACCACAGGCACACCCCCAGCTGCCTGGGCTCATCTTCCAGATCAGAGGCTCCTAAAATGGACCATTCCAAGGGCTTTGCCCACCTGACATTACGAAGGGATCAAATGAGAGAGCCCTGCAGGAGCCCTGTACTTCATCCAGCAAAGATTATTCATAGGAGTCTGCAAAGAAAAGATCAATCTTTCACTGTCCTGAGCAAAACCACCCAACCATGCTGGCAGTGAGGAGAAATGCTCCCACCAGCCTGGCAGGGATGCACCAAAAATAATGAGTTCCCCAAGCAGCCTCTTCTCCGTGCATCTGTATGGAAGAACAACCATCATTACAGCAATACATCATTTCCACTTCTGCCTGTCACTTACCTCTAGTCATGTGTAATGGAACAGAGTTACAAGGTGAGGGGAAGAGCTGAGAGCAGAGGGAGCAGCGCTCAGAAGCAGGGGTGTCTCTGGGGTATATTTGCATGAGCAAAGTTTGGCCACGCTCAGAGACACCCAGCTCACACCACAACAGCCTCTGAACAAACCAGACACTCCCAGAGAGCACAGACAGGCACATCCAAGCAACCCTAACTCTTGAACACAGGTCACTTCTGCTCCTGTGTGTGACTGGTCCAAGCGAAGAACAGGGTGAAGGAGCAGAATGGCCAAGAAACCCCCACCACAACTGCTACCAGACTAAAATGAGGCTTTACCCCTCCAGATGCATAGCCCAAGCTCCACCAGATGAAAAACTGCATGGACTGAAACCAGGCAGGAGAAGGAGCCAGCCCAGTCACCCAAGTGGCTGCTGCGCAAGAGGAACAAGTGCACAGAGCAGGAACAACAAACATCACCAAGGAAAAACGGATGTGAAACATGCAGGAGCTGACTGGGACAGGGACCTTTTTCACTAAGGACACATGGCCTCTGTTGAGGAAGCAATTTGGGCAGTCCCAAGGTCTTTTCCATGCTCCTAGGTGCACAGGCATTCCCAAAATTGCCTCGTGGTGGTATTTACTGCTCACCCATGGAAACCCTGGCGCAGTGTTCCACACTCCCTGCTTCTGAGAAGAAAGTCTGGGTAAAGAAATGGAAGTTAAAACCTGCTCTGAATTCCAGAGCTAACGATTCCACCCCAATTTCTCTGTCACTGCAAAGGGCAAGGTGCTCCGTGGGCACCCAGCACCAGGCAAATCCAAAACCTCTATCCCTGACCAGCAGGCTGGAGCAAAATGGGAATGTTCCTGCAGCTGATGCATAGGGCTGTGACAACAGATCTTAACTCTGGCCTTTGCTTTCCCAAGAGCTTTTCGGGTGGCCCTACCAAACTTTTGATGGTTCTACAAGACTGACCTCTAACAAAGAGGCTAAGAGACGTAATTCTTTAATGATGATGAAGTATTCAGACATCTGGAGAGAAGTATTATTCAATTACCGGCCTGCCAAGGGAAAAATCTCTCTTCCCTAATCTTAGCTGCAGCGATCTTTATTAGTGCCTGCATGCTGCGTGGTAACACAAGAAGTGTCTACTGCAGAGCACAGGCAGCAGGCAGCAGCAATTGTGAGAACCTTAACTCAGCATTTCCTGACAGGAGTGATTAAAATCTCAAATTCAGTGTAATATTAGCACTTTCTCAAGAGACTGATAGCCCGTTGGCCCTGTTTGCTTTACCAATTCACAGTCTGCAGAGCAAACTGCTCACGGTACTATCAGATTGAAGATGAATACAGACCAATGGCAAATGAAACCAGTGGCAGAGAAGAAATGGCGGAGGCTCAGCTCTTCAGCTCACCAACACAACTGCTCACTTGCTCAGCCTCCTTTTTTAGCATTTCTCACTGGAACTGCACATGAAGTGACCAGATATTGCCAGGTAAAGGGTCAGCCTGGGCCCTCCTGCACAGCCAGAAACATGCAACATACAAGAGACCACAGAGAACAGCCGTTCACAGAATGAAACCCCAAAAGGCTGTGGCCAAAACAGCCAAAACCCTGAGCACAAAACAGCCAGGCTGCAACACAAACACCTCCTCAGCTCGCTTTGAAACTGTCCCGTGTCCTCTGTGCCAGCAGTGCCAAATCCAGTGACAGGGGAAGGGGCCAAACAGATTTACACCCCTTGGTGTGCACAGGTGGTGTGTTCTTCCAGTTCTGCATCTTCCTAGAAAATGGGATGGAGCAAACTGTGAATCAGGCAGCTCTGCCAAGCCTCTACCTAAAAACACAGTGCAAGGCAAACTGCCAGCCCCACACACTTCCCTGAGGCCAGAAATGACTGCGGTTTGAGCTGGCCTTTTCGCTCTTGCCATCCCACATTACTAACTCCAGGCTGTGGGCTCCTGACCCTGAAATAAAGTAATTCTGGGGCCTTTGTATAGAGCTGCATAAGGGAAAATGAAGTCAGTCCTGAGCAGAGATGTGTGAGCACGTGCTGACAGGGACAGCACACACACCAGCAGGTCCTGGGAGAGCAATCGTGCAGCACCTCCCTGCCAAGTGTGTCATGTCACAGGACTGGCACCTCACCACCTGCACAGGGAAGAGAGCGACTACTGAGGACAGAAAACATCCCCAGTTGATTTCTTGCCACCCGTAGAACGGCCAGCATCCTCACAGTCAAACCACCCGTGGCTGGGGTTGAAACAACAGCCTCTGTCTGAAGGGTGCAAGCACCCTCTCTCCCACGCCCTGCCCAGAATGCATCCAGAGCTGTTATATCTCCACTCACAGTGTTGTATCTGCTGCTGGCATCTGAACCTACCCATTCTGCCCCGTAAAATGCCCTTCGCTGGCCCAGAAACAGCTGCCATAAGGCTGATACCTCTGCTACCTGCAGAGCACAGCTGTCAAGGCCAACAACACAGCTCGCCTCTGCCTTTTCAAGGGCTGAAGCTGGCAAGGAAGGGACCGGAGAGGCAATGACACATTTAGCCTCATTTCCCCAAAATGACACACAAATGCTGGCACACGTGCCCTGGGAGCAGAGCTGCTCCCTTCCGGCCGGCTGGGGATGTGGGGCAGAGGTGCTGCCAGCACCAGGGCTGCTCCTGCTCCTGTCCCGGCCAGACAGGGCCCTTCCGAGGCCAAACAGTGCCACACAGTGGCAACTCAGGGCTGCTCGGCTCCTCTCCAGCCGAGCAGCTCCAAAACACCCGGGGGATGCTGCGAGGAACAGGCTAAGAGGCTACAGCTTCAATGAGGAAGGAGTCCAGCGCTTCCCGAAGAGCTGCTGCCTTTACCCAGCCCACGGCTTCACAGCTCGGGAGCTTAGGCAGCGACACAGATTTAAGGTTTCTTCTCCACGTGGTTATTTTGGGTGACATGGCCCCATAAGCAGTTGTGCCAACTCGAGTGCTGCCCCACGGCAGCCACAGGCAGCCTGAGAATAAATAAATATCTTGGCTGCCAAAACCAATCGTGCCCAAACCCAGGCCCTCAGCTCCCCCCACCCTCTTGCCATTCTATTTCTGATGCTGTGGCTTCTCCATGATCAGAAAGCTCGTACTTTTCAGGAGCCAATATTTCAAACAGAAAGAAATCAAGACTAATGGTAAATATCAGACGAATCTGTACAGACAGTGCCAGCAAGCTGCACTTCAGAGGGCACAGATCCCACCGAACAGACTAAGGGGAAGCTTCAGCACAAAGTGCTGCACTACAAACACATCACTGCCTCCCACTTTGCCAGCTGCTACACTGCCTCATGTGAGAGCTCTGCAAAAGAGAAACCCCCACCAGTGTCCCAAAAACAGACAGCATCTTATGCCAAGCATCTTCATCAATGATTGATGGGGAAGCTAAAGCTTGGCACGTTCCTTTCAACGATGCTGAGGAAGCAAAAGTCACCAGAAGAAAAGCTGAGGAGAGGGAAAACAACCAAGGGCAGGAACATCTAAAATGCTGCAGCAACGTGCCAGAGCTTATCTTTCAAAGCTCCAAGACTTCACCCCAGTTCCACCCAGCTGAAGTCACAAACTCCTTACAAAAGCACAAATCCGAGAAGCTTTGGGCCCCACAGTGGGCAGGGAAGGTTTTCCCAGTCCTCCTAAACTCCCATCCTTAACAGCCATTTTAGGACAGGCAGCCCAGAGCTCCCTGGCAAGTTCTCTTACAAGTCAAATGTGCCAGAGCAGCGCAAAGATTCCTGGAGGATGAGCTCCCAACCACCACTGCCTTTGCCCGCATTCCTGGGCCTGACAAACAGAGGTCACCCGGGCTCCTCCTGCAAGGTACAGCTGGACAGCCTCACAGGAGACACCACCAGTTAATTATATTTTTAATTCTTGCAAAAGAAAGGTGCTGGTCTGGCCTCTCAGCAGAGCAAGTTATGCAAATGTAACACCACCTACACTGGAAATTGAAACCACCGTTTTCACATTCCCATTGCAAACCTCCAATCATCTGGCAATGGGACAAGTGACACACTTCCAGAACAAGCCTCAGAACTTCCAGGGTCACTGTTAACCCTGGTCTCCAGCACCTGACCTCATTTCCCACCGGGAACCTCACCCAAAATTAGAGCCCTCAGAGCAGAAGCATTTTACAGCATCTTCTGTTTGTGCCTCTCTCCTGCCCCGCATCAGCCACGCCAGCGCACGCTGCCAAGAAAGGGATGGTAACAACATGCCTTGAACACGAGAGGCACGAGGTCACCAGCTCCTCAGCCTGACCCAGGCACAGCTCCCACAGGGAAAGCCAAAACACTGGAAAATTTAGCAACAGGAAAGCAAAACAGATCCAGTGTCATTCCACTGCATTCCAAACACATGACACCAAAGCCAACCGCCGCCTCCCGCAGTACTCACGTCGCTGGGGCTGAGGTTCCCAAGCCCGTTGTCCTGCTCGGAATCCCGGCCGGACTCGTGGCCCTGGGAGGAGCGGGGGTGGGAGGGATGGATCCAGATCTCCAGCCTGGTGGCATCATCTCCCACTTGCCGCAGGGTGGATTTCTTGCCCTTGCCCCGGCGGTTGGGGCTCACATCCAGCACCTGATGTTTCCTCTGCTCCATCTGCTCGGACTGGGCACACAGGACACATTCAGATCACCCAGGGATCCAGGGTCAGGGGAAGTGCATCATTTCATACACACAGAAAAATTAGCCCTTTCCCCTGCTTCACAACCGCAGTAACTCATGGACAGGTCCAGAACTTGGTTCTGACTCTACATGACAGTGCAGGTGAGCAGTTTTCAACTCCAGCTACCCCAGGACAAGAAAAGCTGTGTCCAGCCCCACGAGTGTGTGCCAGCCCATGTGCTGTGTTTGGGGTGACTCCCTGGGGCACAAAGGCACTGCAGCCTCCCTTATCCATCCCCACAGGTGTGGGGCACCTATGGAACAAAGCAATGATTGTGCTACATGCCAAGGCCATGCTACAAAACACAGCAACCCACAACCCTTGCTGAGCTCAGCTAAATCACTTTGTGACTCAGAAACAAGAGATTCAGCTGCCCAAACCACCTTAAAACCATCATTCTGAAGGCTGCCTCTCTCATGAAATTTCTTAGAAGTAGGTAAGGAGTGTCTCCAAGTCCAAAAGCCACCATTCTCTCCAGGACAGGACAGGTAGCACAGGCAGGTGCAGCATCCCACAGGCCAGCTCCAAGACTCACCTTGCGTTTTGTCTCCTCAAACAGACTCATGAGGCTCTCCTTGGCAGTGAGGATGGGGTTGCTGGCAGCCAGGCTGCGCATGTAGTAGTACACAGCATCCAGCTTCCTCCTCTGCAAAAAACACAACCAGGCTCAGAGCTGCCACTCCTTCTGGGCCATTCAGAGCCACGTTCCCATGAGCTTCCCCTTCTCTCTCCCTCAGTACTGCCTGGGACAGACAGACCCAGCCATGATGGAAAGGTGCTTCTGAACCCTGCAGTTCTGAACTGCTCTACTTTAAACCAGCATCTTCCAGTGTAGTGAACTAGCAGATCCCAACCAGCCTCTGTGCCCCAGCATGATGCTTCCACCATCTGCTACCACATCTTCCCTGAAGTCAGTTTTCCTGCATGGCTGGAGTAGCCAGCACAACTGAAACCCGAGGAAGTCACGTGTGGATGTTGCTTAGACCAATGCCCACAGGTTCAGTGATAAGATAGCAAACAGATGGCTCTGTGCACAAAAATCTCATGCAAAAAGTGGGCCTGTGTTTTCAACTTTAAACAATTACACTCTCAACAGCCCACAGAACAGTCTCCAAAATCCCTGAGGGACTAGCGTGTATCTGACAAAGCTGCCCGAAGCCACAGCAGCTGGAATCCACACAGCACATCCTGCCATCAGCTTTTTTTTCTTTAAGAAAAAAACCCAAACCATCTGAGCACCACCCTAAACAATGCCTTTCTCCACCAGATGGAATCTCCCAGCCATCCCAGAGGCTCTCCCTGTGCCTGCACATCCTCGCAGGAGGAGCATCGTACCGTGTAGATGGCCAGAAGTGCCAGCTGGTTGTATGGGCGGCCGTTTTTGGGAGCAATTTGCTGAGCCTTCAGGTACCAGCTGGGGAAGGGAAAAAACAGAGAGAAAGGGTTACTGAAAGGACATCAGGCTGCCTTCTTTGTCCTCAAGGGTGCAGAACTCCCCCTGGAATTGGCATTTCTGCAGGGAATGGGTCCTTCCCACAAGTGCCCTCTGCCTGCAGGAGTGAGCACAGGCAGTGAGCTGTGCCCATCCTGGGCAGGGATGGGCCACTGGACAAGAGAGGGCAGATCCAGCTGCACAAGGAAATAGGCCTGGCTCACCCCACAGATGAGCAGGAAGCAACAAGTGCTGTTAAGTTCTGATGGAGTGAGAACATATGGATGCAAAAGCCATCAGAAAACACAAGAGTAATTCTGCCAGGCTCAGTGGTCTAAACCCTTCCTGCTGCAGGATCAGCACAGGAGAACTTCCACAACCTCCACTTGTAGATGGAGGATGACTGGATCTGGCAGCTTGCTCTCTAGAACAGCAAAATTCAGCTAAACCTTTCAGCTCTACAAGACTGCGATACAACAGAGGAGTGGACAGACTTTAAAAAGGAGGAGAAAGACTTCTTTGGCTAGGGGCAAGTTCAGGGATGAAATGAGATCCATTCCCGGTATCCAGAGGCAGAGCTGTGTTGAAGGACACAGCAGCTGAGTGCCTACCTGCGGGCCTTGCCGTAGTTCGCCGTGTCGTTCGCCTGCTCCCTGTACCGGCAAATGTCCCCCTGGCAGATCATGCACCTCTGGGCACTGATCAGGGCGTACTTCACCTGCAAAGGAGCAGCCATGGACCACCTGGGACACAGCCCGGACTCACCTGCAGACCCAGCGAGCCCGCAGGGCTTGTACAGAGCCAAGAGCACGTCAGTGACACACCGAAGGTCTCACAAAAGGGCAGTAGAATGAAACGACAAGGCTCCATGGCACTGGTTCAGCATTTGGAGGGGCAAGCCAGTCCCCTAAACACCTCCTCTCTGACACAATATCCCACCTCTCTCCAGAAGGGAGTTGTTCAGTCCATGACCAATCTGAGGACAGCTGTTAGATAAACACATCTCTCTGGGAATGGAGCTAGACTAAAATATCCTTTCCCAGCTGTCCCTTGCACCTGCACTCACAGCTCAGGGCAACACGTCAGGGAGGCAGCACAACTGCCAGCTTTCCCTCATTATTCTGGATTCCACAGGCAGAAAAAAGAGATGTTCAATATCTCAGGAAAGGTCAGGGTGCCTTTGGACACTTCTTTCTTTTACTAGCTCTGGTCACAAAGCTGGTACAAAACAAGTTCTTTGCAAAGGAAGCTAAGAAATGTTACTGCACCAGAGTGCAGAGTTCTCCAGCAGCTGAGACAGATTCCCTGCAAACAAACTGGCTCTGTTTGGTGTACAGCTGCCTGCCCCTCGGCAAGGGCAGCACACTGAGTGCAGCACCTCGCACAGGATTACCAGGATGAGAAATCTCCAGGAGATAGCCAACCTACCATTTTCCTGAGAGGTTTACTGCGGATGGCCATCCCGTCCATGTAGTCCTCAAGCTTGAACTGGTAGGACACCTGCAGCTTCTGGAGGAGGCCATCAAAAAAAGAAGAGCCCTGCAAAACACACACACACACACTTGGATGTTATCGTCTTTCTGATGGCAAGTACAAAATCACCACACCAGCTCTGCCTCATGCAAGAAAGGAGGTCCCTCTCCCTGAGGTTTGGGCTGTTTCTCTTCAGAACACAACAAGGAGGCTGGGGGATCTCCAGCCTCAGAGGTTTTTAAGACTGAGCTACATAAAATCAGGACTGACTTGATTTAGTGTTTAACAAGTCCTGCTGTGAGCAGGAGGTTGGACCAAAGGCCTCCAGCAGTTCCTTTCCCACTCTAAGTCTGTTAAACACATCCTCTCAGGTCTGTCAGCCTACCTAGTACAAAGACTAAACTGAGCTGTGGTTTTACAGAACGACTTCCAAGCCAATTTGGTAAAGTTGGCACAAACACCTCTGGAAATGCTTCTGTTTAGCTCCACTTCAGACCATTCATAGCTTAAATCAATTTCTAATTAACACAAACACACCAAAACAAACCTGGTTTAAATTACAACAGATCTCTACCCAAACCTACACCTGCCACACTAAATCATAATTTGTCTGAGCACCCTCTTTCCATAAGGATGACCTAAGGCACATGGAGACATGAATAGGATCAAGATGACCAACTGCCCCATTACACCATCCTTTTCTAAAAACCAGTCAATCCCACCCAAACGTTTAGTGGAATCTGGGGATGTTTCTCTCTTCTTACCTCATCTAGAAGCAAGAGCAGTTTGTTCCGAATTTCTTGGGCATTTTCCCCCTGAGGGTCCTTGAGGAGCTGCCGGAATTTCTCTATCACCTGGTAAAAAGCATTTTTCCACAGCAACTGGTCCACGTTCTGGGTGTCGGAGAACTCGATATCCATCAGGATGCACCGTTCATAGAGCTGCAGCATCTCCACCCTACAGCAAAACACAGCCAGGGAGCGGTCAGTGCAACAGCAACTGCCCAGGAACACAGGGAACACGTGCTGAACCACCTGCTGCTCACATCCAGCTGCCAGCAGCCCTCTGGCAAATCAGTGCTTCCACACACATCCCCAGGGAGATGGGAGCTGCTGCAACCTAACACCCTTCCTGCTCCAAGGGGGCAAGTCCAAAAGGAGCATCTCCCTTGTACAGGTGACTCACAATGGATCAAGGCTTGGCAAAGAGCAAGGAGCTCTGCTACAGTTCTGCCAACAGCAAGACACAAGCGTCTCCGGATCCAACACAGAGAACACACATGGCCTGCCAGGCTCTGCTCCTTCTGAGCACAAGGCCTGGGCCAGGAACGAACACACAAAGAACCACGGGGCAACAGAGGTCTTGCCAGTAAAATGATCCCCACCCCACCTTCCACCCAAACAAAATACACAGCAGAGCACAGACCCTGCTTCCTCAAAAACGAACGAGTTGGGAACATCACAGGCAATGGAAATAAAACCTCGGAGTCCCAGAAATCACGTTCCCCTTGCCAGCTGCCTACAGCCCTGCCTGGATGCTGGAGCAGAATTCCTCCCCCAAATTTAATAAAATAACTGCAGGGTAGGAACAGCTCTGAAATAGTGGGGCAAGTTAATGGTACAGGGGATCCTCAGCTGTTCCTGCCTTGGCAGCCTTATTCCTTACAATCTTTCGAGTCCTACAGAAACAGTAGGAGAGCGTGGATGGTAAAGCCTGGAGCAAAGCCAGATTGGCAACGCCAGGAAGACTCTGACAGGATAAGAGAAGGATGCTGGTGGGTTTCTGCACAAAGCACAGAGCCAGGATGGGCTGCCTGACCTCACAGTCCCCATACCCTGCACACACACCTAGACAACACAAACATCAAGGGAACTGGACAATTCTGCAGATGGATGTCAGATAAAAGTCCCCACACAGCTGGCAGCAGGCACTCAGACACAGGCAGGACACAAGGGACACTGCCAGCAGGGACACGGTCAGCTGTGCCCACAATCCCAGGGCAGGGTGGGCTTCCACAGGCCACAGCAGCACTCCACAGTTTTTCCTCTCCCTCCACACAACAGCTCTGGGTGACCTCAGCACCCTTAGGAAGACCTGAAACCTCTAGTGCTGCTTCAATCACAGACATATCCCACCCCGTGGTCTACAGAACAACTGCCCAAAACACAGAACAAGCCCTGAAATGAGCTCACTTGCTAGATTTGCTGCCAGTCCGCTCTGAAAATCAGCCTCCAAAAAAGCCCTGCAGACACAGAGGTCACAAATAAACGGGAAAGACGCCAAGTAGAAACTTGTTACAGCCATGCCAACCACCCTCCAGAGCAACAGTGTTACTTCTCTCCTGACAGCCTGGCATCACCAGGCAACTCCCACTGGAGTGTCACTACACTGAGTGGCATCAAGAGCAAAACTACACTGCATTGGAAAGGCACCTGCCACTGTGAGACAGCACCAGGAACACACGAAATCCTTCCTGAGCACATGATGAGGACATGTAAGAAAGCAGAAGTCTGACAACAAACACTGAGAGCACTGGAACTGAGAAACATCAGCTCCAGCAAGAGCCAGAAGAACCAAAAAGCTGCACCAGCTGCTTTGTCCCACTCCTCTGTGTCCCTGCAAGGCACTCACCAAGCACAAGAAGCCACGGCTTAGATCCCAGCCCAGGGAAATGACATCCATCCTCACCCACAGTCTCCTTCCACCACCCACACACCACCGGCACACAACAAACAGACCTAGCACATCAAAAACCGGCAACCCAGAGCCCCATCTCCCAGCCTCTGAGACACGGAGATCCACAGGGAGACACCATTCTCCTGTATTTCACCCTAGAAATGACTCACTCCCCTCTCTACAGCCCACCCACGAACCTCAGCTGGGCCATCTTCTCCAGCCCCTCAGGGCTGATGCGGTCTCTGGACAGGAGGTTGCTGAGCTGCTGCTCCTGGTTCCCAGCCTCGCGCAAGAGTTTGCTGAGCTCCTGCTGCTGCATGTTCCTCATCTGCTGCTCCATCTCAGGGCTCAGAGGAGTAGGGGGGAGTGGGCCACAGAGGTACTGCCCTGCCTGGCCAGGGTAGCCGGGGTAATAGGCTCCTGGGTACACCCCGTTGGTTGGACCCATAGGATACTGCAGGGAGTATCCACTGTACGGATACTGGGTGCCTTGCCCGGAGGCACGAGAGTAATAATAGGGGTTGTCAGAGTTCTGGAATTTATAGTAGGAGGGCTGAGCCTGGCGGGCTTCCCCCCAGGAGGTGGGGCTCACTTCATCATCCGTGTCTAGGAAGTGAAGCTGAGCAGTCTGGCTCTTCAGAGCGGGTTTTTGGTCCGGGTTGTTTGGGTCCCACAGCCGGCGGGCAGTGCCACCTCGGCCCCGGCTCCGGGGGCCTTTACTGCCAGCCCCGCCCAGCAGGAGCCTGGGCCCGGGGTGAGTGGCTTCAGGGACACCCACTGAGCTGGCAGAGAGGTCCGTGTTGGCAGGCAGGAACAGAATCCCACGGCCCCTCCCTTGGGGCTCCCTGCTCTGGCTCCTCGCCTCTGAAGCCTCTAAGGCCTTCAGGGACTTTTTTTTATCTGTATCTGCCAGGCTGACATCCCTGTTCATGGTCCTGCTGTCAAATGTGACTCGAAAGGGTCCCTTGACTTCCCTGCCATTGCTGCTCCATTCGCTCTCACTCCTGGAAGCTCGGCTCTGCTCCGAACGCCTTCTTCTGTCCGAATTCCTGCTGGAGACGTACGCTTCTGCCTCATCAATCCTGTCGTCGTCCAACGAGTCGGTGGAGGACACGGAGAGCTGCTTCCTAGGACGTATCCTTTCCCTGGCACGCTCCTGCCGCCTCTCCACCCCATCCACGAGCAGGGCTCCGTCCGTGCTGTTGTTGCTTCCGGCCGAGCTGGTGCTGCAGGTGCGGTAGCGGCTCCGCCGCTTGTCCGTGCGGGAGTAGCGCTTGGTGGAGCCCAGCTTCCCCGGCAGCGCCTCATCCCCCGTCCTCCTCATCCTGTCGCTTCGCTCTGCTCGTCTCCCTTTATCCCCCCTGGAGGCTTTCACTGCTTCCCCTGCCTGGCTCCCCTCTCTGTCCTCCTTGCTCGATTGAATTTTCCTGTTGTTGTCTTTTCCAGCGCCTTTCTCGGTCTCTTCATCACCCTCGACTTTCAGCTGCTCCATCCTCCCGGTGATTTCCTCGCTGGCCGACCGCAGGGAGGGCTCTTTAGCAGCGGAGTGCAGGCGCTTCCCAGGCTGGTAAATCTGCTGGTCCGGTTTCTTGGTTCTCCTGGGGGTCTTTGGACACCACTCATCCACAATGGGCTGCTTGGATAAGTTTTCCTGGCTTTGCAGGCCGCTTTTGGTCTCTGTTTCTTCCTTTTCCTGTGAAGGACCGTTCTGCTTGGGGCCATCGCTTTTGTCCCAGTCCTCCACTGCTGGAGCTCCCGCTCCCACAGAGTCCTTGTCCCCAGCACTCTCCTCCTTGTCCTCCTCAGCTCTGCTCCTTTCCTTCTCCGAGGCCTCCTGCTTTGGTGACACAAGTTTGCTCCTCAGTCTGGAGAGGCCGGGCTTGTAAATCTCCTGGTCTGGGCGCCTGTTGTCTTTGCGATGCCTCGGCTCCTTCACCTCCTTCATGTTTTCTAGGGGAAAAACAGACAGAAGAAAGTTACTCCCAGGGACCAAAAAATACAATGACAAATATTCAAGGAGAAATACTAAGTCAAGGCAAAGAGCCTGCCACCCTCAGGGCAGGTCCAGGAGAAGTCTGAAAATCTATGTAAATGTTTACAGGAAATCACAGAATAAGAGTAGAAAATGAGAAAGCCTTACACAGCTGACCAAATCCTTGGCCTGATCCATTTACAAATCCCGTCCTGCAACAGGTTTTGCCCCGAAGCACCAACGAGGCACAGGCAAAGCACAACACGAGACTAGAGCACAAGTAGCAAGAGTAAAGTTGTATCATTACAGGCTCAGCAGCAGTCACCTGCCTGCTCCTGGTGCAGGAGCTGCCATCCCCAGCAGCCTCTGCTCTGCCACCAGACCGCCTGGAGCCAAAGACGCCTTTCCCCCTTGCTCACAATCCGGTAACGTTTCTCTCCTCCTCCCTTAACCGTATTTACACAAAAAATCGTTACAGAGCCCAGGCCGGACCACGCACGGTTAAACGACCCACCAAAGCCGGGCTGTTCCCCGCTGCATTCCCCAAACTTTCCCCCTGTCAGCACCGCGCACCGGCCGCAGCCCCGAACCTCCGCCGGCACCGGGGGACCCCGAGGGGCTGGGACCGACCACCCCGGGGCAAAGCCGCTCCGGCTGCCGCCGCCCGCCCCGCAGCCTCCCCGTTCTCGGTGCGGCGCCGGCCGTGCGCTCCCACCCCGGACACCCCCGTGTCGGCGCCGGCGGGGCGGCAGCTCTGCCCCAAGCCCTACCCCAGGAGCAGCCGGGCAGCGCGGCCGCGGGGCCGTGCGCGGCCGCGGGCAGGTGCCGCTGAGTGGAAGGGACGGCCCAGCAGNTGTCCCGCAGCTCGGCGGCCGAGACGCGGACGCGCTCCAGCCCCTCCGCCATCTTGGCTGCGCCGGGGGGGGCGGACGGCGCCGACGGCGGCCGCGCAGGGACAAACTGCCGCCACGGCCTCGCGCGCAGGCGCGCACGGGGGCGCGCAGATAGATAGCCGCGCAGATAGATAGATAGCCGCGCAGATGGCCGCGCCGCTGCTGAGGCTGAGCCGGGTGCGGGATGCGGAGCGGCGGCTGCGGGGCCGCGTCTACAGCACCCCGCTGCTCACCTGCGCCAGCCTGGACCGCATGGCCGGCCGGAGGCTGCTCTTCAAGTGCGAGCTCTTCCAGAGGACCGGATCCTTCAAGGTACGCGGGGATGGCGGCACTGCAGAGCCCCGGGACAAAGGTCGCTTTTTGCAGCAGGGCAACTCGCGTTCCGCCGATCCCCACCAGCTCCTGCCACCCAGCACCGAGGGAACGGTGGAAGGAGGACACTCAGCCCAGCACACCCAGTCCTGTGCTCTGCTTGCAGATCCGCGGTGCCCTGAACGCCGTGAGGAGCCTCGTGGAGGAAAGCGAGCGCACGGGCCGGGAGCTGCCCCGCGCTGTGGTGACACACAGCAGTGGCAATCACGGGCAGGCACTCGCCTGTGCTGCTCAGGCAGAAGGTAACCTGTACCCCCGACCTCCAGCCCAGCTCCGAGAGGCAGGCACAGGGTAAATGCAGAGCTGGTTCCGTTGGAGAGAAGGATGGAGATCCCTCTCCTACACCCATGCAGGCGCTGGCATAGGCAAGGCAGTGCCTGCTCCTGCAGTGCTGACTGGCTGCCGTGGCTTTTGGGCTGTTGGGTTTACTTCCTCTTTCATCCCACAGGGATTCCTGCCTACGTCGTGGTGCCCCGCACAGCCCCGCAGTGTAAGCAAGATGCCATTCGTGCCTATGGTGCCACGTTGGTGCCATGCGAGCCCACTGACAAGGTAAGGCACAGGGAGGACTGGCCAGGGACACAGCCGAGCCAGAGTGAGAGATAGCTGCTGTGCTTTCCCTTAGTCCAGAGCCGAGACAGCATCCCGGGTAGTCCAGGAGACAGGAGGAGTCCTGGTGCACCCCAACCAGGACCTGGCGGTGATCGCAGGGCAAGGCACCATCGCCCTGGAAGTGCTGGAGCAGGTGAGGGAAATGCACAGCCCGGCCCCTGCAGGGGCACAGCAAAAAGGGGGACACAAAGTGTCAGAAGCCCTCACCCTTCCTTCCTGCACAGGCACCCGAGGTAAATGCAGTGGTGGTTCCTGTCGGAGGCGGAGGAATGGTTGCAGGAATAGCAGTTACCATCAAGGTAGGCAACAGCTCATCCAGGAATCTCCCTGTGGGAAGGGCAGGATTCCCAAGGCAGGCAGCAGCTCTTAACTTTAGAAACAGAAAGACCCTGCAGTGAAAGTCTGTGGGTGCCTGGGGTCTGCATGGAAGCAGCAGCAGGGCCTGCTTAGTCCCCTGCACACATAGCAACAGGGGACAGGCACATACTCGTGTCACCCAAGTGGCTCCTCCTGCTCTCCCCAGGCTTTGAGGCCAGATGTGAAGGTGTTTGCTGCTGAGCCATGCAACGTGGATGACTGTTACCAGTCCAAGGTCCGAGGGGAGCTGACCCCCAACCTCCACCCGCGGGACACCATCGCAGATGCAGTAAAAAGCAGCATCGGCCCCAACACGTGGCCCATCATCAGGGACTTGGTTGATGATGTCCTGACAGTCTCAGAGGAAGAAATCAAGGTAAAGGCTCCCAGCTCCCTTCTCACGGTAGCTGCCAGCAGGCAGCTGCCTCCATCCCCGCCCTGCCCCTCTGCTCTCACCCCAGCACACTTCCAGAGCAGCACAAGCCCCTGTGCACCACTGCAGCTGTGACACCCACGCTGTCTCCAGCTGGAAAGGGCTGTTGGAAGCCCTGCCCTCCCTTCCCAGAGCGCTGCAGGGCTGCCCTGGAGCAGCCTGTGCTGGCTGCTGGGCTGACAGCTGCTGCCCTGTCCCGACAGCGAGCCACGTGGCTGGTGTGGGAAAGGATGAAGCTGCTGATTGAGCCAACAGCAGGCGTGGGAGTGGCGGCCGTGCTCTCAGAGCAGTTCCAGGCAGTCCCCCGGGACATGCAGAACGTTTGCATCGTGCTGTGTGGGGGAAATGTGGACCTGAGATCCCTGACCTGGCTCACAGACCTCTCTGGGAAAGCGGAATGAGGATGGAGTGGTGTTTCAAGGAACAAAAACCTCACTCTGAATTTGTTAAGTGATTTGTGCACTACTAAAAACAGATCAAGTCCAAACGTTTGGGAGTTTTTGTGGAGGGATGAGGGAAGCTGGCATTGGTCTCTGTGGGGGGCCTGGAAACAAAGCACTGCCTGTTCTCCTCGCCCCAGCTGCCTTGTTCTGGGCCAGGCCTCCAGAGAGCTGCACTCAGTCACCCTCCCCAGCTGCTACTTGGCTTTTCTTTCTCAGCATCACAGGAACTGCCAGCAAACTCCTTCACACAGCAAAATCCCCACACACCTCACGTGGCAGGGCATGAGGGACAGAAACAATCCCAGTGGGCCAGGGGTGCACACAGGCTCCTGGCCACCACCAAAACAGAGGCACTTAGGCATTTTTAACTTTTTCCATTAAAATAAATAGCTATAGCTGGTACCTGAGCAGCAGCTGGCGACACAGCTGCCCCTGTACAGACCCCAGCAGTAACACGTCCAAGACATCAGTGCTGTCCTCACAGTGCACGGGGCAAGAACAGCATCCAGGGAGCCAAGGCACAAACTCCAGCCATGCTGGAGACTCATTCCATTTCCACCTCTTGCTCTGGCAGTGCACTCTCACTCCTCACCCACGGCACAGGCTCCGGGACATGGGGGTCATAAGTCCATTTGGGAAAAACGCGCTTGTAGAGGTTCAGCAGCACCGTGTCCTGGGACTTGAGCTGCCCATCAAAGTGGCACTTCATGTGGCCATGGGTCCCTAGGCAGAGGGCAGAAGAAGCCATTAGCAGTCTCTCTGGCCCAGGAGGACCACACCATGCCAGCAACAGAGAGATAAACACTGGATCAAACCTACCTAAGGGCTCCTTGATGTGCCCTCTGCGTCCCCACTTTGTCCTCAGCTCCACGGGCTTGAACCACATCACATCCTCTGGAGGTGAAAACACGAAAAGCAGGTAAGGAACAGGCTGTGCTGCACCAACATAACCACAGGGACAGAACTTCCAGAACCCCTCTTCCCACCAGAGATGAGCTGTACCTCTGTTGAAGAACATGTATCGCACGACCGCCATCTTGGTGAAGATCTTGAAGGGGTGGCCACTGAGCACCAGGCGCTTGATGACGATCCTGTCCGGGTCCACGGAGAGCAGGGAGCCCGTGGCAATGAGGTCATGCATTCCTGCCAGGAAGAGTCACCAATGCACCAGGGCAGGTGCCTCCCTACCACAAACCCCTTCCCCGAAGGGCTGCAGGCCCAGAGCAACCCCACAGCAGGGACAGACGAGCGACAGCAGGGATGGAGATGAGCTCATCTCAAACAGCAGGAAAGGGACAGCTTTTTCAAGTACTTTCTGGAGAGATGCACTTGTAAGCAGGGTATGGGAACTGTTTGTTTCTCCTCAGCATTTGTCAACTCACCGTTACTTCTCTGTTTGAAAAGCAGCACCGAGGCAGGAGGGAAAGTGATGGGAGCATAAACAGTCACCACCAGGGCAGCATCTAGGCGCAGGAAACGCTCCAGCTTGTGCTTATCAGCTAGGACAGAACAGCAGTGATCAAGTTCAGGCCAAGAGCAGTCCTCAGAGCTCTGGGAAACCCCAGAGCTCATTCTTCCCTGTTCAGCAAACATCCCTCCCCTGCTGGCACTGAGTATCTGGGAATGAAGGTGTTCCTCTGGCATGGAACCTGGACCTTGCCTGGATCACTGAACCACCTTTCCCAAGCCATTCTACTCCCCATAATTTAGTGCCTGCCCCGGAAGCCTCAGAGCCTAGGAGTGAGTCTTCACAAGAATCCTTCAGCCAGGTTCAGACACCACAGCTAAGACATCACAGGCTTCCTGCCCCAGAATCCCCAATCCCACTCCTGGTGTACCCAGTCCCTGACAAACCTGAGGTGTGCTGGGAGAACAGGGGGGATGCTCGGAAGCGTCTGAACCCACAGTGGAAGATCAGCTCCTCCTTGGCCCTCACTGGCTCGCTGTTGCCCGGATGCCGACGCACCAGGAAGTTCAACACGGACATCTGGAAGAGGCAGCACCGTGAGGGACTGTTGGCAGGGCATGGTGGGCAGCAGAAAGCAATAGGACATTGCAGCAGAGAGGAATGTCCTTGAAAATGGGGTCCCAAAGGTCACTGGTCACCAGTGCCAGGCTCAGACACTTTATCCTAAACCCCTCTGGCAGCTTCTGCAGGCTCTGATCTGCTCTGAAACAGGAGCAACGTGGGGAGACTTCAGCCCAAACCCTCTGCAGCCAGACCCTGTCCAAACCATGCAGCCTGAAGGAACAAGGAGCTGCACATCCCTCCACGGTATCAACCCTTTTGTTCACCTTTTGTTCATGAGGAAGCAGTGAGAACAGGACCAGAGGTTTCCCTTCCTTGAAGCTCTCCATCACTGAGACAGGGACGTTGCAGACATGAAGTGTAACATACCAGCCCACCTGCCAAGACAGGAGCAGTTGTGAACACTTCTCTCAACAAAAAAAAGCGTCAGAAGATGTGCCTGGATTAAGGAGGGAATCCAGGAGAAAACTGTCTGAACTTAGGGCTTCATGCTAAGAACCAGCTGGGTGAAAGATCCACCCAACTACCTCCCTGGTAAAGTAACTCATATTGGGAGCAAAGGAACACAGCAAGGAAAGAGATCAGCAGAAGGGAGTTACCGAAGCTCCTTCAGTCTCCTCCTTCTCTATTTGCCTGAAGAGGTTCTTTCTGGTTCGAGAGAAGTCCTGGAACTGGAAGATCCTGGCATAATCCCTTGGAAGATTCTCTTTGGGGTCCCACGGAGAAGTACGGAAGCTTTTCAGCCCCCTGTACTTCTGGAACCTAGAGAACAGGGAACAGGAAACACAAACAACTTCACCAATTGAGGTGAATCCCATCCTTCCCCACCACCTGTGGCCTGCAGGATCTCACACCTTCAGGGAGGGCAAAGGGAGCTAAAACCAGCAGCCAAATCCCCAAACAACCTGTCCTTGCCTCAGGGCCACCCTCCTCCCTCTCCCAGGTCAAGACCCAGCTCTCCCTGCCAACTAGTGCCTGCTCTGGAAGCCTCAGAGCCAGAAAGTCTTCACAAGAGTCCTTCAGCCAGATTCAGACACCACGGCTAAGACATCACAGGCTTCCTCACCCCATTCAACAGAAAGGCACCTTCCAGCTCCTCTCCCAGCAAAGTGTCCCATTTCTTACCTGACTCTGGCAGGCACATCCCGTGGTGTGTCCACCTCATCTGGAAACATTTCGTCCATTCTCTCCTGTTTGTATCTCTCCAGCATCTGTTCATCCTCCTCCATCTTCTCGTCATACTGCTCATCCCGCAGGCACTCAGACACGGTCATGGTCTCACTCTCCTCCTCCCCAGCTTCCTCCTCGCTGCTCTCCCCGTCCTGGCACAGGGCAGCACAGAGCCTGTGAGCACACAGAGCTGTGCACACAGCACTGGCACCCTGGGTGTGCTCACATTGTGTGACTTGGGACCCCAGCCCATCATTTTGGGGTCTAACAGGCCAAAGAAGCAACGTGATACATGTGGGGATTTAACAGTGGAAATCCAGGCAAGTCCTGGCTCTGCATCATGCCCTTGCATAGACAAAGCAAGTTGGAAGAATGGAATTGTCCTAAAATATGCAATAGTGGCCTGGAGATCACCTGTGCTACCAGCTCTTGGAGGTACCTGGGAAACTGCCTCTTCCATCAGATCATCATCCATGTCGTCATCTTCATCATCATCATCATCTTTCTCACTGCCTTCGTCTCCATCATCCACAATCCAGGCAGCCTGGTACTTGGATGTGCCTTTGGGGACCTTCACCACCCTCCTGTTTGCCTTCAGAGAATCTGTAGGGTTCCCACCAGTGGTTAATACACGAACAATTCTCCTTACCCCCAGCAACATTTATACCAGGACAGCCAAAACCAGATCTAGACCACAATTGCTGTTTCCCAGCACAGAATTTGTCAGGACAGCCAAAATCTGCTAACTTGCCAGGCAAACCACACAACCTGCTAGCCACCTGACAGGACTGAGGATGGAAGCCATCCCAGCTAGGATGTTTCTTCACGGCCACCCTGGTGACAGAAGTTTCTAAAACCCTCATAAGAAGGACAAGGAAAAGATACAGAACTATTGCTTCTGCTCACCCTCTGCTTCCTGCAGTTCTTCTTCAGTGGGCCACGTCTGCTCCCCTTCCATGGGATCAGGAACCACTTCTGACTGCAGAGACTCCTGCTTGCTTGGATCTGCCTTCATCAGGACCTTGACATCTTCCTCCATCTCATCAGCACCATTTCCAGAGTCATCCTGAAGGGCAAGAGCAGAGTTCCCAGCTCTGAACACACCTAACTGCAGCTTGCAATCAGTCTCAAGTGAAACTCCCTTCATTATGTCGTGACTTAACTTTCATGACACACTGCAGGCAAGGAACCTCAGCAGCAAAATACAGATAAAACTCCCTTTCCCCTCCCCTTGCCCACAACCCCCCAGTTGTATTTTCCCCAGTGAAAGTTTAGAAACCTTGTGTTCTAAGAGGACTGGCAAAGCTCTCACCCCACACACCTGAACCTCCATGTCCTGACTCCTCTTCTGTCCTTTAACCACTCGTGGGTTCAAAGAGAGCGGGTCAGGGGGAGCATCCACCTGGCTGACCTGGAAGTCTCCGTGCCCCACAATGTGCACCAGGCTGTTCACGTTGAGGGTCTGTCCCCGGACAAAGCCGGACACCTTCAGGGTCCCAACCAGGCTGCTGTCTTGGCTGGGCACAAACTCAGCAGCATGGGCGAGCAGGTGAGCGCGGCGGTCCCGACAAGCCAGGTGCCGCTGCTTCTGGGAGCTGAGGTGCCTGAGCAGCAGCGAGGATTCCTGCTCCGTGTTCAGTGGGAAGAGCTTGGCCTCAGGAAAGCGCTTCTCAATGGATTTGGAGAGTTTCTTCCTGGCATCTATCCTCTTCTTAGGAGGCAGGTCAGTGCCCCCTGGGACAGCCAGAGCTGCCGGACAGAGAACAGAGCTCAGGATCAGATCCCAAACCTTCTTATGTCCTTTTTACCAAACACAGGCAAATACTTGGATGTCAGCAGCCCAAATGGCCAGATTTGCCCCCCAAGGTACAAAGGCAGTTTGACTGGTTTCAGTGGTGCCCAACAGGATAAGGAGCAATGGCCATAAACTGAAATGAAAGAACTTCCATCTCAATAGAAGGAAAAATTTCTTTTCACTGAAGGTGGCAGAGCCCTGAAATTTAATTACTGTGACAGTAAATCTCCATTAAGCACCCCCCCAGAAGCCCAAAACATTTCTCACCATAACTGGGGAGCCCCTGTGCGAAGAGGCAGGAGAGGCAGTGCTCCCCAGCACTGTCCCAGCCATCCACAGGATCCAGGACGAACAGCAGGGAGTCGGCAACCTTGGCAAGGTCTAAGACAGCATGAAGGTCTCCTGCACCCAAAACACCTCCCTCAGTGGGGCTGCCAGAGCTACCAGAAGCAGGAACCCAACCAACAACAGCACCTCCTCACCTGCCTGGGCTGTGACAAAGCGCCAGCGCTGCTTGAGCCGGGGGCAGAGGAGGGCAAAGCCACCAGCTCTGCCCTCATCTGCACGGACAACAACCGAGTCCTGGCTCTGCAGCAGGCGCAGGGTGTCGTGGGCTGCAGCCCTGCTGTGCAGCAGCACCACAACCACGAGGTGCGGGGGCCCGTCCCTGCTGCCGAGGCTGCGCTTCTCGGCCAGCACCTGCAGGCACAAAGGCAGAGGGTGAATCCCGACCCACAGCCGGCTCCTCTCCCGCCCCCCCGATCAAGGCCAGATTCCCCCACGCCGCAACCCGAACGCACCCGGTCCAGTAATGCTCCGCCTGATCCAAACTGAAACGGCCCTGGCCCCCGCTCGCCTCCCCCGCAGACCGCAACCGGCTCGGTTACATCGCCCACATCGAGACCCAAACCGGCCGCATTCCAAGCCCCCTCCGGCAGAGACTCGTCTCCCGCTCCCCCCGCCAGAACCAGCCCGGCTGCGCCCGGGTTCCCCGGGTGCCTCACCGCCTCCTTGCGCTGCCGGCGGAGCTGCAGCGCCTGATGCCGCCGGTCCACCCTGTTCAGGTCGCGGAGCCGCCGGCGGGGCTGGGCCTTGACGGGGACGCGGCCTGGGCGGGGAGGGGAAGAGAACGGTCAGGCTGGCCGGCGGCGGCGGGGAACCCGCGGGGAGCCCGTCCCGCCTCACCTCCAGCGCGGCGCTGCGAGGACCCGCTGTGTTTGCCGCCCTTGTGCGCCTTGTTCT